>CM045760.1:68886891-69234234 GCA_025200525.1 Camellia lanceoleosa | reverse complement strand
TCCCCAAATTAATTTGGTCCAGTATTTGTTCTCCGGATAACTCCACAGGTTTAGACCGATTCTCAATTTCACCGTTAAATAGCTTATTTCTTCGCCAATTATGGTTCTCAGGTAAGTACCGTTGAGCACCCATATATCCTATCTTACTTCGCAACCTCTGAGATGATGCATCCATATTACAATTAGGGTAGGCTAGGTAACCTTTTGTACTCCAACCAGACAATGAACCATATGCAGGAAAGTCGTTGATGGTCCACATGACTGCTGCATGCATTGTAAATATTTGGCCGTTTGAGGCATCATATGTTTGCACACCATGCTCCCACAGATTAGTTAACTCTTCTACTAATGGTTGCAAGTAAACATTGATGTCTCTTCCAGGTGCGGATCGTCCGAGAATAAGCAATGACATCATGAAAAACAGATCTTTCATACACTTCCATGGGGGTACGTTGTAAGGCATTAAGATTACGGGCCATATATCAGATGATGTACTCATATTTGAATGGATTGAACCCATCCATGGCAAGCCCAAGCCTTACATTCCTGGAGGATGCGGAAGATGTAGATGCAACCTATCAAATTCCTTCCATGCCTCACCATCAGTTGGATGTCGCAATATTTCATCATCCACACGCTTATCTTTGTGCCATCTCATATGTGTGGCTGTTTTTTTTAACATGTACAATCTCTTCAACCTCGGTGTCAAAGGAAAGTACCTCAGTACTTTGTGTGGAATTTTCTTACCTGTCTTATCGTTCAACTTGTATCTAGATTCCGTCCATGTAGGGCAATTCTCCAACGTGGCGTTGTCCTTCCAAAATAAAGTACAATCATTCTTGCATGCATGAATGGCCTCATATCCCAAACCCAATTCACGTAAGAACTTTTTCGCTTCATAAAGGGTCCATGGAACATTTTCATCGCACTTTGGTAGAATGTCTTTGAAAACTTGCATAACCATATCGAAAGATTTGTTGCTCCATTTATTGTACACCTTCACATGAAGCATCTTAATTGTGAAGGACAAGATGGAGAACTTTTCACACTCTGGATATACTTTGCGTTGAGCATCATCGAACAACTTTATGAACTTCAACAAATTGTGCCTCTCCGAACTAGTACGTTCTTCGTTGATATCATCATCCATGAGACCACTCATGTAAATCTCTTCTAACATGGTTGGTAGTTCACCCACATTTTCATGATTGGTTATCATTCCAGCTTCGTGCCTTTCAGTATCATCGTTTCGCATAGTAGGATAAGCACGAAACATGGGAACATGTTTCCCGTGGTGGACCCAAGTTTGATAAGAACATGCGATTCCTCTTCGAATCAAGTGCAACTGTACAACGTGTGGACTGAATTTCGTGCTATTCAAGCAATCAACACAAGGACAATAGATTTCATCCTGCGGCCCTAAATTCTTTGTGGCGAACTCGATAAATGATTGAACACCTTCTAGATACTCTTTACTTTTTAGCCTATCTTCGATCATCATCCAACTCTTGTCCATTATTGGAACAGTACACATCAAGCAAAGATGAACCTAGGAATGTATGGCAACTTGGAAAAATACTCTGTAATGGAAGAGAGCTTCTGCAAAGTGTAGGGGTTCGATTAGCTTTGCTTTTTGAAATGAACGAAATAGTAATAACAGAAGGGGATGTTTTGCCTATTTGTCAATTGCATATAGTTCGCTAATTTCATTACTAACTTGGCATGTATTCATACGCAAATGTGACATACATTCACAATTCTATGTGAAACTAACACTTTCAAATATTAGTGTATTCAATGCTATTTTTATGCATTATTCACAAATAAGAGTGTATTAAAGACTCTTTTAAGCATTACGCAGTAGTTGCTACTGATTAATCACACTTTCTAATCCTAATTTGTTATGTTTTGGACACATATTTCTCAATTGAGGTTGACTTTTAAAGAAATTATTTTTAACTATACAAAGCAACCACAGTGTAAACCTCAAGTTTTTCGTAGTGTGTTTGTTAATTGGTCATTAGCACGCCATCATGGGGTATGTGTTCATTGTTGGGTCATCAGCAACGTCTTTCCATAATTTTAGTTCATGACATTATATTGCTAACCCATGCTGAGGGGAGAAGAAAATGTTTTGTTAACTGATAATCCTAAAGCAAAATACCCAAAGCAAACTACTGGTTGTTCAACTATAATTTGTTAAAGATGCATATCCTAACGTCCATGTGTATTGGATGTACAATTATAACATATTTAAGAACTCTTAGAGAGGAAAATAACAAGTATTAAAAAAGTCAATATTCTAATTTTTTAAAAAACATGATAGACTTAGAATATGAATAGCAAGAAAACATAAAACAAAGTATAGAAAAATATTGACACATGCCCAATTAAGAAGACAATGTAATGAGAAAGACAGCTAAACAAAATTTGTTTACCACATCATAATGAAAATTCTCCAAAAACCAAACAAAATTGAATGCAAAATACAGTCTTAATTCACCACTACCAATATATTGTTACCCCACCAGAATGGATCTTTAAAAATTGGTTCAGGATTATCATGTTATATAACCAAATTACAAAAGCAAACACCCATTTCATTTAAATTTAAATCTACCAAAAGATGGAAAATAATACTAGAAAAGAGCAATCGATATAATAAGGAAAAAAAGTGAAAACGAGATGACATACAATATGATCAATTAACACTTTTCTCCATGAGCTTGGCATATGCTACATCCATCATAGTGCCACTTGGGAAGGTCTTCAGGACCTTTAAAAAGGTACAAAAAGAGTAAAAAGTCTGTGTAAGACCAACACCAACATATATTACAAATCGTTATGGCTAATCAAGAAGATAAACAATAACCACAAGAATAAAATAGAAATTCGTCCTAAAAAAAAAGAATAAAATGGAAACTAAATATTTAAATAAGGAAAAACTATTACCCTTGCTGTACTTCTGAGATCGATGCTAGAATCACCAATCCTTTTCAACAATTCAAAAAAAAAAAAACTTGGGTGAATAAGACATAAAACAATTCAAAAATAACTATGTAATTTGGAAAATTCTATAAAACTAAAGACAACCATCAGTAACACTTAAAAGAGGGAAAGAAAATCACCAAAGATGGTATATTGACAAAACTATCATTAATAGAGTTCCAAATTCAAAGAATGAGGGGGGAAAATTCCCAAATAAAATCATTGAAAATTTGCATCAAATGACGGCAAATATTCTGAAAACTATAACACATGAAGATTAGGAATGTATCTGTTATTGATTGTTGCTTGGTACATACCCAATTCGAAGTTGTTCCTCAAACCAAAAAATGATGGTGTATTGGTTTGGTAGAGAGTGAGACATGATGAGAGAGGAAAATACAACTAAGAATAAGAATACTCACATCACTCATATGAAAACAACAAAAGTCGTACATGAAAAAACCCTAAACCCAAGAATAAAAACAGGAACATCAACACCCAACAAGGTCAAGATTGATTTAGAACCATTATCAAATATGTAAACTATAAGAACCTTCCGTATTTCAAAGAATTATAGAGAAGTGTGACAACTCTCACCTCTGATTAGTGTTAAACTGTGATTGAGCATGATAAGTAACTGATTAGAATGAAATCCTGAATTGATTGTAGGAATGTATTGTTTTAAATGCATTTCTATCTGTTTGATTTCTGAATGAATTTGTTCGTGTTTTAATTTCGAACTGCGAATTGAAGGTCTTATCGGCGACCGAATCTGAAATTAAGTAGTGTTATATGCTAATTAGAATTTATGTGATTTTATCGTAGATTTAATTGAATTTTGATTTGGAATGGCTAAATTGATTAAATTAGATTAAATAAAGCTAAATTACATCAACTTGGATTATTTGCATTTTTGCCACTAGTGGGCTTTAGGCCATTAACTGTTTTTATATCATTTTGTTGCACCATCTCATCCTTTTCCTCTAGGCCAAACCGAATGAGAGAGGGAGGGTAGGAGAAATTGAATTCATCTAGAATTCTTGCTTGAATTTAGAACAATTGAAGGGAATTTGCATATTTGAGCTTCCACATCTAGGATTCAAGGCATAAGGTAGAGAATTCATCTTCTTACTTGTGACTTTAAGTTGTTTCATGCTTAGTTCATGGAAATTTAGAGTTTAAAGAAGAATTGATTTGAAGAGTTGAATTGTGAACTAATTCATGCATGCATGTACATATTCTTGCATTTTGAGGTTGTGTTTCATGAATTTCCACATACATGTCCACATTTTGGTCGTAGTCCATGAATTCACTTTGGTTTTGAGCTTAATCTTGCATTTGATCAAATGTTAGAGCATTAGAGTTCATAAGAGTTCATGCATGTTATGTTTTTACATAATTCATGAAAGTTTCTTTGAAATTGTCTTCAATTGGCTTTCCTTTGGGCTTGATTTTATAAAAATTGATCTTTAAAATATGTTGTAGTATGAGTTTTCAAGTGTTTTCCAGAAAATGGGCTCAAAGGGTTGAGTTTTGATGTGTTGAATGCTTGGTTTGAGCTTGGGAGGCAAATCTGGAAATTCCAGATTTTGGCTTCTACGCTCGAGCGAAGGATTCCACGCTCGAGCGACCATCTTTTGTTCAGAGCTCCACTTGAGTGAAAGAATGCTGGCTCGAGCGTAGATTGCAAGCTCTCAGGTTTTTGGTGCACGCAAACACACACTCGAGCGACGAGACCTACGGTCGAGCGTAGAGCTGTGTCTCACGCTCGAGCGAGCATCGAGCAGGGATTTTCAGCATCCAGCACTTTTTGCATTTTTGTAGACCGCTCAAGCGAGGAAGTCCATGCTTGAGCGACCCCTCTGTTTTGGAAAGCTCGCTCGAGCGTAGAAAGCCACGCTTGAGCGAGACCCCTGTTTCAACAAAAATTTGAAAAATGTTTTAAAGTGCATTTTTGCATCCTTATTCTATCCTAGACATTCCTAGGCCAAGTTTAAGGCATCTTAATGAGGAGAATGTTATAAAACCACACCAAGTATTATTAGGGGCTAAGTTATTAATCCCAAGTGTGTGTTGGTTCTGCAACTGTAGGGTTGGCATTCGAGGACGCTCATTAGCTTGTCTATAGCGCAGTGCTCTGTGAGTAACAATGTTGTAAAGATACGTTCAATTATGATTATTTCTAAACGATTGATTGTACTGCTTTCTGAAATGGCATTGTTTACTGAATGAATGTTTGTCCTATTTGCGAACTGTATTCGTGGCATCCATAGCAACTCATCGCCATCATATATTGCATCAAGCATAGAGATCTTCTCGCCTATCCTTGGAACTACTATTACCGTATTGATGGCTGTCAACCGACTATTCGGTCTATTAAGACCTACTGTGCTGTTTTGCTATTGGATGTACCACATATGACTATTATGGTTTCCAAATGACTATTATGGCATGAAATGTGAGCCACTGATTGAATAACTGATTTACTAATGCAATTGACTATTTTAATTACTGAAGGGACATTCATTCTCAACCCTTTTACGCATATGTTATTCACTGGGCTTTGACTCATTGTTTATATATATATATATATGTAGGTGTCCAGGCACCGGACCGGAATTAGGAGCGTCAAGTTAGCTCTTGTTTTGTCAAGCCAACCATTGCGCCTCACTTCGAGGTTCCAAGTTCGTTCAAGCTAAGGCTGTTTTGGGGTGTCTCAGTTTCACCCTCTTGTCTTTGTTTTGTAATAAATGTTTAAGACTTATTGTACAGTTATGGTTAGGGATTTGGTCCCCGACATGGATGTTTGTGTATATGTCACATGTACATATGTTTTGGTTATCAATATGGCATGTTTATAAAAAGTCTTTTTGCATGCAGACTGTCACAACTCATTGGACATCTTTTATTTATCGCTTTGCTTCCGCCAAATTTCTTTTCTCAGATATCATTATTACTATTACAAGCCTTCTAATCACGAATTATCGTCGGTTATGGATGTTAAACCCATAGGCGTGTTTGGGTCGAATGTAGTGGTATCAAAGTGATACTAAGCATGAGTTATACCACACACACGTGTCCAATTGAATTATATGATGTCCTAGAAAAGTAATTAGAGCATTGAATGAGCATGAGAAAGTGTGTGTGGTTATGATATGAATAAATGTGGTAATATGCCTAAGTCAACAACTTCCTATGTTTATTATTACTAGATATCTATAGTGAAATGGACAACGCAAGAAATGCCGATGAATTTGAATCTTCTGAGGCAAGAATGGCAAGGTTAGAAAGAACAGTTGAACTATTGACTGAAGCCTTAAGGCAACAACAGAACCAATAACCCCCACCTCCTCCAGTACAGCCAGAACCAAATGCTAATGATGATATCATTACTCTGACACAGAAGTTCAGCAAAATGAAACCCCCATCTTTCCAAGGAGGCCTTGAACCATTAAAGGCCGAAGCATGAGTGCTAGAAACCGAAAAATTGTTCGAAGTGTTTTCGTGTTCTGAAGCACATAAGCTGTTAGTGGCTACCTTTACTCTACAAGAAGAGGCTAGACGGTGGTAGATGCTCGTCCGCGACACCAACAATGCTATGACTTGGGCTCAATTTAAAGAAGCCTTCTTTGAAAAGTACTTTCCTCAGTGTGTCAGGGATCGAAAAGTGACTGAGTTATGAATCTAAATTCACCGAACTTGCCAGATATGCTCCACACATGGTGGACACTGATTATAAAAAGGCCAGGAAGTTTGAAGGCGGCCTTAATGTCGAGATACTTGATCGAATTAATGTTCTGAAGTTACTTAAATATGTGGATGTTCTTGACCGGGCAATAATAGCTGAGTCGAATATTGAAGCATTAAAACAGATTTTAACACCCGCGACCGAATGGCGCGGTAAGAGACGGGGCTTTAAGTTTAAAATGGGCTGGAACAGTTCATTGAATAAGAAGCAGAACACCGGGTTAACAAACAGTTCTAGTTAGGGAAGTGGTTCCATACCACCCTGCTCCAAATGTGGAAAAAGGCACAAAGGGGTTTGTTATAAAATTTATGGTGCTTGTTACAGGTGTGGCAAAGTGGGCCACATGGTCAAAGATTGCCCTTCCACTTCCCAAGGCAATGGTAAAGCTGCAGCTAGCGCCGCAGCATCCACCGTCACACCAAAACCCAACCCCAAAGCTACTAGAAAGGAGCCTTTAAGGCAAGGCCGGGTGTTTGCACTCATGCCGGGAGATGTGCAGAATACCGAGACAGTTGTGTCAGGTACACTCTCAATCTGTGCCCAAAATGCTTATGTTCTGATTGATTCGGGGTCTACACATTCATTTGTCTCGCATGCTTTTTCTCGAAAATTAAATAGACCACTAGAACCCCTGAATTATTTGTTAGTTGTATCTTTACCCGCTGGGGGATCCATGACATGTGCTTATGTGTATCCTGCATATGAGATTGTTATTGGAGATGTACATTGGTATATTGATTTACTGCCCTTGAACATTGATCATTTCGATGTAATATTGGGAATGGACTGGTTAACAAAATATCATGCTACCATAGACTGTGTAACGAAACAAGTTGTTTTCTGTCCACCTAGATTGCCTGAATTTGTATTTAATGGAGTTGGTGTAGTATCTCCCCCATATCTGATTTCGTCCATGAAAGCTTTTAAATTGATTAAAAAGGCGTGTAAAGAGTATCTATGTTGTATATTGACTGTACCTACTGATACTAAAGCTAATGTGGACAGTATTTCTATAGTCAGAGAATTCCCAGGTGTTTTTCCAGATGACTTGCCAGGGGATTTGAGTGATAGGGAGATAGAGTTCACTGTTGAAGTATTACTGGGTACACAGCCAGTTTCTAAAACTCCGTACAGAATGGCACCTACCGAATTGAAAGAACTGAAAATTCAGCTAGAAGAATTGTTAGATAAGAAGTTTATCAGGCCCAGTACTTCACCGTGGGACGCACCAGTTCTTTTTATGAAAAAGAAAGATGGCTCCCTAAGACTTTGCATTGACTATCGTGAATTGAACAAGGTAATAGTGAAAAACAAATATCCACTGCCTCGTATTGATGATTTATTTGACCAGTTACAGGGTGCCCAGGTTTTCTCCAAAATCGATCTTAGATCTGGATACCACCAGTTGAAAGTCAAACCAGAGGACATTGAAAAGATTGCCTTCCGAACGAGGTACGGACATTATGAATTTCTTGTTATGCCTTTCGGAGTTACTAATGCACCTGCTGCATTTATGGACCTTATGAACAGAATTTTCAAACCATTCATCGATGAATTTGTGGTTGTATTTATAGATGACATTTTGATTTATTCCAAGAGTAAAGAAAAACATGAACGTCATTTGAGAATTGCCTTCTGCACCTTAAGAGAATGTAAATCAGATGCAAAACTGACAAAATGTGAATTTTGGCTTGATAATGTAATGTTTTTGGGACATGTGATTAGTAAGGATGGCATCTCAGTTGACCCACAGAAGATTGAAGCAGTGGTGAATTGGCTTAGACCGACTAATGTTACCGAAATTCAGAGTTTCTTGGGTTTGGCCGGGTACTACAGAAGATTTGTGAAAGACTTCTCCAAAATTGCCCTACCATTGACTCAGTTGACTCAAAAGGGAATACCATTTGACTGGACTGACCAAAGAGAATCAGCTTTTCAAGACTTAAAGACTCGACTTGTGACTGCACCGATTCTCACCCTACCCTCAGGTACGGATGGATTTACTATTTTCAATGATGCTTCTTATAAGGGTTTGGGATGTGTTTTAATGTAGAATGGTAAAGTTATTGCGTATGCTTCCTAATAACCGAGACTGCATGAAAAGAACTATCCTACCCACGATTTGGAACTTGCCGCAGTGGTTTTTGCATTGAAAATCTGGCGTCACTACCTATATGGGGCAACATGTGAAGTGTATACAGATCACAAGAGTTTGAAATATTTCTTCACATAAAAGGAGTTAAACATGAGGCAGCGGAGGTGGTTAAAACTGATAAAAGACTATGACTTGCAAATTTTGTACCGTCCGGGAAAAGCCAACACCGTCGCTGATGCATTGAGTTGGAAATCAATTGGGAATTTAGCCTGTTTACTCACTGGACAGAAAGAGCTGTTATGTGATCTTGAAAAATTTGAAGTTGAGGTTGTCTTGCATGAACAAGATGGAACATTGACTGTTATTTTTGCTCAATCGGCACTTATTAAAGAGATTAAAGAGAAACAACACCTAGATGACTTTCTGAGAAAGATCATTGATGAACGGGAATCCAAACCAAGGCCAAACTTTATATTCGAAAACAATGTACTAAAGTTTCAGGGATGGTTGTATGTACCGAATGACTCTAAACTGAAAAGACGAATTTTGCAGGAATGCCACAATTCGAAACTCTCCATCCATCTCGGAAATACAAAAATGTACCAAGACTTGAAACTTAACTTCTGGTGGCCGGGAATGAAGAAAGAAATTGCCAACTTTGTGTCGAAATGTTTACATTGCCAACAAGTCAAAGCCAAACATCAACGACCCGCAGGCTTACTGCAACCCTTACCAATACCGGAGTGAAAATAGGAACATATTACTATGGCTTTAATTGTTGGATTACCTCGCTCCAGTAAAGGTATGGACTTAATTTGGGTTATTGTTGATAGATTGACTAAATCTGCTCACTTCTTACCTGTCAAAACAATTTATATTGATGAGATTGTTAGATTGTATGGAGTGTCTGTGTCGATTGTTTCTGATAGGGATTCAAAGTTCACATTGAGATTTTGGCAAAGTCTGCAAACTGCATTGGGTACTGAACTAAGACTGAGTAGTGCTTACCATCCTCAGACAGATGGCCAATCGGAGAGAACAATCCAGACTCTGGAAGATTTACTGCGTATGTGTGTTCTTGATTTCCAAGGAAATTGGGAAAGTCATTTACCTTTGGCTGAATTCGCCTACAACAACAGTTTTCACTCGAGCATTGTTATGGCGCCTTTTGAGGCTTTGTATGGTAGAAAATGCCGATCTCCTATTTGCTGGGCAGAAGTTGGAGATGGGCTTTTGCTTGGGCCCGAGATTGTATATGAAACTACAGAAAATGTGAAACTGATTCAACAAAGATTGCACAAAGCCGACAGAAAAGCTACGGATGTCCGAAGGCGAGATAGGGAATACGAAGTAGGTGATCATGTTTTTGTTAAAGTGACACCAATGAAAGAGCGGACTTGCTTTCGAGTCAAGCGTAAGCTAGCACCAAGATATGTTGGGCCATATGAGATCATTGAAAAGATTAATCCGGTGGTGTATCAAGTAGCACTTCCTCCTGAAATGGAGCATATGCATAATGTCTTCCATATTTCAATGTTGAGGGATTATCTTCGGGATCCCTTCCATGTTATTGAGCCTACTCGTGTATTGCTAAGTGATAACTACACTTATGAAGAACGGCCTCTTCAGATTGTGAACCGACGAATCAAGAAGTTGAGGACTAAAAAAATTTCATTAGTGAAAGTGGACTGGCAAAACCATGGTGGCATTTATTCCACTTGGGAAAGGGAAGACGATATGATGAAAAGATATCCTGAATTATTTTCCCTGAATCCAGTATTCTTCCAGAATAAAGGTAATCTGAGTTTGGAGGACCAAACTCTTTTAAAGAGGGAAGACTGTGACAACCCTTACCTCTGATTAGTGTTAAACTGTGATTGAGCATGATAAGTAACTGATTAGAATGAAATCTTGAATTGATTGTAGGAATATATTATTTTAAATGCATTTCTATCTGTTTGATTTCTAAATGAATCTGTTCGTGTTTTAATTTCGAACTGCGAATTAAAGGTCTTATCGGAGACCGAATCTGAAATTGATTAGTGTTATATGCTAATTAGAATTTATGTGATTTTATGGTAGATTTAATTGAATTTTGATTTGGAATGGCTAAATTGATTAAATGAGATTAAATAAAGCTAAATTACTTCAACTTGGATTATTTGCATTTTTGCCACTAGTGGGCACTTTAGGCCATTAACTGTTTTTATGTCATTTTGTTGCACCATCTCATCCTTTTCCTCTAGGCCAAATCGAATGAGAGAGGGAGAGTAGGAGAAATTGAATTCATCTAGAATTCTTGCTTGAACTTAGAACAATTGAAGGGAATTTGCATATTTGAGCTTCTATATCTAGGATTCAAGGCATAAGGTAGAGAATTCATCTTTTTACTTGTGAATTTAAGTTGTTTCATGCTTAGTTCATGGAAATTTAGAGTTTAAAGTCAAGAATTGATTTGAAGAGTTGAATTGTGAACTAATTTATGCATGCATGTACATATTCTTGCATTTTGAGGTTGTGCTTCATGAATTTCCACATGCATGTCCACATTTTGGTTGTAGTCCATGAATTCACTTTGGTTTTGAGCTTAATCTTGCATTTGATCAAATGTTAGAGCACTAGAGTTCATAAGAGTTCATGCATGTTATGTTTTTACATAATTCATGAAAGTTTTTTTGAAATTGTCTTCAATTGGCTTACTTTTGGGATTGATTTTACAAAATTGATCTTCAAAATATGTTGTAGTATGAGTTTTCAAGTGTATTCCAGAAAATGGGCCCAAAAGGTTGAGTTTTGATGTGTTGAATGCTTGGTTTGAGCTTGGGAGGCAAATCTGAAAATTTCAGATTTTGGCTTCTACGCTCGAGCGAAGGATTCCACGCTCGAGTGACCATCTTTTGTTCAGAGCTCTACTCGAGCGAAAGAATGCTGGCTCGAACATAGATTACAAGCTCTCAGGTTTTTGGTGCACACAGACACACACTCGAGCGATGAGACCTATGGTCGAGCATATAGTTGTGTCTCACGCTCGAGCGAGCATCGAGCGGGGATTTTCAGCATCCAGCACTTTTTGCATTTTTACAGGCTGCTCGAGCGAGGAAGTCCACGCTCGAGCGACCGCTCTGTTTTGGAAAGCTCGCTCGAGCGTAGAAAGCCACGCTTGAGCGAGACTCCTGTTTCAGCAAAAATTTGAAAAGTGTTTTAAAGTGCATTTTTGCATCTTCATTCCATCCTAGACATTCCTAGGCCAAGTTTAAGGCATCTTAATGAGGATAATGTTATAGAACCACACCAAGTATTATTAGGGGCGAAGTTATTAATCCCGAGTGTGTGTTCGTTCTGCAAGAATCAGGGTTGGCATCCGAGGACGCCGTAGCTTCTATAGCCCAAAGGCTCGTGAGTAATAATCAGTGTGTTTGGTTTGAGTTTTTTGAATTAAGTTTTTTGAAAACTCAGTTTTTTAGTTTTCGTGTTTTTTTGTTTTTAGTGAATGTTTTTAAATTTTTAAACTTTTTTTTTACTTTTTTAGATGCACCTTACTTTGATATATCTAAAAAGTAAAAAATTTGTGAAAAAATATTTTAAAAATTTAATAAATACATAAAAATATAAAAAATGTACTGAATTCTAGTATTTTTTTTTTTTTTTTTGTATTTTTGGCATTTAGTGAATTTTTAAAAAGGTTTTTTTCACAATTTTTTTACTTTTTAGGTATATTTATGTTAGGTATGTCTAAAAAATATTTAAAAAAAAATTGCTTAAAATATTAAAAAAATTCAGTAAAAATAAAAAAATACGGAATATAAGAAAGTAGAATTTTCTGAAAAGTGTTTTTGAAAAAACACAACCAAACAAGCTGAATGTTGTAAAGATACGTTCAATTATGATTATTTTGAACAATTGATTGTACTGCTTTCTGAAATGGTATTGTTTACTGAATGAATGTTTGTCCTATTTGCGAATTGTATTCGTGGCATCCATAGCAACTTACTAGTACTGTACTGTTACTGCTACTGTTACAGAGATCTCTGTTAGTTCCTATCCTTGGAACTAGTGTTACCGTATTGATGGCCATCAACCGACTGTTCGGTCTGTGAAGACCTACTGTATTGTTTTACTATTAGATGTACCACATATGACTATTATGGTTTCCAAATGACTGTTATGGCATGAAATGTGAGTCACTGATTGAATAACTGATTTATTGATTCAATTGACTGTTTTAATTACTGAAGGGACATTCATTTTCAACCCCTTTACACATATGTTATTCACTGGGCTTTAGTTCACTGTTTGTATATATATATGTAGGTGTCCAGGCACCGGACTAGAGCTAGGAGCGTTGGGTTAGCTCTTGTTTTGTCAAGCCAACCATTGCGTCTCACTTCGAGGTTCCAAGTCCGTTCAAGCTAAGGCTGTTTTGGGGTGTCTCAGTTTCACCCTCTTGTCTCTTTTTGTAATAAATGTTTAAGACTTATTGTACAATTATGGTTAGGGATTTGGTCCTCGACATAGATGTTTGTGTATATGTCGCATGTACATATGTTTTGGTTATCAATATGGCATGTTTATAAAAAAGTCTTTTTGCATACAGACTGTCACAGCTCATTGAACATCTTTTATTTATTGTTTTGGCTTCCGCCAGCCCCTTTTCTCTATATTATCACATTATCATATAAGCCTTCGTAATCACGGACATCGGCGATTGCAATGCTAAACCCATAGGGGCGGTTTAGGTCATGACAAGAAGTTTCATTGAAACATAGTTGTTAACCTCCTATTATTTTGAAAGCCTCAAACCATAAAGTGTTCTTTGGTAACAGTGTTTGCTTAACTTTCCACGTTTAGATTTCCTAACCTTTATACTTGATTAACATCAGAGGTTTTTGTTGAATTGGTCATACAGTTTAGAGGTTTTTAGAATGCAAATTTGAACTTTCCAATGATAGTCTGGTCAATATACCATCAATGTAAATTCAAAGTAAATTGTCATTGGTTCAGAGGTTTTGTTGATTTTATTTGGGAATTTTTTATTGACCTCTGAAAAAATTACCAATGATTTTATCAAATTTGCTTTGGGATATATTAGAGGTATATTGACTGATATATTAGAGGGATATATTAGAGGGATATATTGACTGAACTTTCAATGATTTTTTAGAGGTATTAGAGGGAAAGTTCAAAAATTATTGGAAAGTTCAATAGTTCAGTCTAATACCTCTAAAATCATTGGAAAGTTCAATGATTAGAGGTATATCCCTCTAATATATCAATAATTTTTTCAGAGGTCAATATGTCTCTGAACTTTCCAATGATTTTAGAGGTCAATAAAATCATTGCAAATTTGATAAAATCATTGGTAATTTAGAGGTCAATATACCAATGATTTGATAACATCAATGATTTTTTCAGATATATTGACCTGTAATATATCCCTCTAATATATCAATCAATATCCCTCTAAGATAGCCCTCTAATATATCAATCAATATACCTCTAATTTTATAAAATCAATCATTGTTAACTGATATATTAGAGGTCAATATACCAATGATTTTATTCCCAAATTGTCAAAATACCAATGCAAATTTGAACTTTCCAATGGTTCACAGGTTTTTGTTGGTGCTTTGTCCCTAATACCAATACAAAATTCAAATTGGTCATACAGGTTCAACAATCCAAAATCGGGAATCAAAAATCCATAATCCAAAATTTCAACCAACCCATTCATGAAATCGAGAAAAAGCCCTAACATGCAAATACGACATGAATGTAAAATGGAAGAAAAACACATATACAAACCCTACAGAAATGGGAAGAGATGGAGAAAGAGATAGAAACACACGAACCCAGATTGACAGAGAGGAGAGAGACGAGAGACAAATACAGAATCGCAGTGGGGCCGATTGCGGTGAGTCGTGGTGGCGATCACGTGGCTGATGATGGTGATGATTGGCGGTGGTGGCGATGGTGAGGTTAGGTGTATCGATCGCTCAGTATGTTGGTGTGTGAGTCAAGCAGAACAAAAAGTGAGTGTGTAATTTCATCACGGGCGCCAACATTAATTAGTTTCTAAAAAATTTGAAGCTTTAGCGACTAATTGCTTATTTGTCGGCAAATATCACTAACAACGACTAAAAAATTAGTCGTGAAAAGCATACTATTTGGATACTACTTTAAAATTTCGTCAACAATAGTTAACATACAACGACTAATTTAGCTTTGGTTGCCAAAAAATCATCAACATACACCCATTTTTTGGCGACAAACATTTTTGGTCGCAAAAATCTTACTATACGGCAACTAAAAGAAATTTTGGTCGTCTAAAAAGTTGTAAACAGTGATTAAAACTCAGTTTAGTCGCCAATAAGTCAATATGGCAACTAACGTAAGCTAAAAATACACTACAACAAAATTCACCTTTGGCGACTAAAATTGGCGACTAAAACAAATTTAGTCGCCAAAAGTTTTAGAATTGGTGACTAAAATTTTTTTTGGTCGCCAAAAGTATAATATTTAGCTACTAAATTTTTTAGTCGGGATATATTGATTATTGGCGACTAAAAAATAATTTAGTCGCTAAAAATACTAAAATTGGTGACAAAAAAATTTTAGTCGCCGTATATTGAGTTTTGGCTACTAAAATATTTAGTCGCCGAATATAAAATTAAAAATTTATTTTTTATCTTTGGCGACCAAAAGTTTAGTCGCCAAAACATATTTTCAGCGACCAAAAATTAGTTTAGTCGCCATATATTAGGTATTGGCTACTAAAATATTTAGTCGCCAAATGTAAAATTAAAAAAAAAAAAAAACTATCTTTGGCGATCAAAAGTTTAGTCACCAAAACATATTTTCAGCGACCAAAAATTAGTTTAGTCGCCAAAAAATAAAAAATTGGAAGGAGACATTTCTAATTTGAGGGATTTATAAAAGTAATTGGCGACTAAAAAATTCAGTCGCTAATGGTGTAATATATATATATATATATATATATATATTTGGTTTCCAGAATTTTACCAACGCCTCTGTCTGTCTCTCTCTTCAGCGTCTCTCTATCTCTCCGGTGCTCTTCTCCCTTCCCTCGCGGTCGCCGGGAACCGGAGCATCGATTCCTACTCCTTTTGGTCACCGTCACCTGAGATCCATGATGAGTTTATGAGCACCGATTTGGAGCCAAGATCCAGAACAACTCCGAGCCAAGATCGAAGATCTCAACTCCAAAGTCTCCTTCCTTAGATTCTGGACTCCCTTCGATGATTACCACCATCGCTCTACTCCTTGCTTCTCCGACATCGTTTTAGTTGCTTCCGATGACGATTCTGGTAAACCCGCGTCTAACCCCATTCCCGTCTCTGCCCATAAGGCTGTTCTAGTGAGTACCCATTTCGATTTTTAACTTTCTCTGTGTGTTTTTGTTGTGTATTGAATGTGTTCGATATATGGATTGTGTGGACAAACTCTGAAATGGGTAGTGATGACAAACTCTGAATTTGGATCATTGGTTTAGGTGATTGTTTGTTTGATAAGTGGATTGTTAAATATTTGCCCACCAAGTGTTTGATTCTATGCTCAAGTGACAAATTTATCAGAAACAATTGGAACATGGTCACCAAGTGTTTGTTCTTTCTTTCTAATTATTATGTGACACTCTGTCAATAGGTTTGGAATGTCTTGGGTGATGTCAAATGATAATTGTAGTCTGGTCAGGCATTGGTATTATGCATCCTGGGTTTGAAGAGTCATATTCCACAGAGTATTTCTCTCTTTTGCTATTTCATAGAAAATTTGACAAGACAAAAATGCGAGATTATTCAGAGGCCTTCACTTCATAATTGTGAAGGTAATGTAGCTGAGAGAAAGAATAGCTTGATACATAGCGATAAAAGCTGAGAGCGAAAGAATAGCTCAATACACAATGATAAAAGCTGAGAACGGGATTGGGGAAAGGGAAACTCTGCCATTTTTTCTCTTTCTTGTCCTGTCTGCCTTACTTTTCACCCAACAACTAATTTCTTCATCGCAGCTGATCGTCTATAATTTTATCTCTCCAGTATTACATGCTCATTGTATTGTTCCTAATCATTTTGGACCCTCTACATAGGGTAGTAGGGGTCTATCAGAGGAAGGAAAACTTCTGTGGGAATGCAAGGAGTTTGTGAAGGTAGCAAGTACGGAGGCTTTATCAAATTTGGTTGATAAATACCCTAATGTGGTGTGGCTGATTACTTCAGGATTAAGAGGAATTAGGTGTTTAATGATGGTCTAACAAGATTTGGAGGTTGATGAGATGATTTTTGATTTTGTGAAGTGGGAGAAGATATTTATTGGTGAATGGGAGGCAAGTTTGGAGAACTTTGTTGTGAAATTTTGAGAAAGCTAAATATTAAAATTAGTGGCTAAAATACGTACTACGTAGTAACATGTTATAGTTATTGAATTCAGTTACACGATTCAATTTGTGTAACTACATGTTCTTTTTCTTTTCTGTTCCTTTATGGTGAAAAACTGAGGTATTTATAAAACGTTAAGTTCTGTTTGCATTCCATTAATCCAGGGAATGGGTTAAAATGTCATATTCTAAACTTAAATCTCAGCTATACTATTATGTTATCGTGTTGGATGAACAAATTTATAAATACCTTGTCAAGTAAAAGAAAATACTCCTGCGTACATAATTTCTAATTGTCAAGATCTTTTTTTCCATATATGTTTCTACTTCAATCATTTCAGCTTGAAAACATATCTTATGAAGCAGGATTATAAACAATACATGATGAGAGAAATACGAAATTAATATTTGATAATACACAAGATTTTGGGAGCTATGCTTTTTAATGGATTTAATTGAATTGAATTGAACCCTGTGGTTTATACAGGACTATGATGGAGATGGGAAGCTCTCATTCTCTGAGTTCTCTGACTTAATCAATGCTTTTGGCAATCAACTGGCAGCTGATAAGGTTCATCCGGATTTACAGATTTAGACAGCTGCAATGGCCTTGGGGAATCTACATTCTTCACAACATGTCTCACTCCCTTCGCTTTAGTCTTGAGTGATAAGCCATATGTTTCCCTGGAGATTGAGTCCTTGACAACATCCCGGAGATCAAGGGACTGTTTGGTTCCAGGGAAAATGCTATGGCCCAAGGAAGATGGTTCAGGATGAGCTATTTTATTACAATCAACTGACGAAAACGTAGATGAACAAGAGGATGAAACAGAGGTCCTGGAGGATTCAACTGAGACTCTCTGCTTCTCTTTCACGACCTCCTCCTTTGGGAGATTTTCCTGAAATTAAGCCATACATACTTTGAGTACTTGTACTGAAGATCACCTATGGTAAGCAATTTAGTTTTTACAATCTTACTATGGTTTCCTGCGTCATACTGCTGGATTCCATTCCATGGTTGCCACTTTGACCTGCACAAAATCTTGAAATATTAGAAGCTAGTGATGCTAAAAAAATTTAGATATTTTACATTTGTCATTAGCAGAAATGAATACATACTCAAGTTTGCAAAGAAAAGCAATTTTTAGAATTTTTAGACAAAGCAATGTGAATAAAAGGACAATAAAGCATCTATAACCCATTTACAAGCAGTGGTCCTCATATATATATAGATGTATTTATTTTTTTGATCTTGAGAAGTAGTATTCTACATTTTTCTTATTTTTTTTAGTAGTCTACATTTTGAACCACTAAATGTAGATGATTTTAGAACAATGATAATGCTTCAGTGGAGTACCTGCAATTCACCTAAATATGGATAAAAGGTGTCTTTTGAAGAACCTTGCAACGTTGTGAATTCTGTATCTTTTAGAACTGTAAATTGTCTATAAGCATTTACCAATTTATAGATACTTGGCAGAGTCTCAATCTCTAGGCACTAGTGATCAATTCTAGTTTAATTTTTTTCCACTTCATTTAGTAATTGATCATTAATATGCATGGAAGATGGGAAAATACAAGAAATCGAATCCCACAACAGAATTTTTGAGAATATGGTAAGTGCTAACTGACTACTTCACCAAAGAAATACATTATATATATATATATGTATATATTGTTGTGGGTGTCTCATATTCTCCCTGGTTTGTGATTGTGAACTGTTTGCAACCCTGTTCTTGTTGTATTCCAATCTTAGTATATATTAATGGTTATTTCGGGGATTAGGGTAATGAGATTAGAGTGAACTCTTGTAACAGCTTTGAGAGAGACAGCCTCTCCTTATAATGTCTCCTCCTTTCATAGTGAAACCCTCTGCTGTTCTTTGCCTGTGGACATAGACTTACAACCGAACCACATGTATCTTACTATTCTTGTGTTATTCTGTTTTACCTTCTCGTTTTTGTTTATTTCTTCATAACATATTTCAATGTCACAATCGGAATTTTGCATCAGGAAACATGAACTTACAGTGCCAATATAGAATGCATTTAGCTTGAAGCAACTAAGGTATAGCTTAAATTGAAGACTACATAGGATAAGAAAGATAGAAAATACCTGGAGGTAGTCTCTTCTGGTTTTGGCTGCTGATTCGGCGTTTGGTGAGAAAATGCCGGCCATCAAAGAACTGAAATATTCCATTCATGCAACCTATCTGCTTCTGCAAATCTCTGTTTTCATCCCTGAAAGAATTTAGAAGCTTTCCAGACATCTCCACCTCTTTTCGTCAATTCTAAAAACGCAAAAACTTATGCCATCTGAGCTTTCATTTCTCTCTTTAAACTTTCCTGGAAAATGAATAAATCCCAGAAAACCCAATAGAGTAGCTGGTTTTTGACTTTGTAATAGATTTAGAGCATAGCATCCATTCAAGTAATGGCAATGTTTCCAGCTTATAACATTTCAAAAACAGTACATTTAGGCTTTCTTTATAGAATTCTGCTGTCCTTAGCTGAACTGACTGATACTTCTTTCGCTTTTAGGATTTTGGAGAAGAGTCTGAGAAACAAAAGAGAATGAAATAACAGATATAAAGAGGGAGAGGGATGAACTGAAATAAAATAAATGTTTTTTTGTTTTGTGTGTTTTTACAGAAAAAGGCAGACAATATCTACAGTGAAACACAAAAGGAATAAAAAAAGAAAAAGAAATGACCCTACACCTAACTGTTTCCTCTAATCCATCCCCACCTTCAAAATGACTATCAATTTAATCATCAGGGAAAATCAGCAGACACAAGATGAGTTTTATTTATTTATTTATTGGGGGTGTGTTTAGGGGGGTTTTCACATGCCAAACAAGTTTATGCCTTTGTCTTTGGGCTCTCTGAAGGAAAGATTGCTATAGAGGGTAGAGTTTTGGAAGGGATGTGGTGCAATATATGAAGGCATTGTGTAATTTAGCTTAATTTGTATATAGGTGGTGTAACATGAAGGCTTTGTGGGCCATTAGCTTAATTTGTATATATTATTGGACTATGGCTTTAAAACTAAATTTTCGTTGGAGCTTTCATCCTCTATAACGGGCCTATTAACTGCATCAAGTGGCTCAAGTTCAATTTTTTTATCAAGCTCCCTGGATGGCACATGCAAGGTTATTTAATTATGTTAAATGTTTCATAATAATATCTTCCTAGCATGAGTATTTTTGTTTCTCGAAATGACTTATTTTCGTATTGTAGGTATGAGACTTTGTTACTGGAAGACTTTTACAAACTCGAGCTTTTCCACTACCAATTACTGCAATAGTTGTTGATCCAATAGAGATGAAATTATTTTCTGGTGGTATAGATTACTAGTGGATATTTCTTTTTTGTATACGGAGGACATCATTTTTGTATGATTATCTGTTTGTATGGAATTATTATTTTGGATTGGATTATATTTGGTTTGTATAGAATTTGAAGTTACAAGACCAAATTTTTGGATGGTTGAAAGTGAAATACAAATAGACATGTATATTGTTTTGTTTATACACAGGGTGCATGTTACATGAAATAAATATAGGTTGTGCAGAAATTAATAATAATAAAAAAAAAAATAACACTAAATAAAGTTTTTGGTGACTAAATGTTTAGTAGCCAAAAAAATAAAATAAAACTTGTTGGCTACTAAAAATTTAGTAGCCAAAAACAAACCGAAGATTTTTTGGCGACTAAATATTTAGTAGCTAATAATAAATGATACTTTGGGCGACTAAAAGTTTTAGTCGCTAAAAATGAAAATTAATTTTATTTGAAAACTTTTGGTGACTAAATATTTAGTCGCCAATTTATGACTTTTGGCTACTAAAAAATATTTAGTCGCCAATACCTCATATTTTTCCCTACTAAAACATTAGTAGCCATTTATAGTACTTTTGGCGACTAAATTTTTTTTAGTCGCCAAAACCTTCGCCGACCGTTTTCCCGCGACAAATCTAGCGACCAAAATATTTAGTCGGGAAAAGGCTTCAGTGACTAAAAACCTTACTTTTGGTGACTAAAACTTTAGTCACCAAAAATGTATTTTCTTGTAGTGATACTAAACTAATGCTGACTAAATGAGGTTTTTAGTCGCCCAATATTATGTTTTTGGCAACTAAAATTGTTTTGATCGCCAATTTTAATTGCCAAAGGTGTAGTTTGTTGTAGTGAATTTTTGAGTTTAAATAACACTATTCTTTTAACAATTGGTGGTTCAAAAGCAGACCACCAATTGTTGATAAGACTTGAATTTTGATTGTCATTGCACCACTCTTTGCACAAATTTAAATTTTATCAACCACGCCAACCCATCATCTCACGTATTAGTGAAGCTTGAGTAAAATTATAGTATAAAGAAAATGTGTACTCTTGGATTAGCCAAAACATGCTCAATGCTTTTTTTATTTTTTATTTTTGGGAAAATAAAGTTTTTTTCTTTTTTATGAATAATGTAGTACAAGTTGTATAACGAGATTACAACAATACAAAAAAAAAAAGAGTTTAGGATAGAAACATAATTGATTATAACACGTGCATGTTGTTGTAGAAATTGTACAGCATGTTAGGCCCCGATAACAATGATTACACTCTCTTTTTTTATTTACAAAAAAAGGTTTAAATTTGCTTCCTCTAGTGAAGCAACTTTTTTTTTTTCTTTGAACATCGAAAAGAGAACTACAAAACGAGGAATAAAACATCCCATGAAGCCATTGGAGGGTTAGACACCCAATAGCAAGGCAAACACCCAGAGAGAGATGCCTTCGCAACCCAATCCGCCGCTCTGTTAACTACCCTCGGGCTCCACTGGGAAGAAGAATTTCTTCTCTTAGCCAGACTTGGAATATCTTTAATAATTGTAGCATAGTCCCAAGGCGGAACATTCTCAGAAACACAGCAAAATCACGCTTTGGTTGTCACTCGAAATCTCCACTGAAGAGAGCTTGAGAGCATAAGCCATCAGGCATGCCCGCCTAACAGCCAAGGCCCTCCTTTATAAAACCGAGCTAACATGAACTTGTTGAGCAACCTCATCCAACAATTTTCCCGGACACTCCCGAAACAAGATGGCTATGGTTACTTCAAAAGACCCATTTCGTAGAGACACGGGGCTATCGATCACACAACGAATAGAGTGCTTCAATTTAATTCTAACGCCTACTGAAATATCATCCATCCATCATAGAGCAAGTCCTCCTGAAGTGCTCTCTGGTCAACATAGCAATTGTTGGTGAAGTGAAGTCGCCTTATAATCCTCTCAAACTTGGGAGCTTTATTCTTTGTTTCCATAAAAACTACTACTGAGGGACGATGGGTTGTAACTAACCCTCGGAGGATCCGGATTGTCATGGGTTGCCCCATTCCCTGACAGTTCCAGCTCAACATTAACATAAAGCTCGTGGCTGATTAGAGCCAACTATCAGAGCCCATTCTTTCACATTATCATCTTTTGGTGGATAAGTAAAGGGGACTTGCGAACAGCAATCATCAACATCAGTTGACATCCACAAAATAGAAATCGAAACCAGGGCACCATTCTCCTCAAGTTGGTTAGAGCTTGTGGCATTCTCTTTTTGGATGGATGAGATGGCAACACACACGAGCTTTCCTTTCGCGCAGCTTTGATGGCATTATCACGATGAATTCTGGTCCCTTTACTTCAAGAGGGGGATGGATTATAAGCCCTAATTTCAACCAGTTTAGTGCTTTTTAGGAGATTCAAAAGGTGAGGGTCTTCTCTAGTGATCTCCTCGGCTTTAAGTTTAATCGATAAATCTTGAAAAATTCTAGACATGCACTACTCCACAGATTTGTCCACAAAAACTGGATTAGGTGGGCTAGAACTAGGACATATCTTTCTATCCTAATCTATAGGCCAGTCCACAGAGTAGGGATGGCAATTTGAAACCGAACCTGACGGGATCCCCTATCCACCGATTTAAGCGTTTTTCCGAAAAAATACTCTCGACGGAGAGATGACGTATTAAAAATCAATCCTCGATTCATCACGGGCCAGGACGGTGATCGATGTTTAAGCCCGACCAAGACAATCCCTAGTCGCCCCATTTCTATCCCGAATTCAAGTGAAATTACTTTATACCCTTATATATATAATAAACCAAACCAATGCTCACACACATCTATCTATAATATATTTATTATAAACCAATGCTCACACACACATGCACAAACTCAACCTCACGCACACACATACTCATCCACTCTCGGCCTCCCTCTCAATCTCGCACGATCTCAATCTCCCACCGATCTCCCTCCTCCCACCGCCGATCTCCATCCTCCCAAGCCGCTAATCCGCCACCATCAATGACTAAGCTTCACGATCTGCCACCATCACCAACCCAAGCTTCACAAATCCCACCATCCACTCAGCTTCAGATCTGGAATATTCTCTCTCTCTTTCTCTTGATTTGTTATATGTATATATATATATATATTATTTTTGAGCATCAGATTCAAATATCTGTCTATATTGTTGAATAGATCTTCTCTTTCTATGTTGTTGTTGTTGTTGATGATGATGAAGAACAGATCTGTAACCTGTTAGATCTGATTTTTTTTTTAATTTATTTATTACAGATCTGTTGTTGAGTCTTTTTTTTTTTTTTTTTGTTCTTTTGGTCGGGGACTTTTCGGGGTCGGGAAAACCCGATCCCCGTTAAGGGGCGGGGGCGGGGGCAGTGATGAGCTCCCCATCGGGGTCGGGGTCGGGACCGGGCATGGAGGGAGTTCCTACCATCGGGGATCGGGGACGGGGAGGGTGATCCCCGGCTCCGCCCCGCCCTGTTGCCATTCCTACACAGGAGTTCAAAACAGACTGGGCTTCAATGAATAAAGAGATGGATTTCGTCGACTTTGTCACAAGCTATACCCAAGCCCAACCCCAACACCAGGCCCATTGAAAGGTGGCCCATGCAAAACCTTCTTTTCTAAATTGGTAGATTCACATAAATGGCCCACTAAGGCTTCACTAGGCGCATCAACCTTGCCACATGTTCCCGTTTTCCTCAAAGGATGTACCTCCCCTGTCTTTGGAGGGCTCACATGATCGCCACTAACAATAGGTATTTTCACACTGCTTACAATTGGTACAACTATCCCCGTCCATTCTGTACCAGGACTATGGTTATTTGCACCCATGCGTACCTCCTTCCTACGTGCCAATAATGCTCGCTTTTTGGCGAAATCTTTTAGGTGAGCCTCCACTTCATCCACCCAATACTGAACCTGAGCAATTGACATGTTCAACTTTGGTGCCCTACTTGTTCTAAGATTCGAAGCATAGCCCGATTTGTTTCCCTATTTACGAGTAACAAATTTACACGAAGAATTATCTTGACCAATCCTCCCATAATCATAGCAGAAATCTCCTAGTTTTCCAAACTTATACTTGGACCAAGTCTTTTTCCCATTCTGACTAGGATTGTTTATAAGAACAAAACCCAGAGGGAAAGGTTTAGAGATGTCCACTTCAACCCTAAAGCGCAAAAAACTATGATTAAGTGAAAACCATCACACATTGCTTCAACACCAATAAGATTCCCAATCCGTTGTCCAATAATCTCTACATTTTGTTTGGTCATCTTAATAACTGGGATCCCGTGGGCTTGAACCCAGAAAGGGCACCATTTAAAGTCCATTTCAGAGGCCAACCTACCAACAAAAAGAGGTTACATAACCAACAAATTATCCATTACCGACCATGGGGCTTCCAATAGGTGTCACGACCCAAACCCGCCCCTATGGGTTTAGCAATCAGAATCGCCAAGAATCCGAGATTACGAAGGCCCGCTAATACCAAACAGTAATATAGAGTACAGGGGCTGACGGAAGCCAAAACAATAATAAAAGATGTCCAATGAGCTGTGACAGTCTGTATGCAAAAAGACTTTTCATAACATATTCACATTCAGTACAAAACAGTATGTACATACATCATTTACAATTATGCAGGACAAGGACTTAATCTCTATTAGAACAGTACAGTACAAGTCTATACAGTATATACAAAACAGAGACAAAAAGGGGAATCTAAGACACCCCAAACAGCCTTGGCTTAGTCAGGCTTGGAACCTCTCTGTGAGGCACAGTGGTTGGCTTGACAAAAAGGGAGTTAACCCGACACTCCTAACTCTGCTCCGGTGCTTGGACACCTACATATAAATATATATAAACAGTGAGCTAAAGTCCAGTGAATAACATATGCGTAAAGAGGTTAAGAATGAATGTCCTTTCAGTATTTAAAACAGTCAGTTATAACAGTATATCAGTTATTTGATCATAGTAGTCATAAGTGATACATCCAATAGCAAACAGTACAATAGGTCTTAACAGACCGAACAGTCAGTTGATGGCCATCATATCAGTAAACAGTAGTGGTTCCAACATGGGAAACAACAGAGATCTCTGTAATAGTAACAGTAACAGTACAGTAACAGTAATTGGTAAAGATGTCACGAATACAGTTCGCAAATAGGACAAACATTCATTTAGTAAACAGTATACTCCAGAAAATAATCATCATTGAACGTATCTTTACAACATTGTTACTCACAGAATTCTGGGCTACAGATAGGCTAGTGCGGGTCCTCGGATGCCAACCCTACATAGTTACAAGATGAACACACACTCAGGAATCAATGACTTAGTCCCTAACTTGACTCAGTGTGGTCCTACATCAATATCCTCATTAAGATGCTTTAAACTAGGCCTAGGAATGCCTGGGATGAAATAAGGATGCAAAGATGCACTTTAAAACATTTTTTAGAATTTTCAAAAAATAGGGTTCCCGCTCGAGCGTGTTTTTATACGCTCAAGCGGACATGCAGACAAAGGGTCTTCGCTCGAGCATGACTTACGTCGCTCGGCGAATCGTAAGAACTGATAAAAGTACTGGATGTACGAAATTCACGCTCGATGGGCGCTCGATACACGCTTGAGCGGAATGCAAGCTACAGTAAAAGTACTGGATGCACGAATTTCCTGCTCGAGCATCACTTTTCTCGCTCGAGCGGACTGCATGAATTCAGTATGTACGCTCGAGCGTGGAATCACCCGCTCGGCGTGAGTCCAAAATCTGAAATTCTAGATTTGAACCTCAAGCTCAAAACTCAACTCTAAAGCATCAAATTCGATCCTTTTGGGCTAATTTTCTGGAAAACACTTCAAAACCCATAATATTACATGTTTCAAAGATCAATTGGAGAAATCAAAGCCCAAAGGTAATTCAATTAAACACAAATTCAAAGAAGTTTTCATGAACAAGACTCAAATGTAACATGCATGAGCTTAAATGGATTTAAAGCTTCAAACACAAGATCAAATGACCAATTCTTTCAAAAACATGATGAATTCATGGACCATAGTTAGAATATGAACATGCATGTGAAGATTTCCATGAAATCGACTCAAAATTCAACAATATAAACATGCATGCATGAAACAAGCTCCAATTCAACAATTTAAAACCAATTTGTGTCCTTAAGCTCCTATCTACCATGAACCATGCAATCAATCTATTAAATTCATGATCAAGAAGGGAAATTCTCTACCTTAAGTCTTGAATGTTAAGATGTACAAGCTCAAATACACAATTCTCCTTCAATTTCTTCAAGTCTCCAAGCCAATTTTTTTGTTGAATTCAAACTACCTCATATCTCTCCCTCTCTAGTCGGTTTAGGGGTCTCAAGAAGATGAAGAATGGTGTACCAAGGTTCTAATCAAGTCTCAAGTAAGGTTGTAGAGATAGGCCACTAAGTGGCAATTCGCAAATAAGGTCAACTTATGTAATTTAACATTATTAGATCTAGTTTAATCATACCTAATCAAATTCCAACTAAATATACCATAAAATCACATTAATTCGAATTATCACAAAACACTAGTCAATTTCAGATTCGGCCGCCGATAAGGCCTTTAATTTGCAGTTTAAACATAATACATGAATAGATAGTTTAGCAGGCAAACAAATAGACATGCGTTTAAACTAGTACACTCAATTAATCAGTTCAGGGTTTCAGTCAATCAGTCAGTTAACATGCTTAATCATAGATTAGCACTAATCAGTGGTGAGGGTTGTCACAATAGGACTCGTCTACGATCCTCTTCATCCTCAAATCGAAACAAATAGATATTTTCTAACCAAGGGAATATCGACAATTTCGGCCTAGGCCGACAGGCACTCTAAACAATGTTGGACACAACATTCCTATTCAATGTTTTGGAGACGAGGATTTTCCTAATCAAACAAAGGCCAAAGATGTCCTCATTTTTACCTAAACCTTCACTCAAATTCACCCACTCCAAACCCTCCAAACTGAGGGGAGTATTCTCCATGGAAAGAACGGGAGGATGCCGATAAAAGCAGAGTATAAGAGACCCAAACCCTAGAAATCCTCAATATAGTGATCCGGGTTTAGACCCGATCCATTTATTGCTTTTGAATCTGGTAAACCATATTCATGATTGTCATTCTTTTCTCTTCATATTTGGTTTGGCTTTAAGGGTCGACACCGCCTTTGTTAGGGTCGACACTGCCCTTTTTATCTTTGTTTTGTTAAGCTCCAAGGGTCGACCCTTGTATACAGTAGAACTTGAGTTTGGTTGTCGAAATTTAGTGTCAACATCTTGGGTCCAAGGATCGACAACTTGTTTGCTGCCAGCATTTGTTTTTCTTCAATTCTTCTTCAAAGGTCGACACCAATTTGGGAAGAGTCAACCCCTAAGAGTCTTTTTCTAAATTTTAGTACGATTTTGAGCCCTACTTCTTGGAGATTTTGACTTGTTCTTTTGGGTTGACTTTGAAACTTTATTTCACTTTAACCTAGCACTATAAATAGGGCCCTCACTTACCATTTTCTTCACTTTATCTTCTATTTTCCCTCTCTAAACCGTGAGTCACTCTTTTCTCTCTCTAAACTCATTTTTTTGCTCAAAGATCTTCAAATCTATTCACCTAAAAGCATCTCCTCACCTTGCTCCTTTGAGATTAAGTGTAGAGCTTGTCGAGGGCTTCGCTTTTGATCAGAGCAAATCGTTATTTTGTCACCATCAACTTTTGGGCTTTTCTTCATTCTTCCTCTTCTAAGTTTGAGGTAGGAATTCTCCGCACTTTCTTATGGGTTCTAATTTAGTTATTTGATATTTCTAAAACAATATTGTGATTTTTGGTCAAGATTTTGGAAATCTAAGATTTTGGAAATCAAAAGAGGAGTTTTCAAATGGTTGGTGGGAAATGTGTGTAGAAAAATGTTTATTGTTGATTTATGATGAAGTGATGGATTTTTCCCTTTGGAAATGATTTGTAAAGAAAAATGGGATTTTGCCCTAGAAATCACAAATGTTGATCTTGTAAAGATAATGGAAATGATGTTGGGTTTTATGTAATTGGAATGATATCTTTCTCTACTAAAAAATGATTTTGAAAGAAAAACAAGGTTTGCTCTAAAACCATGGGTTTGACCTGTGTTGGAAGAATATTGAAGGATGATGTCGGTTTTGTAATATCACTCACGTCTTAATGATGGTGATTGAGGATATTGATAATGATGGTAGAGTTGAATATGTTATATCGCTCACATCTTGGAAATAATAATAATTTATATTGTTATTGAAATTTTCTATTTATTAGAGATATTTGTTTTGGGCTATTAGTGGATGATAGTTATGATTGTTGTAGAAATTGCATGAGAATTAAGTGAATTGAAACTAATTTCTCATCTATTTGCATTGAGTGTTGTCACATCTTTAATACATTGTAAATGTATGATGTTGGGAGAAGAAATGGGTTGTACTCCATATTAAAGAGGATCTACTCCATTGAATTAAGTTGGCCGGATTATCCCTGGTGAAAGTCCCAAAAACCACAAGTATACATGGGTGCCAATTCTAGCAGACGAAATATTCGTAAAATGGAAAATAGAAGTGTTTGTGTGATGGTTGTATTGGTTAAAAACCCACTAAGTTGTACCCTCAGTTTGGTTGTCTGAATAAAATGGAAATGACTCATAAATGGAGATAAAATGGATCGAGATATAAGTTCAACATAATGTGATTTTGCAAAAGAGTTATATATGATTTTATCACGAGCATTGCATATGCATTCACCTTATACCTTTGTTAAAATTCATATCTTGTGTTGGATGATTTCTACTAGGTTTTAGCCCGTCCTATGTGGGAAAAATATTTTTAAGTGTTGGTGATATGCCTCCGCCAATGCAATAGCTTATGAGGACTTGGAGCAAAAGTTTCATTTTTGTCTAATTATGTATTTGTTTTGTACAAGCCATGGGCCATTAAATGTACTGGATTTAGATCCATTTTGATGAAACCAAGGACAACCTTGGAAAGCTGTAACCTTTAGGACATTTCAATTATCTGTTTAACTTTTATTTCATATCTTTATTGTTGACACATACTATAGATTTAGGGTTAGGACTTGTAAGTGTATATTCGCATGTGTCATCCTTTTATACAGCTGAGTCTTACGTAATGGAAGGATATCATACTATGATTTACATTGTCATTTACTTATTATCGTGGATGATTTATTATATTTATTTTGGGGTGTGACAACTTGGTATCTTTAGGTATGTGGGAAGTGATTTTTACCACAATGGATTTGTCTTGCTTGATAAAGTCGTTTGTATGTTTTGTATGCTATGTGATAACATACTTATGTGGTTATATGGGTATGGGATTAAATTTCTAGGATATTGATTAGGTCTACAGATTTCTAGATGTCCTATTAGAAGAGCACCTGACCATTGCTATTTCTAATTGGAACTTTAACAATGCCACGGGACGGTCAATATCTAGGAAGGATATTTGTATGTGTTTATGTGACTACATGCTTATATGAAGGGAATTATTGTTGTCCATCGTATTAGGACACGAATGAGTTAGCTTCAGCACATTTGTAAATGTGCTAATCACCTTGTGTTACCTTTATTAGGATGCCTAAACAAGGAAGTGACAATTTCCTTCCTTTCACACGGGAAGAATTGAGGAAACAATTTGTGGAGTTATGTCAAGGTACTACACCTTTGGCACAGTTTGAGGCATGGTTTACTAACTTGTCGAAATTTGCTTCGTAGTTGACAGAGACTGAGGAACTTCATTGTTCGAAGTTTGAGAGTAAGTTGTGTGACGACATCCGGGGAAGGATTACCGAATCTTGGCATAGAAGTTATAGTGTACTTGTTGAAGCTACGACTCATGTAGAGGCAGCGGTCTTAGTCATGGGAAGGAGTAGGGAGGAGGCCATTTTGGTGACCCTTGTAACTTGGGGTAGTGGTAGACCTTTTAAAAAGCAGAAGGGTCCCAACCCACAGCAGTCCCAGGGAACGCAGTCTAGATCTACCTTTCCAGTACCGAGTTTGGGTTCGAAGAAAGGTAATTAGAGAGGTTTCACTTGTTTCAAGTGTGGTCAGCTGGGCCACAAGTCTCCAACTTGCCCATAGAAGAATAGGGCAAGGTTGATGACTCAACCAATAGTTACACCACTGAGATCATCTAATCGGCCGGGACTTAGAGTGATGAGTGCTCACTGGGGGAGCAGTCATTGGGATCCTCACCAGTTCAGACTTCGAACCAGTTACGTATTCGGGGACCACTTATTTGTTGGGTGTGTAATTAGTTGGGTCATGCTAAACATTTTTGTACCCAACCGGGACTTCTTTGCGCGTTTTGCAACCTAGTCGTGTTCAACCTTATTCGTTCGGGCAGCAGCAATACCATTATGGAAACCAAGCAGGCCAAATTTCAAAGGACTTGGGAGAGCCAAATTCTCAAACCTCTAATAGGGAATTACACATTTGATTTAGGTGTGGCCAACTAGGACACATCAGTAGTTCTTGTCATTGGCTTGTGAGCCCCTAGGGTATCTCAAGTTTGAGAATAACCAACTTTAGTGGTCTAGTGAGGGACGGTAATATAGATCCGCCTTTCTTCGGGCGCCCTCCCTTTGGGAGAAGGCGTGAATTGGTCGTCCTACAGTTCGGACTCCCGTCACGGTTCTGAATCTAATCTCACAAAATGTAATGTAAGATTGATAAATTACCAAAGAGCCCAAATCTGGCAACCGGTTTTGGAAAATCGATTTTGAATCAAAAAGTGCCAAACATGGACTGCTTTGCCAGATTACAGAGTCGCCACCTAAATAATTTTTGTGTGAGCAATTTAGGAAACCTTGACTCGTGCCAAAGGCCACGTGTTCGTTATCACCAAAGTTGCCTCGACTCGGGAACTTGGGTATGACAGGGGAAGGTCCTGAAATGAGCACCCTCACTCGCCTGATCAAAGATCGGCCTCTACTAAGCATGATATGCTGTTTTATAAACACATGTGTTCTTGTTCCGGTTATTAGCTAACTTTACTATGTGATGCGCACAACATACAAGTATAGATTAAAATCGCGAGAATTGGAACGAATTCAATTCATGTTTGCTTTCGAAATTGGTTTGAAAATACCACCCTCAAGTGGACTAAAGTGCGGATTTGCCATCTCACAAGATAGGCTTTAAAACAACATGATTTTGCCACTTCGCAAAGTGGTCTTAAAACTCACATTTATCGAATTGTTCCAATTCAAGCAATAAAGCCTTCATCCATAGGCATTCATGCAGTTAATCATTTAAGCAAATAGCCTCATGGCAAGCATGCTAACATGGCAACACTTACACTCATGCAAGTATGCTAAAGCTTAAAGACTCACCAAGTACCTCAAGCCAAAACAAAAAACTAGTTAGAAATCATGCATGATCCTAATTATACAAAATGCCTAATGCAACGCATGCAAAATGCAATTAATAGGCTCGGCTATCTAAGATGGCATATGAATGTAACACTTGATAACATGTATTCAAATAAGTATTGAAATACAATGCAGTTTGAATGATGCGCCGAGCCTCGGTGCATGCAAGACAAATGAATGGATGCAAACATGCAAAGCATAAGGTATGATAATCAAAACGTGCCTTAATCTAACCATCGAAAGCGGATAAATAAAAGGAAGAAAGACGTGGGGTTGGAAGACATGCACATAAACAAGCACCCTTATTACAACATTATGCCCTGTCGACGAAGGGTCCAAATAAAAGCTAAGCTAATCAACTAATCTAATTAGACTAATTATTACACAACAAAATAAAGAAATAGCTAAACTAAGTTACTTAATTATTACAACACTTAATCAATTAGCAAACTAACTAATTAAATTACAAATCCAACTAAACATGCATAATATTCAAACTAGGCTGCCTCAGGTCTGCCTTGGGAATTAGAAGATGCATGCGCCGCTGTCGCCTCAAAACACCTTCCGATTTGCTCTTGAGAGGCTCATTTGTGGTTTCTCCAAGAACTTTCTGCTGAATCTTACCAATTCCATGCTGAGGAATTCACCAGTGGCCTGCCGGCCATGAGGGCTTACTGCTGGACATACGGAGGCACTGCCGGCCAAAGATGTAGGACTGCCGGCTATTGGTGAAGCACTGCCGGCCACTGGTGTGTTGAATCACCATTCTGCAACAGAGCTCAAACAGAGGAAAATGGAAGGTCTCCCAAGGATAGGTTTGTACTGTGCCCCTCCTTATCATCTCAAAACATCAAAGGAGAGGCTCTCTTGGATCCAAAACTACCAATCAAGCATGTTCAATGCATGATGGCCAAAGATCCAAGTTGTACACTTTCAATAAATGCACAAAATCAAGACTCAAGTCCACTACCTTATCATGGATGATCAAAGGTAACGAAGACCAAGAAACATGACACGCTTTCATCACTATGAGTATGAATGTCTCGCATTGCTTGTGTTTGGATTAACGTCAAATCCAAACACATGCAATGCAACTCAAATGCTTATCTTGCACAAGTTTTACTTTGCTCAATTTTTGTTTACACATTTTAGCATTACCGATCCATTCATTAACCGTTAAGTCCAAGTGATTACCCTCTAATGCGAGAGGGATCAACCAAAGAATGATTTAAGACATGAGAGAGATCATGCCTTTGGTTAGTAGAAACCCTCAAAAGAAGGCTAAAACCATTGAGCATAAGTCTCAATCTCAAGCTTGAACACAACCTTAAGCTTAACCAACCCTCAAAAGAAATCAAAAGTGAAAAAATGAGGGAGGTTGTAGAATTTCAATGCTGAAGTGGCATGACAAATAATGCCAAAATATGCAAGCAACACATGCACAACATGTTAAGGGCCAAAAGCATTAGAGCTAGTGAAGAACACAACACTAGAGGCATGAAATACAATGCTCAAATGACCAAACCAGCTTAAAACAGAGCTACATCATGCCAAAATAGTGGCCTAATCATGCTGAAACTTAGGCACAAAAGGCAAGAAAAACATGCTCACATGTTGGCTCACAAACAAGACACAAAGCACAACTCTTAAAAGCAATGAAAGTGTGGAATATGTGAGAGTGTGAAAGTGGTTTATGTACTAAAATTACATACTAAATGATGTCATGGCATGAAAACATCTCAAGTAAAGCATGTTAAAGGTCTCAAGACTCAATACTAGTGAAGGCATTTGTACTATAGCTATGCAATACAAAGCTCAAAAGGGACAAACAGTCCAAAACAATCCTAAAACAGCTTAAATGAAGTTCAAAACATGCTTGAAGTAGGCTAAAAAGGGCTAGAATGAGAGGCTAAAATAATAGCACATGTTAGGCAATTTAGCACAATTGCACTACAAGCATACAAAGAAAAGCTCATGTGATCAAACCAGCTGAAAACAGAGCTTAAACATGCCAAAACATTAGCAAAAATGTGCTGGAGTTAAGCTAACACAAGCTAGAATTATAGGCTAACTCATTAGGCATGTTAGGCTAGTAAGCACAATTACACTACAAGTGCAAAAAGCAAGCAAGAAGTAACTCAACCAGCCAAAACAGAGTTAAAGCAAGCCAAAATAAAGCCTAAAACATGCTTGAACAAAGCTACAAAAAGGTGGAAATACATGCTCACATGTTTGGCCATCAATACATGCAAACAAAACACAAGGAAGGGAGGCCACCCCCTCCTATGTTAGACCTCAAAACATGGTTTTTACCACTAAAAATTCTATGGAATTCAGTTGTTAAAAGGCCAAAAAAAGTTGTTTTAGAAAGCTTTGAAAGATGGCACAGAAGCTTAACAAGCAAAGAGACAAGAAAGGTGGACCACCCCCAAACTCAAAAGGTGCTTAAACCACCATTTTTAGGATTGAAAAATAGAGTTTTCTTCAATTCAAAACCAAGCCAAAAATAGTTTGCAAATGTGGTAAAAACAAGTATGAAAACAAGCTTAAAAGGATGAGTCTTATACCTTTTGAAGCCAAGCACACTTAAGCAACAAAACCAAGCCAAATGACCTTCAAGAGCTCCAAGGAAGCTCCAAGAGAGCTTCAAGCAACCTCAGCCCAAAGTTGAACCATTTTCATCAAGGATAAATAAGCTAAAGTTTGATGTATGCAAGCCTTTAAGTACAAATGCTCAAGAGATAGAGGTTTTAGAGAGAGAGGCTCCCAAACCTTTTGCTAAATTATTCTAACCTTTGAAAACTATAGAGAAGCCTCTCTATATATAGCAAAATACAAGCTTTGGTCAAAAATATCTCAATAGAGACAGCTGGAACAAAAATATCTGCAGAAAATGGCCTTTTTGCATCAATGGTCAGCATTTCTTCATTGATGGCCGGCACTACATCATTGTTGGCTGGAAAGGACCCCTCTTGGATGGCATGGGGCCGGTATTGGCCATTCATGACTGGCACATGGCCAAAAAATCCCATTCATGGTCAGAAACTTTCACCTCTGGTTGGACAGAAAAAAAAAAAAGCTTTAAATTTTGGCCCAACTTCAAATGGGAATATCTCCTTCATCTGAACCCCTTTTCAGGTCATTCTTGAGCCTAAATTGAAGCTCTAGAAGTCTTATTTCCAATGGTGGAAGCCTCGCTTCAAAATTCCAAGTGTGAAAAAAATTATGCCTCTTTTAGTGAAACTGCTCAATTTTGATCCTACCCAGATTCATGCCGAACTTCTCCCAAACTTGGTTTCTTCTCTTCTCTCCTCTTTTTTTCAACCCTAAACCCCTAGATAAGGTGTTTTGAAAGATTTTTCAAAGATTTTACCTCTCTTTCATTCATTTCCACTTTGTCCGTGCTCGGTTTATCGAAAAACGCAACATTTAACAAAATACGAGCGTCGGAACATCGTAGGAAGTTTGTTTCAAAAATATTTTGAAAGAGAGGGTTTTAAGGTCTAAAAACCGTTCAAAATAGTTTTGATCCAAAAAGAGGTGTGAAGTTGGGATTTGAAGCTCCTCTTGCCGAAGAAATCGAATCTTTGCGCTGCACATCTTTCATCACCAAGTAAGCAATCAGTAGTGCGTAAGTCCTAAGGGCGCTCAAAAATGGGGTGTCTATAGTTAACAACAGTAGTACCAGTGCGGTAGTTTCATTTTGGTTATTGTCTTTTGTAACCGGTGGTCTATCGGTTTGTAATCATCAGGTTATCTTGTGTAACCAATGTGTTTTGGGGATGTTGAGACATAATAACTACCTATTTATATATGTACCTTTGTATGTTTGTTTCCATGGATTAGACAGATTGGAGCATGTAATGTCTCTAAAATTTATTTAATATGATAAGTTATTGTGGAATCGAAAAAATTTCGTAGTGATGCATAGATATGATTGTGATTTGGTTTGGCAAGGTGATGGTTGGCGAACCATATTTTGAAATTGTGACGCCCTAATTTTTTTTATTTTTTTATTTTTTGGAACATCATAAAATTTAAATAACAAATAACTTCCTAAATAAAAATTTTAAGAGAAATTTATATACTCACATAGTCAAAACTTAACAACAAAACAAAATTACGAGTCCACATACAATATTACAACAACTTTATAACATTCGTAATTACTAATACCAAAAATAATAAAATTTTATTTTGCTAAATTCTTGATAGTTAGCCACGATTCTAAATTAGCAACGGCCCCAATTTCGGCTTCAGTCCCTTCTTTATCATAACTTGGCATAAAACTCCAGAGTAACAAAATATATGCCATGAGTTTTGCAACACAGTAAGAAAACATAACCAACCTACCATTCTTTTTAATAGAATGTAATTAGATAATAATCATGACAATTAAGAGAAAATGACGGAATTAATAGCATGATAATATAATGACAATTTAAAATAATTTCAACAATTTTATTAGTTTAGGTGACATTCAAAATCTCACCAAAGAGATTTTCTTACCAGCCACTAAGCCATAGCCACGGTTAATTTGGAAACCCTCCCTTGGTCAAATATTCAAGAACTACCAAGGATGCCCACATCCAAAGTTATATATCCAAGCCGTGGCATCCGTGGTCTACCCCAAGGGAAACGATCTGCCAAAGGTATGTGTGTCACCCACACATCTACCCTTATTCCATAATCGAATACCGAAAAGAGTTCAAATAAGTCCCATGCCATCTTAGAGTTTCGCGACACAATTATGTAAAAATTATTAAAAATCAAGGCTTACCCTGAACTACCGATATTAACACTCGATCATTAACTTTATATATACTGTTAATCATTTTAATTAGTTTTTATATTAATCACAAATAATTCAAATTTCAATCACCAGTAATGTTATACCAACTCATTAAAATTCCCAACATCAAATATTACACATGCCACACATTAATAAATCAATGTACAAAATTTAAATAAACAACTAATTTAAACCATGTTATGAAATAATAATGTAGATACAAAAGAAATAAACCATAATCACACACATGCATGGATGTTTTTTAATTTACAAGATTAGACTTGAACAATATTAAATTTTAGTCCAAATAAACAATTTAAGAGATAATTTTTTATTCTTCCTCAATCTACCAGAATTTTTCAGAATGTATATATCATAATTAAAATTGTAAATAAATTACTTATACAACTCTAAAATTCATATAAATCTATAGAATACTCAATAAACATGTTATGGTCATTTTTTAGAAATCATTTTCCAAAAATAAATTATAAATAATTCTGAAAAATTCCACGAAAGTTTATGACACAGATTTATCACATGTTCTTAAATTAATTCCATACTTAAATTTATAAATAAACTCCATAATATAAAAACTTATTATGAAACTAGACTTCTCAAATTTAATTTTTTATTTATAAATTACCAGATTTGGTTTAATATAGAATTTTTAATGATTTTTCCAACATAGAGTAAAATCTGTCTTATAGTTCCAGAGTTGGTTTAAAATTTATATAAATTCGTACAAAACTCAATAATTGTTTCAAAAATTCATGGATGAACTAGATATCATTATCAACAACTTTCTAGAAGAAATTATCTCCAAATTTTGAGTATAAAATTGTCTAAAATTTCCTACAACTATTTGGCAGATTTAAGGGCCAAATAAAATCTTCAATTCTCTCTTTGATGGTATGAACTACGTATGTAAGCCTATTTCCACAATAATACCATGATTTTAAGACTACCAATATCTTCAAATATTTGATATACAAATCACAAATTTATATACAACTATAAATAAAATTCTATCTATAAATGTTACTAGGAACACAATTTGAAATTTTAACTTAAAAACATAAGTGGGTTGAAAGTGTTTTCTTGCTTAGTTGTAGAATTGAAATGGGATAGTGAAATGGTAGGAAATTTCAACTCCTTAATATCCGCCTCTCTTTCTTGTCCCTCTTGCCTACCTTGCTCATCGATTTCCTTTACTTCTCCTCTCCTCTCCTCACTGATCCGGAGGAGCAACATTTACACACACACACGCACGCACATATATATATATATGAATTCACCAACTGAGCCTTCTCTCTCTCTCTCTCTCCTCATCATTTTATGTTGTCTAATCAATTTTTTTTCAAATCCAAGGGACATAATAGGGACTATCTTCTATATCTCTATGCATGCAACCAAGTGGCAATGCTGCCACTGGAAAATCTGTCGAAGTTGATTTTTTTTTTTTTTTTGGTAATGGTTTCTTAAAATTAATACACTAAAGTTTTTAACTACACTGTTTAGCAAAGATAATTATCATGTTGAATCCTTATTAAAACAATTTATAAACAACAAATATTGAACATCCATAAAATTATTATTCTTAATAATGTCTTTGTTAGTGATTAAATTGGGTTAATTTAAAACTAACTTATACACTAATATATTTTAGATAGACTCTAGATAAAACTAATTTATTTATTTATTTATTTATTTATTTATTTATTTTCTTTTAAGAATAATTAAATGCAGGTTTTCACAAAAATCGAAAAGGGTTGTTGAGTGATGCGTGTTTTGGTTAGGGTTACCATAAGGCGAGGAGAGTTATACTTGCCGAGTGTGTGTAATTTTGTGGGCGTTCCTTATTAGGTTTTATGTTCGTGGTAGAGATTTCAGTCTATTGTTGTGAGAATTCCTCGAAGGGATGTGAAGTCTGCGGTTGGCACTAGGTTTTGTATACTATAGCGTGTTGTTTTCAAAAAAGAGATGGTAGTTGAAACCAGTGCTCCTAGGGAACTTTTAGGAAATTCTTGTGGGAACATTGGAAGTTAATGGTATTGGTGTGTAAGTATTTCAGCATCGTTGGCATAGTTGCAAGACGGGTATTCTTGTAGAATTCTATTCTTGACCATTAAGGGAAATTAGTGTTGTTCTCTGAAGTTACCTATACCCATGAGGCTACCTTTGGTTTTAAGATTGACAACATTTAGAAGCATGTTATTTTGAGCCTCTAAGTGTTGTGGGTGTTGTTGGGGGTTAGGTCAAGTCACTTGTTCGGTAAGTGTTGGCAGCTAGTAGGTTGGCCAAGAGAATTAGTGTTTGGATTGAACAACGTAAAGTGCGATGGTATAAAATGTAGGACCTAAGGTTGACCCTATCAGTCACCAAAGGATTGGGGGAGTTGTGTTTGTTTGTTAGTAGATGTGGTTTTGATATATGCTAATGGCAGTGTGGAGCATGGTATACTCGTGTGAGTTGGCTCAGCATGAAAGAATGAGATTACATACATCAGTAGTGATAAATCCGACGAGGATTGAGGGTACATTGGCAGACTAAGGAGCTAGAATTAAAGTAACCCACTTAGGGTTGAGAGTGAGATGTGTGTAGTGAGCAATGGGATTTCACTTTACGTGGTGTACCAGTGCTGGACTGGTGGTTGTTAGATGATATATCGAAGAGGATCGGTCATGGGACTATCCCAGGAGGTTGCCTTGATATCGCAATAAGGTATTTAACGTAGTGATAAGCGTGGTCTAATGTTTGATAGTGTAGAGTCACTTTGGTGGGTGTTTGTTGTTTGGTTTAGGAGTGAAGCTCTGAGTGGTGTAGTGAGATTGAGTAGAGTGATTAGTGTGCTAGGTCAGGGTTGTTTTTTACCTTATCGGTCCTGGTATGTATAGTGTGAGGTATTTGATTGCCACGGTGGTATGTGTGAGCTAGTCTGAGGATGTGAACTGCTTGGTCTTTAAGAGTCCAAATTTGGACACATACGTGGAGTGCAGATGTACTTGCCATACAGGTATGGGTATGAAGGGTTATTTGAGATTAAGCACGATTTGAGATAACTTGAGGAATCTAGCGTAACTCAAGAAATTTCTAAGAGTGAGTGCGGAACTCTATCTCAGAGTTGGTGAGATTGGGCAAGATGTCAGTGTTGATGTGGAGTTGAGTGACGCATTAGTGTTTGGAGGCCAATGTAAGGTCATTTGGTTGGTAACTGGTTTGGGGTTATAATTGGGAACTTTGGTCTTTTGGGTGCTTTTGAGCCATTATGCAATTGGTGGTGGTGGAATTTTTTGCTTGTGTTTTATTGTGTTGTTGGCACTTTGGAAATTTCTAAGGATTGTTATTGGGAAAATTTGTGTTGATGTTGTAGCATCACCACAGGTGTGATGGGTTTTGATGGGTGTTGGAGTTGTGGTTCACCGGAGGAATGCTAAGGAATGACTTTGAGGAAAAACAAAATTTTCTTTTAGTGTTGTGACCGTGGGTGATCTTTTTGAACTCTATCAGTTTTGGTTAGAAATGCAAGTTTTCGGTTTAATAAAAAGTTCAATCTAACAAATCGTGGGAATAAAAGGAGTTTTGAATCATAAACAACACAGTGGTTTTCAAAAAACAACACGGTTTTGAAATCTTCGAGTTTTGTTGGAGGAGGTCGAAAAAAATATTTTGGTTCTGCGCGGTGCGAGATTAAGCACCTTTTTGAGAAATATATTTTCGGGGAAAATGAACAAAAATAGATTTTTTTTTTTTTTTTTTTTAAAAACCGGAATGGGTTGCATTTTACTTATATTATAAGGTTTCTCATGATCTAGCCTAAGTTGCTAATTGCATATTAGATAGTTACTTTGTAGGAAACCTAGACCCTATTAGAGGTTAATGTACCGTAGTGTTGTCTGTTTAACCATGTTTTATTTTATGCTTCTCTTTTTACAAGAGTTAACCGAAAGCCTTGTGTGCAAGTGGTTTCTTTTTCTCTGTGTTGGAGTGTTAAAGACTCAATGGTGGTTTAGGTATTGTAAGTAGTCGAGACATGGTGGATGTCTTTGGTGTTGTTGTTGTTGTTGAGGTTGTTGTTACTATTGTCGGAGGTTGTTATTCTTGTCTCATAAATCACAACGAGTTTTGCTTACGGAGAGGCATCTCAGGTTTTTTTTTGTTATTAGTTGTTCAGAATCGTTAAGGCCACAAAATGTTGGACCGAGATTTGAGAAGTTATCCCAAATGGATCTAGGCCTAGGTGGGTGTTAGATCAGACAAAAGAATGAAGTGATAAATTTTATTCTAATAAAAATTAATTAGAGAGAAGATACAAGAAGCCTTATATAGGCGTGAGAGATCTCGAAGTAGGCACCAAGTCAATACTGATATGGACAGGGAAAACTATGTAAGGAAAAAAAACTTATTTATGGAAGTAATACAATTGGAAATAATACAACTCATGCCAACACTCCCCCTCAAGTTGGTGCGTAGAGATCTTCTATGCCCAACTTGTCGAGTGAGTCATAAAAAACTTTCCTGGACACTGCATATGTCAATACATCGGCTAGCTGCTCCTCTAATTTAACAAATGGTATAGTCACCAAATTTGTATCTAGCTTCTCTTTGATAAAATGCCGATCTACCTCCACATGTTTTGTTCGGTCATGCTAAATAGGATTGTTTGCTATTTCTCGAGCAGCTTGATTATCACAATAAAGCTGCATAGCATTCTAAGGTTCAAAACCTATCTCGGTAAGCAACAACCGTAGCTAGAGAAGTTCACAAATTCCTTGAGCCATACCTCTATATTCAGCTTCAGCTGCGGAGCGAGAGACCACATTTTGTTTCTTACTACGCCATGTGACTAGATTACCTCCCACGAATGTAAAGTATCCTGATGTGGAACGTCGGTCCGTAATATTGCCTGCCCAATCCGCATCGGTGTATCCTTCAACCTTCAAATGTCCATGCTTTTTGAATAGCAAACCTTTCCCATGAGCAGGCTTTAAATAACTCAAGATTCGCATTATAGCCTCCATATGATCCTCACTTGGAGAGTGCATAAATTGACTAACAACGCTAACTGCATATGCAATATCAGGTCTAGTGAGCGATAGATAAATTAATTTTCCAACTAGCCTTTGATATCTCTCTTTATTAGTTGGAACTTGATTCGGATATATTCCCAGATGGTGATTTTGCACAATAGGAGTACTCATGGGTTTACATCCTAACATACCTGTTTTAGTAAGTAAATCCAATACGTACTTTCATTGTGACAGATAAATGCCATTACTAGAGCGGGCCACTTCAATTCCCAAAAAATACTTCAAACCTCCCAAGTCCTTCATTTCGAACTTAGAAGCCAAATACCTTTGCAACTTTTGAATTTCATCAGTATTATCACCTATAACCACCATGTCGTCAACATAGATAACTAACAAAGTAATCTTACCATTCTTTGTTTTTTTTTTTTATAAACAAGATATGATCAGAATTTCCTTGATGATACCCATATTTCTTCATGGCATTTTTAAACCTCCCAAACCATGCTCGAGGAGATTGCTTCAAGCCATATAGGGCCTTACGCAACTTGCATACTTTCCCTGATCCATTAATTATCCCATAACTAAGTGGAAAGTCCATTCATACTTCTTTTTCCAAATCTCCGTGTAAAAAGGCATTTTTTACGTCAAACTACTTCAAAGGCCAATTCAAATTAGCTGCTAAGGATAGTAATACTCTAATGATATTCATTTTCGTTACTGGCGCAAAAGTCTCATGATAATCCATGCCATATGTTTGTGTGTACCCCTTTGCTATTAACCTCGCCTTGTACCAGCCAATCGTTCCATCAGTTTTGTGTTTGATAGTAAATACCTATCTGCACCCTACTGGTTTCTTTCCGTTTGGCAGCGAGACTACATCCTAAGTCTTATTTTTCTGTAGGGCCGCCATCTCTATATTCATAGCATCTATCCATTTTGAATCCTTCAAAGCCTCCTCAATACTATTCGGGAACTTAACTGATGTCATTTGATTCACAAGGGCTTGATATTGTGGTGACAAACTGTGAGTGGATACATATTGAGCAATGAAGTACCTTGTTTTTCCTTTGGGTGAGAATCGATCAGGTGGATGGCCTCGATTCTGTCTTGGAGGCAACTGATACGGTCTGTCAACAATGTTAGAATTAGTAACAATATTAATGTCTAAGTCACTTACCTCAGGGATATCCATAGGAGCATGAGCAGGTACGAGAGAAGGGGAATCAACAACCTCAAGAGGAATAGCCGTAGGCTCAACAGTCAGGCAATATTCGAACATGAACGAATCGAAATGTAATCGGCGTGTGAAGTAGACTCAGTGACTGGTATAGATGAACTTGGTTTTGGTAGTAAACTGGGCTCTGGTTTAGTGGCCACTGGTTTGTTGCACACCACTTCTTCTCTATCTTCCAATGTAACCTCAAACCAATCAGGTTCTTCAAGTGTACGCAACTCCCCCTGAAGCACCTGGTTGGACAAGGTAGGATAAAAAAACATCTCATGTTCGAGGAATGTCATGTCCATGGTGACATAAGAGCGCCGGGTAGGAGGATGGTAGCAGCGGTAGCCTTTTTGATGGGGAGCAAAGCCGAGAAAAACACATCGAATAGCGCAAGGATCCAATTTGCTCCGCTGATTTTTATGAAGATGAACATACGCCACACACCCAAAAATCCGCGGAGTAAGATTTAATATAGAGGACAAAGGTACATGATGTGCTAAAGCTTCCAGAGGAGTGTGAAAATCAAGAGTCCGAGAAGGCATTCGATTCATCAAATAGATAGCATAGATAACAACATCAGCCCAAAATTGTTTAGGGACCGAAGCACCAATGAGCAAGGTACGAGCAACCTCAAGAATATGTCGATTCTTACGCTCCGCAACACCATTTTGTTCGGGAGTTTGAGAACAGCTAGTTTCATGGATCATGCCAATGTCTTGAAAAAATTGAGAGAGCTCAAAATTAATATATTCCCCGCCATTGTCAGAGCGGAACACCTTGCTAGGTAGTGAAAATTGGGTTTGGATCATCTTATGAAAGACTCGAAAAATTGGACCAACATCACTTTTATGTTTCATGACATATAACCAAGTCATACTAGTACAATCATCCACAAAGGTAACAAACCATCGAATACCAGCATATGTAGTAACAGGGGAAGGACCCCAGACATCAGAGTGTATTAAAGCAAATGGAACCATACTTTTATTAAAACTCAAAGGGTAAGGAACATGATGACTCTTAGCTAAAATACAAATATTGTATTTAAATTCAGAGTCCTTGACATTATGAAATAACGAAGGTAGTAACTTGCGTAAATAACCGAAAGACACATGACCAAGACGACGATGCCACAACAAAATTTTTTTCATCTTCTCAGTCTCTGTCCCACGCACCTGATGAACCCGACCTGCTGCAACATCATCAACATAATATAATCCCCCTCTCTTAGTACCACGCCCAATGATCTCCTAAGTCTGGATATCCTGGAGCAAGCAAAAAAGAGGAAACATTAATACTATACAATCCAATTGTTCTGTAACTTGATTGACAGAAAGTAAATTATTAGATAATGTTGGAACAAGCAAGGTATGATGTAGGGACAAAGAAGGAGTAAGAGCAATAGAACCCGCCTCAGAATAAGGTCGGTTTTCACCATTGGTCAGAATTACTCGATCTCGACGAGGAGAAGTTTCATATTGAAATAGAGATTTATCGTAAGTCATGTGATCGGTAGCACCCGAGTCGATTATCCAACCTGTGTCACGATCCTCGAAGGAGCTTAGAGCTTTTCCAGCAGCATCTTTTGGGGAGTCTTCTGAGAGAGAGAGTTCAGAAATAAGGGACAAACCCGGTGCTAGATGACTAGAATGTTGCACAGTAGTGGTGGTTGGTCTTGTGGTTGCAACTGCTGCAACCCCAGCCAGAGTGTCGGTAAGTTTCGCATGGCTTGGACATCTAGTCGTGCGCTCAGCTTTGAGTTGCTTTCGACGCTCCAAATACCAGTCAGGAAACCCATGCTTCTTAAAGTAATTATCGGCTGTATGTCGAGTACCATTGCAAAATACACAATGCAAATCATCTTTGTTTTCAACATCAGAAAAATGAGGAGTTCGGGATGTCGGGATGCCAAGGGATTTGGATACCATGGCAACAGACGGAGTACCAATGGCACCTGCAAAAGGGAGCATAATAGTTTGTCGTTGAGCCTCACGGCGGATATATGCAAAGGATTCCTCTAAGCCAGGAAGCGGTTGGATCCGCAAAAAATCGCTGCGAACTTTATCAAATCCATCGTCCAATCCTGCAAGAAAATCATAGATACGATCTTTCACAACTTCATCCCGACGAACTTTTATATCCGTAGCACAAGTCATTTTAATCGGGCGACGCTTATCAAGCTCTTGCCATATGGTCTTGAGCTTAGCAAAATACAAGGGAATCGGACGACCACTCTGTTTTATACGGGTGGCTTTGCACCGTAGTTCGTAAATCTGTGATTCATCCGATCCATCATAGTATATTTGAGAAACACCTTCCCAAATGTCAGCGGCAGTTGGTAAGCCAAGAAAGAGGCCAAGTAAATCAGGTTCCATGGTTTTCATCAACCATCCTTTAACAATAGCGTCCTCCTTTCGCCACTTTGCATAACCAGGATCAGATTGGTCCACCCAAGGAGTCTCACCTATCAAGTAGCCAAACTTGCCTTGCCCGGCAGCATGTAATTCCATCATCTGAGACCAAATAGTGTAATTGGAACCATGCAATTTGATTCCAAATGGAATAGTAGAGGAATCATTCTGGATAGTCACCACAGGATTGGAGTTTACACCAATTGTTATAGCAACTTGCTGATTATTATCATCCGTCATGATGATTGGAGTATGTAGAAGGTAGAGTTTGTTCAGAGATTGGGTTTTTAGAGCAAGCGAACCAAGATCTAAACTGGGTTAGGATCACGCTCTGATACCAAGACAAAAGAATGAAGTGATAAATTTCATTCTAATAAAAATTAATTAGAGAGAAGATACAAGAAGCCTTATATAGGCGTGAGAGATCTTGGAGTAGGCACCAAGTCAATACTGATATGGACAGGGAAAACTATGTAAGGAAAAAAAACTTATTTATGGAAGTAATACAATTGGAAATAATATAACTCATGCCAACAAGATCTTCTTTCATAGTTAGTGACCACCTTGTTCTAGATTTTTTCCATAATTTCGGCAGGTGAGGATGTCTCATATGAGGAGAGACCGGTAAGAGTCTTAGACACTCGAGACCAAGTCTTGCGAAGCAAGACATTTCTTTTGGTAAAAGTGTTATGGAAACATCACGGAGTTGAGGAAACAACTTGGAAACGTAAGTTGGAGGTCCGTGAGAAGTATCTGGAATTATTTGTTGATGTTTGAGCATGTATTGAGATTATGTTATGTTAATAAAATATGAAAGCATTGTATATGTTTGAAAATATAGAAACATTGTATATGTTTTGGAAAATGTGAATTGTACTTTCAATGTTGGAACTTGTGTATCGAGTTGCTGAGAATGGATGACTGGAGAATGGATCATGGTAATGGAATTGATTGATTATCATTGTTGTAATTGGTTAAAACTTGGTTTTAAAGTTTGATTTATATTTTTTGGGATGAAATTCCTTAAGGGGGGAGGTTATAGCGATCTGGGCTTAGACTTGATCCATTTATTGTTTTTGAATCTGGGATTTGTGATTGTCATTCTTTTCCCTTCATATTTGGTTTAGCCTCAGGGGTCAACACCATCTTTGTTGGGATCGACACTGCTCTCTTTATCTTTGTTTTGTTAAGCTCCAAGTGTTAACCCTAGTATACAGTAAAACCTAGGTTTGGTTGTTGAAATTTAGTGTCGACACCTTGGGTCCAAGGGTCGACACCTTGTTTGCTGCCGGCAATTGTTTTCCTTTAATTTTTCCTGAAGGGTTGACACTAGTTTAGGACGGGTCGACCCCTATGAGTCTTTTTCCAGATTTTAGTTCGATTTTGGACACTACTTCTTGGAGATTTTGACTTGTTCTTTTGGATTGACTTTGGGACTTTATTTCACTTTAACCTAGCACTATAAATAGGGCCCTCACTAATCATTTTCTTCACTTTATTTTCTTTTTCCCCTCTCTAAACCGTGAGTCACTCTTTTCTCTCTCTAAACTCACTTTTTTCGCTCGAAGATCTTCAAATCTACTCACTTAGAAGCATCTCCTCACCTTACTCCTTTGAGATTAAGTGTAGAGCTTGTCAAGGGCTTTGTTTTGATCGAAGCAAATCGTTGTTTTGTTACCGTCAACTTTTGGACTTTTCTTCATTCTTCCTCTTTTAAGTTTGAGGTAGGGATTCTCCGCACCTTCTTATTAGTTCTAACTTAGTTATTTGATATTTCTAAAACAATATTGTGATTTTTGGAGATTTTGGACAAATCTAGGATTTTGGTTGGAAATCAAAAAGAGAAGTTTTCAAATGGTTTATTGGAAATGCTTGTAGAAAGATGTTTATTGTTGATCTATGATGAAGTGATGGATTTTTCCCTTTGGAAATGATTTGTAAAGAAAAAGGGATTTTGTCCTAGAAATCTCAAATGTTGATCTTATAAAGATAATAGAAATAATGTTGGGTTTTGTGTAATTGGAATGATGCCTTTCTCTACTCAAAAATGATTTTGAAAGAAAAGCAAGGTTTTCTCTAAAACCATGGGTTTGACCTGTGTAGGAAAAATATTGAAGGATGATGTTGGTTTTGTAATATCACTCACGTCTTGATGATGGTGATGGAGGATATTGATGATGATGGTAGAGTTGGATATGTTACACCGCTCACATCTTGGAAATAATAATAATGTATATTGTTATTGAAATTTTCTATTTATTAGAGATATTTGTTTTGGGCTATCAGTGGATGATAGCTATGATTGTTGTAGAAATTGCATGAAAATTAAGTGAATTGAAACTAATTTCTCATCTATTTGCATTGAGTGTTGTCACATCTTTAATACATTGTAAATGTATGATGTTGGGAGAAGAAATGGGTTGTACTCCATATTTAGAAAAAGAAAGAGGATTTACTCCATTGAATTAAGTTGGCCGAATTATCCTTGGTGAAAGTCCCAAAAACCACAAGTATACATGGGTGCCGATTCCAGCGGACGAAATATTCGTAAAATGGCAAATAGAAGTGTTTGTGTGATGGTTGTATTGGTTAAAGACCCACTAAGTTGTACCCTCAGTTTGGTTGTCTGAATAAAATGGAAATGACTCATAAATAGAGATAAAATGGATCGAGATATAAGTTCAACATAATGTGATTTTGCAAAAGAGTTATATATGATTTTATCACGAGCATTGCATATGCATTCACCTTATACCTTTGTTAAAATTCATATGTTGTGTTGGATTATTTCTACTGGGTTTTAGACCGTCCTATGTAGAAAAAACATTTTCAGGTATTGGTGATATGCCTCCGCCAATGCAATAGCTTAGGAGGACTTGAAGCAAGAGTTTCATTTTTGTTTAATTGTGTATTTGTTTTGTACAAGCCATGGGCCATTAAATGTACTAGATTTAGATCCATTTTGATGAAACCAAGGACAACCTTGGAAAGTTGTAACCTTTAGGACATTTCAATTATCTGTTTAACTTTTATTTCATATCTTTATTGTTGACACATACTATAGATTTAGGGTTAGGACTTGTAAGTGTATATTCGCATGTGTCATCCTTTTATACAGCTAAGTCTTACGTAATGGAAGGATATCATACTCTGATATACATTGTCATTTACTTATCGTCGTGGATGGTTTATTATATTTATTTTGCGACATGACACTCAAAGAGAGGAACAAAGCCGCAGTAGTAGAAAAGTAACCCTGTACTTCACCCTCCAAAAAAACCCTAGACCCAACAAAAGGAGACATGGGCCTAAGAGAACAAAATGGAGAAAAGAAATATTGGAAAATCCAAAAAAAACTACCAAACGATAGGGGGGGAAAAAAGAAGGACAAGCCAAGCAAAGCAGCCGCCTCTTTTATGCTTCTTTTTGTTTGTATCTTTTTTTGGAGATAAGTTTTGATGGGAGTTCTCTAATGAAATAACTTGTTCATATCTCTTCTTTCAAAACATGTGAATGGATTCAATTCATGCACTCAGAGTTGTTGGACAATCTTCACTGTATTCAAATAGTTAAATTCTGTTGTGTACTAAACAACAACAAGAATATAAAGAAATAAAGGAAAGGAGAGAATTTGTTTGATTACAAAAATCAAACTAGAAAATAAATAAATAAATAAAAACAGATTTTATTTTTTTACAAAAACAAAATTAAAATCTGATTTAAACAAACAAATGAAACAGAAAATAAATTAAACAACTTACTTGATTAATTGTTCGAAAAATAATTCTGATCAAGTCCAGTGTTTGACACTGTGTCCTTAAGACAGATTCGTCCTCTCCACGGTGCTTTCAAAATTTAGACGTCTATCTCCCAGGATAAAATGATCTACTACAAACAATAGCAGCACTACAAATTGTTTGCCTAACGAACACACTAAGTGTTTATACTCTCTCTGACAAGAAAATAATGCAGCAACATGAAGAGAATGTTTTCAGAATTATGAAGGACGAAAATTAGAGTTACAAAATCCAAATGAGGGTTGTCCTATTTATAGATGTAAAGGTGGCTCTTGGCTTGAATTGAACAGGTATGATACCTGTTGGCTTTGAATTTAAACATATTTGAATCTGTTGGGTTTAAATTTAAACAGATACAAAAACGGGAAGGGCCCTGTTTGGGTATGCAATAATACCAAACTAGTTTATTTCTGTTTGAAAACGGGAAGGGCCCTGTTTGGATGTACAGTAAATCCAAACCAGTTTAATTTGAATTTTGGATTTTATTTTACCAAAAAATAAATTAAATTCAAATGTTTGTGGCCCAAAAAGATTAGTATTGGGCCGAACAAGCCCAACCTAACCTCACGACCAAGGCCAAGCCCACTCATTCCAACCGACAGATTTGGCAAGTAATGCATGACAAGACGCTGTGGTGATTTTTGGGTCCAATGGGTCTAGCCCATTTTGCCCATAACCTCTCCCTCTAAAACACTTGGGTACCCCTTGGGGCACACCCCAAGTACCAAACCCATGCCTTATAAACCCTTATAAAACTTCCCACCAAATCAATGTGGGACAAGCCTTTTTCAAACCTTTAAGGATTTTTCACCAAAACTCCATTTCCATGGAGCACACTTTGGCTTCAATTTTCCATTCACTCGGTAATGGTTTTGAGCAACCAAATATACCACGTGAATCATAACGCGGCATAGGACGCGTTACCACTTTGACCCGTGTAAATCGATGCACGGGGCCCACCTAAAAAATAGACCAAACTTAGGATAAAATTCTGATTTTACCCAGAATTTATAACTATTTCCAACAATCCCCCACATGAATAGAATTTGATGACAACGAAAATGCAACAATATGCAGATTTATCGAAAGAGTATAAGTCGAAAATATCTTGCATCAGGATAGGTAGTTTTCGGCCTTGAACTTTCCCTAGTGATAACCTATCGGACTTACTGGCTAACCAATGGATGCGATGCCTTGAATTGTTCAGCCGTTTGTGTAAGCCAAGACAATAGATTTCACACAAAATATCTTCTAACACATCATGGTTCTCACTGTTGTGTTCATTTTGGCCTTGAACGCTCCTGATTTTCATGAGTGTTTCTAGAGAATGTAGCCTCTTTCATTCTCATAGAACCGGCCCCAGTTCAACACTCATATAAGTGATTCTTGTTGTGAGTATCTCCTTATACTCGTCTTGATTTCCATGCCTTAATCAAGATATAAGTAATCATTAAAAGCAAAGCTTATCCTTATACCCCTGCATACAACAAATGTTGCAGATATCACTCTCACCATAGGAATGGGTAAGGAATTTTAATCCCTTTGTGATTTCTGGCGAGCCATACATAACTTAGTTGTCCCTTTGAACTTAGTTCTTGGGATCTCCAGTCATATAAGTAGGGTTACCATTATGACGACTCTTATGTAATAGGCTTTAATCTCATCCCCTTCGATGAACTATACACTAGCTCTTTTGTCAAACCTTTTGTTAACGGATCCGCAATATTCTCTTTAGATTTTATATAATCTATTGAGATTATTCCGTTTGACAAAAATTGCCTTACGGCATTATGTCGACGACGAATATGTCGTGACTTACCGTTATACATATGATTCTGTGCCCTGCCTATTGCAGATTGACTATCACAATGAAATGCAAATAGCTGGCACAGGTTTTGGCCACATTGGAATATCTTCTAAGAAGTGACGAAGCCATTCTACTTCTTCTCCTGCTTTTTCTAAAGCAATGAACTCCGATTCCAATGTGAATCATGCGATGCATGTTTGTTCTATGGATTTCCAAGAAACAACAGCGCCTCCCAGAGTAAAGACATATCCACTTGTGGATTTTGAATCTTTAGTGTCCGATATCCAATTTGCATCACAATAACCTTCAAGTACTGCTGGATATCGAGTAAAGTTCAAACCATGATCACGGGTGAATTTTAGATATCTAAGAACCCGAATGATCGTTTTCCAATGATCTTCTCCGGGGTTACTAGTGTACCTACTCAATTTACTGATAGCATAAGCTATATTAGGACGAGTACAATTTATTAGATACATTAGGCTTCCAATGATTTGAGAGTATATTAACTGAGACACTGCATCACCTTTATTTTTTTATAAATAAAGACTGATGTCTACAGGTGTTCTAGCTAAATTCAAATCATCCTTGATAAATTTATCAAGAATTTTCTCAATATAATGAGATTGAAATAATGCATATCCGTCAGATGTTTTAGTAATTTTCATTCCTAATATAACATCTGCGACCCCCATATCTTTCATATCAAATCTTTTGTTAAGCATTTGCTTAGTTGATTTGATCATGTTTTGACTGCTTCCAATGATAAGTATGCCATCCACATAAAGACAAACTATGACATATCCTTGGTCAATGTTTTTAACATAGACGCATTTGTCACATTCGTTTATCTTAAACCCATTAGTAAGCATTGCATGATCAAATTTTTCATGCCATTGCTTTGGTGCTTGTTTTAATCCATAAAGGGATTTTTCAAGTCGACAAACTTTCTTTTCTTGCCCCGACACTACAAACCCTTCGGGTTGCTCCATATAGATCTCTTCATTTAGATCACCTTTTAAGAAAGCTGTTTTAACATCCATTTGATGTATTTCTAAATTAATAGCGCTGCTATAGCAATAAGCATGTAAATGGATGTTATTCTTGTCACAGGAAAATATGTGTCAAAATAGTCCAGACCTTCCTTTTGTCTGTAACCTTTAACTACAAGTCTTGCTTTTATACTTGTCAATTGAACCATCTGCTTTCATTTTTCTCTTGAATATCTATTTATATCCAAGAGGTTTAGAACCAGGTAGAAGATCCACCAATTTCCAAGTATGATTTTGCATAATGGATTCAATTTCATTATAAACAGCCTCTTTCCACAAAGGTGCTTCAGGACTTGTCATTGCTGTCTTAAAGCTTTGAGGTTCAATTTCTAACAGGTATGTCAGAAAATCTGGACCAAAGGATTTTGATGTTCTCGCTCTCTTACTTCTTCTTGGTTCATCATCAGTTAAATCCTGTTGGTCGAGACCATTACTAGTCTCTTGTGTTTGATTGTCATTAGTCTCTTGACTTTGTGTACAATCATAAGTTCTTTTCTGTGAACTTAATTCCTGTTCTTTCTTGTAAGGAAAGACATGTTCAAAAAACACATCATTCCTTGACTCTATAATAGTGTTCACATTTATATCAGGTATTTCTGATTTATAAGTCAGAAACTGATATGCACTACTATTCTGAGCATAACCAATAAACATACAATCTACTGTTTTTGGTCAAATCTTAGTCTTTGTAGGAATAGGAACTTCAACTTTTGCCAAACACCCCCACACTTTTAAGTATTTGTAGGAAAGCGGTCGACCTTTCCACAATTCATAAGGAGTGCTGTTGATTTTCTTGTGGGGTATTTTGTTAAGAACATAATTAGCAGACAATATTGCTTCACCCCAAAAGTTCTGTGGTAAACCTGAACTTAGTATAGCATTCATCATTTATTTTAGGATTCTATTCTTTCTTTCAACAATTCTATTTTGCTGTGGAGAATAAAGGGTTGTAGTTTGGTGAATAATGTCATGTTGTGCACAAAATTTATTTAATGGTGCATCATATTCACCACCCCTATCACTTTTGATTAAAAATCAAAATATAACATTCATCACTTGTTGTCTATGATGTGCTTGATTCATAAATTTAATATCATGATTCAAATGAAAAATCCACAATAATTATGACTACATAAATCAGAATTAATGTTTTGACAAAATTATATCCTCATAAAAAATTTTGCCTAAAAATCAAACAAGTCAAACAACCTATTTTATTGTAAGAGATACAAATAAATAATTGTGACAAAAGAAAATTACATTATCTCATCTAATTCAAGAGATACACCTCCATATTAAAATAATGTTTTATGGTTTTAACAAATTCTACTACGCAAGTAAAATAATAATTAATGACATCTCATGTCACAAATTTAAAACAAACTAATAATAAAAGATTTCTTAAATTTCCTTCCAATTAAATGGAACGATATAACTGCATACATCTCCATGTTTAAAATCCTCTGGTGTTTAAACACCCATTCAAAATTGATTAGAAATATTCAAATTAATCTACTTATGTCCAAAGTCAACATAACAATTTATCATTCCAACTCACATGACATTATTTTTTAAAGAAATAACTTGAGTTGATATCAAACATGCATATCAAACGCATTAATTAAAAATAATGAATTAACAAAATAAATTAATCATACATGATCCCAAAACTTGCATCATGAAAAAAAAAAAGATTCTCAACTCATAAATAAAATTCAATGCGTTTTGAATTTTAAACTTCAAAATGACAAAACATACCTTCATTTAATCAGTTTGATTTGTACATAAATAAACTAATTAAATATGCATTCAAATGTTCTTGTGAATATATATATTTTTCCAACTCATGTGCAGAAACTATTCACTACTACGGATCCATACACAGAAAATAAAGAATGATTCAGAAAATCAATAAGAAAATAATCTTGCTACAAAGGTTTCTTCATAATAAAACTGAAATTTAGTTTGTAAAACTAATATATAACTCCAGAATTAAGTACTTCCATGTATACTCATAATGAACTATGAAAAAGTCAAAAGAATTAACACATTTTCACAAAAGGTTCAAAAATTAAGTGATCTCCCAAATGAAACCATAAGTCACGTACAATATTTACAGATTGTAACCGAAACACAAAATTACATGATTGATTAACAAAATTAATTTTCTAGTTACTAAAACCACAAAATAAATTATAATACAAAATAATTTTATTTTCTATGTTACTAAAACTAGAAAATAAAATACCACAAATTAATTTTCTAGTTACTAAAACCAGAAAATAAATTATAACACAAAATAATTTTATTTTCTTGTTACTAAAACTAGAAAAATAAAATACCAAAATAATTTTCTGTAACACCAAATAATATTCTGCAATTTTTAATGACACCAGTATATTACTACTAGTTGTCAAAGAAAAGAGACAGTATATTACTACTATCTGTCAAATAGCATAAACCACTATTTGTTTTTCCAACCAGAATATTACTTTGGAAATATAAAAAATTAAATACAATGAAGATACCAAAAATAATCTGTCTTAAGATTGTTGGACAATCTTCACTGTATTCAAATAGTTAAATTCTGTTGTGTACTAAATAACAACAAGAATATAAAGAAATAAAGGAAATGAGAGAATTTGTTTGATTACAAAAATCAAACTAGAAAATAAATAAATAAATAAATAAAAACAGATTTTATTTTGTTACAAAAATAAAATTAAAATCTGATTTAAACAAACAAATGAAACAGAAAATAAATTAAACAACTTACTTGATTAATTGTTCGAAAAATAATTCTGATCAAGTCTAGTGTTTGACACTGTGTCCTTAAGACAGATTCGTCCTCTCTACGGTGCTTTCAGAATTTAGACATCTATCTCCCAGGATAAAATGATCTACTACAAACAATAGCAGCACTACAAATTGTTTGCCTAACGAACATACTAAGTGTTTATACTCTCTCTGACAAGAAAATAATGCAGCAACATGAAGAGAATGTTTTCAAAATTATGAAGGACGAAAATTAGAGTTACAAAATCCAAATGAGGGCTGTCATATTTATAAATGTAAAGGTGGCTCTTGGTTTTGAATTGAACAGGTATGATACCTGTTGGCTTTGAATTTAAACAGATTTGAATCTGTTGGGTTTAAATTTAAACAGATACAAAAACGGAAAGGGCCCTGTTTGGGTGTGCAATAATACCAAACTAGTTTATTTCTGTTTGAAAACGGGAAGGGCCCTGTTTTGATGTACAGTAAATCTAAACCAGTTTAATTTGAATTCTGGATTTTATTTTTCTAAAAATAAAATTAAATTCAAATGTTTGTGGCCCAAAAAGATTAATATTGAGCCGAACAAGCCCAACCCAACCCCACGCACCCGCGCCCAACCGACCGGACGGACGGCGGTGGCGTGCACGTGTGGTGATTTTTGGGTCCAATGGGTCTAGCCCATTTTGCCCATAACCTCCCCCTCTAAAACACTTGGGTACCCCTTGGGGCACACCCCAAGTACCAAACCCATGCCTGATAAACCCTTACAAAACTTCCCACCAAATCAATATGGGATAAGCCTTATTCAAACCTTTAAGGATTTTCCATCAAAACTCCATTTCCATAGAGCACACTTTGACTTCAATTTCCCATTCACTCAGTAATGGTTTTGAGCAACCAAATATACCACGTGAATCATAATGCGGCATAGAATGCGTTACCACTTTGACCCGTGTAAATCGATGCACGGGGCCCACCTAAAAAATAGACCAAACTTAGGATAAAATTCTGATTTTACCCAGAATTTATAACCATTTCCAAGTATCCACACCAGTCTCTTCAAATTTTTAGTCAAATTATAGCTAAAAAGCTATTTTACTATTTTAGCTTGTTACCTCTTTAGTACCTACTGCATCAAACTCTCTATTCTAACTTAATTTTATTAAAATATTATTTTCTTATTGTGTTTGTTATTCTTTCTTTTTTTATTATTAAATTGATGAGTAAAAAAAAATTGGCCATTGACCGGTTGACCAGTCAGACGTCCGACTGAACTCTCGGGTAGATATCCGGTAACACTAATCTCTATGTTGTAGCGATGAACAGTACCTCACTTGTTGTAGCGAGGTACTGTAGCAATCATAAATTAGCAAGATACTCTAACGAGCCTGATGGACATTCATTTTTTATGAATATTATCACTAATTTTTTAGCTAGTTTGATGCCGATGCTCTCACTACATCCCATTGATGAGAAGTTTGTGATGATTTCATCATGATGCCAAATGATGCCATGTCGAGATGACACGTGTACATAAGCACATTAATGCAAAGCAGCTATCTACACATCTCATTTTGTTCGTATCTCTTCTTTCAAAATATGTGAATGGATTCAATTCAGGCACTCAATACATCCAATTGATGAGAAGTTTGTGATGATGTCATCATGATGCCAACATGTCATGTCCAGATGACACGTGTACATAAGGACATTGATGCAAAGCATCTATCTATACATATCTCATTTTGTGTTTGCTTCCACACCCTTCAGTGGGTTGGTGAAGTGAGACGCCTTTTTGATCCACTTAATCCCCCCACAATCTCAAACTCCATAGACAGTAGAATAGAATGGACTTCTCTATTTGTTAGAACATGATCAATCACCTTGAGATTTAAGAAAACCCAATCACATCTTAACATTTGTCACTGAAATGAATATATGTCTTTGCCCACTCAAGTATAGGGTCCACCATCTTATTTTCTAAGCAAATGTGCCATCATATGGTTCATTCCCACCACCACCCTCTTCCTTCTTTTAAGTCCAACCATGTGAATGGAAGAAACAAAATTACAAAAAAACAAAAATAAAATAAAAATGATATGTGCTCCAAATCTATTTTTGAATGAAATCTGAGTTGCATTTCTTGGTACACTTTAATATTATTGTTCTTTTCTTTTTTTTCTTTTTTCTTTTTTTGGAGAAACATAATATATCATTTGTTCTTTATTATTGTTTTGTATCACAGTTTATGTGAATATTTATAAAAATATAATGAAAACAAATAATATCTTATCACATACTTTAATAAATGGTGCAAAAATAAAAAATAAAAAAAAACAAGTGACGTGTAATAATCCGCTTCTTTTTTAAGATTATTATAGATAATCTTGAAACACTGTGTGACATTACTTACGTAGTATTCTTGACATATAAGAAATTCTAAAACACATTAAGTGAGTCATCTATTGTGTCTCAACTTCACAAGTGGTTCAATTCTTAAGCCACTTAGCCAATCGTCTAAAGCCTCCCAAAAAATTATATTATCAAAGGCTTCCTTTTTTCAAACACTCATTAAAATAAAATCCCGTTTTATTGATTAACTTAAGACCTCAAAGAACCTTGAACCGCTTCATACTTAACAAACATGAGTCTGTATTGTCTCAATTTATAAAAATTTTAACCATATCATTAGTCAGAAGCACATAGTTAATTATTCATTGTTCATATAAATAGCCAAGAAAAGTGATTGGACATAAACCCCACCCACAAAGCCCCTCAACTATACACTACCTTCTCTATCTTTACCACATCACAGATTCACAATGGTTATCCACTACATGATCAGAATGGGAATTCCATTGATGTTATTAGCATTAATGATGTTTTCATGTGCAAACTCAGATGATGCCAAGGACAGAGAGGAGTGTACACAGCAGTTGGTTGGACTTGCAACCTGTCTGCCTTATGTTGGAGGAAACTCCAAAGCTCCAACACCAGACTGTTGCAGTGGTCTCAAACAAGCCCTCAAGACAAGCCCAAAGTGCCTCTGTGTGATTGTAAAGGACAGAAATAATCCAGAACTAGGGCTTAACATCAATGTCACACTTGCTTTAGGCCTTCCTACAGTTTGCAATTCCCCTGCCAATATTTCTCAGTGCCCTGGTATGTATTGTCTACTCTATAACTACATAGAATGTCAAAAAAAAAAATACCATTTACCATGAATTGTTATCTCGAATGTTATTATGAAAGTGAGATGTGTGATGTAAATTTAAAGTTGGTGAATCGTTTTGATCTATATAAATGTACTTTTTTGAGTAATTTCTAATTAATTTTTTTAAGTTTGTAGTATTGTTAAGACTTCCATAACTATGCAAGACTCAATGTAAACTTGCTTTCCTTAAGCTTGGTTCATTAGCTTGCGTGACTCTTTTTCTTTTTTTCTTTTTTTGGTTCATGCTAATGACAGTTCAATAAATTACTATTAAAGTAGAAAATTTATCAAAGTAGTTACGCTCTCAATAAACTTTTCTCATATTACTAAAATATTTTTAAAAAAGATAATTCATTTTTTTACATGTACATCAAGACTAATGACTATTCACCGAGGTCATTAGCATTTAAAATTTTTTTTAGGGGTTGTTATGCCCACATACTTAATTTTTTTTAATCATTAAAAACATAGTAGTTTATCTTCTGTTTTTTTTTTTTTTTTTTTGAATGAGCATAATAGTTTATCTAAGGAGAGAAATAGAGATATGAGAAAGCTTATTGAGTAACCACCACACTACTATAGTGATCTTTGCCATTTCTGAGTAAGAAAGAGAAATGAGAGTTTTTGTATTTTATTATTTGTGTACATGATATACATAATGAATATGATCTAAAAGTTTTAATATTATCTAATTACTAATAATTTATATGCATATTTAATAATTTTATATATTTATATGATTATATCTACCATTGTGTAAGCCTCATCAAAAAAATTCAGAGCCCATGGCATTGGGCCAAAGTGTAGGGCCCCTGGATTGCCCTTATGTCTGGCCCAATGAGCTTTTAGAAGCTTGACCCCATCCTAAAGGTCCAAATTAAGCCCATATATGCATTTTAATAAAACAACAAGATAAAACTGAAAGAAAAAAAAAAAAAAAAAAAAAACCATTGAGAAACATGCCAACTGTGAAATTGGTAACTATATTTTCATAAGATTAAGATATATACAATTTAATCACATAATCACAATAGATGTAATTTTGTAGCTATATTTTTCTCATTGACTCGATTACCCACCTATCACACCACCCAAATAGATTAGAAAAAAAAAAAAAAAAAAAAAAAAAAAAAAAAAAGTTGGGGACAATAATGACATCATAAGCATCATCATCTTAATAATGGGTGTATCTTGGCGATGTTGTTCCTCTCTCTACACTACACTGGCGAAATTTAAACCCTCAACCGCTCATACAAGAGTGTTGGGGAAGGGCAATTAAATTACAAGTCCTCACAACTGTTAATAAGACTTGAACATATGCATCGACTTATATTACCTACAAAATTGCCAAAATTTCAATAATACTCTAAGGCTTCGTTTGAGAAGCCAAAAGTTAGGCCTTTTTGTTTTTTTTGCTATTTTAGCCACAAAAAACAAAATAGACTTTTTAGCCTAATAAGACAAAACATCACATCTAATCCATAATCATTATATTCTTTCTTTCACAAAAAAGTCAAAAAAAATCAAAAGCCCTTCCCAAATCAAACTTTTTAGTCCTAGGATAAAATAGCCAAAAAAATCAAAAAGTCAACCCATTTCCCAAATGAACCCTAAATAACTAATTTTTCATAAAAAATAATGCACATAATCTAGGGAACTGCATTTTTTAAATTTTTTTTTGCATTTTTATGTATTTGTATTGTTATCACTAGAATTTTAATGTACTAGTCTTTTATTTTTGGGTTTTTCATGAAGTTTATAATGACATCTTGTAGACTCATATTGATGTTTTTTTTTTTTTTTTGATGTCCTAGTCTTTTATTTTTGGGTTTCTCATGAAGTTTATAATGACATCTTGTAGACTCATATTGATGTTTTTTATAAAAAAAAATTGATGGGAGAGACCCATATTGATGTTGATGGTTGTAAATTGTAATGTGATGGATGCAGCTCTTCTCCACTTGGCTCCAAATTCAACTGATGCACAGATTTTCTATCAATATGGTCATTCCTCCTCCAATGCTACTACTAGTCCCACCACCACTCCTGCTGTTGCCACTGGTAATCAATCACTACTTTTGACTTACTTCTTCTTTTAAGTATTTCTGGTGGTAATTAAAATAACTTTTGACTTTGTATTTTCCTTTTAATTTTAATTTTAGTATTTAGTGGTGGTAATTAAAACGTTTTTTGAACTAACATTTCTTTATCTTTTCATTCGGTGGAAGTATTAATTAATTAGGATGACTTTGTGACAGTGATTTTAAATAAGTTTTGCTTACAATCCCATCAATATTTTGGGAACAAATAAAAATCAGGGTGTGATTTCTCTCAATTTTTAAATATTAACTTCAAAAAAAATTGATTAGTATTTAGTGGTTGTTATTAAAACATTTTTTGACCTAGTATTTCTTTATCTTTTCATTCGATGGAAGTATTAATTAATTAGGATGACTTTGTGATAGTGATTTTAAATAAGTTTTGCTCACAATCCCATCAATATTTTGGGAACAAATAAAAATAAGTGTGATTTCTCTCAATTTTTATATCTTAACTTCAAAAAAATTGACAAGCCATGAAATTCACCACAAGTCCAGTTTTGATGATACGAATTATTTTGTAAAATTTTTCGTTTTTATCATTCATAAAAGAAAAGAAGATTTGATAATCATAACATTTTTATTTTTTTGTGTTTATCTCCTAAAAAAATTGATAGTTTATGTTTAAAATATATTTTCTGTCCATTTTTTCGAAAACAAACACGATATAAAATATGAACATATAAATGGGTTTTATATTTTTGTGCAAGTAAGAACACGGTTTATACTTTCTTTCTTTTTTTGAACGGCAACACAGTTTTTATTTATACCAGTTTACGAATCCACTTGTGTCTCTTTGGATCTTTTTGGTTGAGTTTTCAAAAGAAAAAAATTATAAAAAAATTACTTAAAACTAAGTTTGACAAAAATAAATATCAAAAAATATATTTTTGGATTTCCAAAAATTGTTTCCTCCATATGAAAATAATAAAAAAAAAAATTCACCAAATTTTTTTTTTGAATTTTTTTTTTTTTTCATTCTGAAAACTAAACTGGTTCCATTTATTTGAAATTTCCTCATATTTTTGTCTTTTGATTTGGTGGAATGGAATTATTAATTAGATCATAGTTGAGATGATTTTGTGATAGTGATATTAAATAAGTTTTGCTTGCAAAACTCTCAAATGTGTTTTATATTTGTCTTTGTGGGGGGAAACATTAAAGCCAATGCCACAAGTGCCAGCAGCAGTGATGGTCATTACATTGGGAAGAGATGGCTGGGATTGGAAGAAATCATTGTTGGTGTCCTCTTTCTATGGTTTTTCATTTCACACTTTTTTATTATATGAGTGTGTTAAAAATAAATTCCTGATTGATTATCACTCTCATTCTCAGTTATATGAATGAACCTAGTGTTACTTCATTGTATATATGCGACGTGGCTTCAATGTTGTATGACTCACATCATATTCACTTGATGTTCCTCTCTCTCTCTCTCTCTCTCTCTGTGAAGCCATGCGGGCTAAAAGGCCCAAACACAATGCAGTGTTATTGCTATTTCAATTTGTTATTCTCCACACTTTGCTCTTTAGTTTGTTGCCAATACATTGACATTCATCGAGAGAGAAGTTTAATTTGATCCAGTTGGGCCTGTTTGTCTCATTTTAGATCTTATTTTAGTGATTCGAATAGTTTATTTGTAAGTATTTACGTGTAGATTATTCATAAAACGTAAAGGTAAATGCTAACAAGTGTCCTTATTAATATTGGGAATGCGAGAAAAAGTGTATTGTAAAAGTGTAAAAAAAATTATAAAGTATTTTAAAATTTATAAAAAGTGTATTAAATTTAATAACATCTCGAGATTGACATATCTTTTGTCATTTTCTTGTGTCCTAAGGGCTCTTGTTAGTAAGACCTTTTATAAAAGGACTTAATTAATTCAATAGTTGTATCACATAATTTTATTAGATTTATCTTTAAAAAAATGAATAGTCTATTTTAAAATTATATTTGTTGTTGATTTTTTTAAGATAAATATAATGAAAAATCATATAACTATAATTAGGGCCTCCAAGATAAATTACTCAAATCACTAGGATGGCCGCACTTAACTCAATTGGACTAGACTTGACTTCTCTCTAACTCAATAGAAGCCATATCCTTTTTTTAAATAAAAAAAATGTTATGAATCCATCCTTATCAACTCATAATTTATCTTGAATGTGTTTGTATGGTAGAGATTAAATTGATAAAATGTGAGATCCATAAATAAAATGAATTTAAACTATTATTCTTTTTTCTAGATAAATTCTGAGTTTATAAGTCTAAATTTATAGTGTCGTTGTTTCCAAATAAGCAAATAAGCAAAAACTCCACTAACTATCAATTGTCTAAAAATAATAATAAAATTATAGTGGAGTGTAGTAATTTCTGTCTTTAGAGTAAATATTAGATGTGATAATCATTTCACATAGTATCATCATTAATGAATAAAATTAAGTGAGATCAAATAAGGACCACTTGGTTGGTTAAATAGGAACAAAGTCAATCCCACTCTATTCTTTTAATTAATTGTCTAAAAATAATAATAAAATGATAACAGAGTGTAATTATTTCTCTCGATATCATATGACATTGTCATAGAGTATCACCATTAATAAATAACTTTAAAAGTCAAATGAGAATCACTTGGTTGGTTAAATAAGAATAAAGTCATACTCACTCCACTCTTTTGATGAATGACACCACATAAGATAGGGTTACTATTTCACCCAATACTTATTCCTTTCTGTTTTGAGATAGCTAGGAAGTAAGTTAAAGAAAACAATATAGGCTTCTTTGACTCAATTGAATTGGACTATACTTTTCTCTAACTAAAGAGAAACTATATCCTTTTCCAAACAAACAAAAACTCCCTAGATATAAATTGTCTTTAAAAAAACAAAAATTAAAAAAGGAATGGCTGGCAGAATTGTTTCTCTCTGGAATAAATATTAAGTTTGGCATCTTCAAAATAAGTCAAAAAGTCACTATCCTATTTAAGTCACATCATCTTATTTAAGCTACATCACTTCTCTACTACATTACTTCAAACCCAATTCATATTTTATAAAAAGTCAAAAAGTGCATTTATTTAGAGGGTTTGGTTATGGTGTGCAATTTACACCTTACACCTTATACCTTACACTTACACCTTACACTTACACCTTTTGTGAAAAATTAAACCTTACACTTACACCTTTTTTGAGGTTGCACACCATATGCAACCCATTTACACCTTACACCTTATACTTATACCTTACACTTACACCTTATACTTATACTTACACCTTACACTTACACCTTTTATGTAAGTGGCACATGGTGTGCACTTGCACACTTAAGAAAACTCCTTATTTTTAAAACATCCTAAATAAGTGTAATGATGATATCACAAAATATTATCACATAGTACCATCAACTAATGAATAATTGTCACATAATATCATTAACTAATGAATAGCTTTAAATGATATAGAAAAACAAAGACAATCTCACTCCATTCCTTTTGATCAAGTGATACCACATAAGATAAAATTAACCTTACACTCAATGTTTATTTATTTTGAGATAGCTAGCAAGAAAGTTATACAAAGTACCACATATATATATATATATATATATATGGGATATATGCATTATTGAGTTCTCCAATGTGGACTGAATGGGAAGGCTTTTGTCTCTTACCTATGCAACAATATCTGGATAGGGAATTTATGGGCAAAGTGACCAGTGCTTGAATATGTGTGTCATTGGTTTGGAGATATTGTGATTGAAATTGGAAGTTATCAGTCGCTTCCAGCTTAAAATGGTGTAAAGATTTCTTCTTTTTTTTTTGTCCACTTTGAACATGTGAGAGCCCTATCACTCACTGTATAGATAAAGTTTTGGGTATCATTTTATTGCTCTTCCTGTGGTCTAACACTATATTCTTTCTTTGGATGCAATCGGATGTGTTTTTGTCACAAATTTACTTACCATTTTCGAGTTCACAATGCCAAATTGAAAGCCTTTCTTTATGCCGAATGTACAAAAGGTTAAATACATAAATGGTTTCTAAATTACATCCGCTTTGCATTATTTTGATTTCTGATGTTTTAAATATATCAATTTGATATCCCAATTTATTAAATTTGATACTAAATAATACTCTACTCAATTTCCATCTATAGTAAACAACGAAATCGGGGGCATTGATTCAATTGGAGACTAAATTGAGACAATTGAAATATTGGGGACTAAAATGAAACAAATCACATACTTTGTGAGAGGGTAATTTGTATAGTCAAATTGGGCAGAGCTAGGAAGCATTGTTTCTGAATATTGGGGCACGTTGTGGGCCAAGTTATGAGCTCAGGATAGCTCGGTGTGGGAACAATGGTTAACAGGCCGGTCGGTGAGCTCTAGTTGCGGTCTGTGGGCGAGCCAAAGTGCTATGTCGGCCACGTATAAGAAACCGAAGTGTTATGTCGGCCATATATGGGAAGCCGAGCTAGAGGTAGCCTGCCGAGAGGATTCAAAGTATTAAGTGATCATGTAGACCGATCAGTGGTAATTGCTGGACCTTGAACTGTGTAACTTAGAGTCCGTGGTGTTTTATTTCTAAAAGGCCGAGTTGTGTGCAGCTCAGTAAAACACGGTGCGGTTTAGAGCAAGTTATCTCGATTGGACATCAGCAACCCAAGAGAGTGTGGCTATCTCACTTAGACAAGTAATGAGTAAGGAGTTATCAGAATATGCATTATCCTTAAGAATGTAATTCCTAGGAAGACTCTGCTAAAGAGAGTAAAATCCTACTAGGATTGTGCAAACCATCTCACTTGGTTGGTAGTGAGTAGGGTGTATGATTCTTAAGAGGACTCTTATAAGGAGAGTTGGAATCCTACTAGGATTGAGCCAGGGAGAATCTATAAAAGCTCATAGTAGGACCTATGTACAGGTATTCCAATTCTTACTCTAGAATACACAGAGCTTATTGTCTATTGTTTAGTTGCTGACTTAGGCATCAGAGGAGTTTCTAGCACACACCCACCAGTTAGCTCACGTTTGTATTTTCAGGTGGCAAAACGACAACGTTTGGAAGAGTGCAAACTTGATCAACAGGATTATACGAGAAGATTATTTCGTACTCGTACACTTTGGATAATCTTTTTTCTCTCATTTTGTTAATGTGTAATTGTAATTTGACAAAATGCCCTTATTCTGTATCAATTATAGATGGAAAGAAAATAGAGACTATTTAGTGACAAAAATAATAAATTAGGGATCAAATTGACATATTTGAAACAGTGGGAACCAAAATGATACGAAACACATACTTTTGGAGAACATTTGCGTATTGATCGACTTAAATGATTTGACAAAACTATTTAAAATAAATACACTATCATCCTCAAAGTATGTGCTCTGTTTTTATTTTAATTCTCAATATTTTAGTTGTATTTAATTGGTAATAAAATAATCCTAGTGCCGTTTTGATTTTTATTCAAATTTAGACAAATACTCCTACTGGAAAAATTGGATGAAAAATGTTGATAAGTTGAAATTAAATTGACAAAATTGAAACAAAGGAAGACCTAACTACCACAAAACACATTTTTTGAGAACCAACCATGTATTAACCTTTTTAGAATAAGACATCGTTTGAGAACAAACTAGTTTAGTAATTTTTTTACTTTTTGGTTAGCATATAAGATAAAAAAAAATTAGTATGTTTGGAATGACTATTTTGTTTTTTACGAAAAGATATGCAAAAAATAAAGAGAAAATGAAATCTTTGACTTTTTGGTATAAGTTATAGACTTTTTGATTTTTTTTAGTAACTTTTTAATTTTTAGACTAAAACTGTTGCATACCAAACGAGGCCTAAATGTCATTTTGAGGAGTCATTTGACCTGAAATGATTTGAAACTAATGTACCCCATCATTCTGGATAGATTTTCTCTATAATTTTTTGGGGGTTAAATACAATGGGTTGTTTTAAGAAGTATGTTAAAAGTTACTTTTAACTTTTTTTGATATTTTTTTTTTAAAAACGTGTAAAAAAATAAAGAAGTGATATAATCCAAAATAAGTTAAAAGTCAAAAAGTGACTTTTTATCCACGTGCCAAACCAAGTTATTGTCAATCACCTTCTATTTTATTTTGATTTATGATCTTTCAATTATATCAATTTAATCTACAACTTATACAATTTATTTTTAAATGGTCTTAAACGTTGTTTCCATCTAAATTTTGTTCAAATTTGGACCAAAATATGGTTGCTTTCATCATAAAATTTGGCTAAAAGCAACAGCAAAGACCATTTAATTACAAATTGAATATGTTGTAATCAAATTAATACAATTAAGAGTTCTGCTAGGTAGTTCGAATGGCTTTTGGCCGGAATGGCTCGAGGTGTCGTTTTGGCACCTCATTTTTTTTTTTCTTTCCCTAGTCTTCGTTCCCTCCTTCTCTTCTTCGTTCCCCCTACTGAAAAATTAGAAAAAGAAGTTTAACAAAACCCTTCTCTTCTTCTTCAACAGCAGTTACCAAAATCTAAATCTAAATCTAAAATCACATCAAAAATCAAAACCAAATCCAAAATCAAACCCACAGTTTAACAAAATCTAAATCTAAATCTAAATCAAATCTAAAATCAAAACCAAATCAAAAACCAAACCCACAGTTTAACAAAATCAAAATCAAAATCAAATCTAAAATCAAAACCAAATCAAATACCAAACTCACAAATTATTATTATTTTTTTTTTTATACTTTTTTTCCCCTATTGGATCTCTGAAACAGAGGCAATGAAGAGAGAAGAAGAGAAAGCATAGAAGAGAGAGGAAGAGAAAGAGAGAGAAGAGAGAGGAAGTTCTTTTGTGGTCCCAATTTCTCTTCAGATCTTGAGCTTCTTCTCATTGCCATTACTTTCTAGTCCTAATTTCACTTTTTGCATTCTATTCATGTATGTATGAGTACAGTTGAATGAAACAGAAGAGATGAGAGAGAAGAGGAGAGGAGAGGAAACATAGATAGAGATAGAGATAGAGATAGAGAGGAGAAAGGAGAAGAGGAAACTGATAGAGAGGTATTTTCGGGCCATTCGAGCTCATTTATTTCGAGCTACGAATCATTTTTGTACAATTAAAATATCATAAATTAAAATAACATAAAACACATACTTTGAAACTTAATAATTAATGTATTTAATTCATTTTTTTTTATTTGTATGTCATCACTCTTAATATTTCCAACTGCACCATGTTATTATTTTTTTTTTTCCCCATAGATAGTAAAATAGATAGCAGAAACATCAAGAGCAAAATATTTATAAAAATGATAGCCATTTATTATTCTGAATATATTTTTGGAATACCATTTGTGTAAAAATATACACACTGTTTGGTTTTGAGTTTTTAAATGTAATTTCTTAATTTTTAATTTTTTATGTATTTATCTTTTTAGTGAATTTTTTTATATCTTAGTCAATTTTTTTTTTTTAAATACAATTAACCTAGATACATTTAAAAAGTAAAATATTTGTGGAGAAATTTAAAAAAAATTCAATAAATACAAAAATAGACTAAAAAAAGATTCAATAAATACAAAAATGGACTGAAAAAAAGATTCAATCAATACAAAAATGCATCTAGGTTAGGTGTATCTAAAAATTTAAATATATATATATTAAATTATTTAAAAAGTTTACTAAAGATATAAAAATTTTAAAAAAATTAAAAAAAAAAAACTCTAAACAGAAAAATACTGAAAATAAAAAATAAAAAACTCAAAAGCTCAAAACAAAGGGGAGATACTTTATCTATTGAAATTGGAAAATGATTTGTGAACAAAAATTTATACAAAAAAGTCACTTAAGAATAATTTGGCAGTGGTATTTTAAAAATTATAAGTCACTTTAATGATTATTTTAATTTGAAATGAGTGGTCACATTTATGCCACCTCATTCTGTATAATTTTTTCTTTTCTTTTCTTTTCTTTTTATGTCATTACTCATTGAAATAAGAGGGAGAGAATGGAGGATAAAAAAACTTAAAAGGCATTATGGGTTGTTTTGGAAAGTTGGTAAAAAGTTGACTTTTAACTTTTTATCAAATTTTTTGACTTTTTTTAAAGTGATTTGGAAAGTTGGTAAAAAGTTGACTTTTTGCTTTTTAGTTTAATATTTATTTATGGTGTCAAACCAAATTAAAATGACCAAAATACTCTTACCAAATATAAGAGATTTATTTTTTTATTTTTTTTCATAAGCCCTAATTTGTAATTTTAGGGATGCATTTTGGCACTGCTCAAGGGGATTTTGTTGCGTTTTTGGCAGCCACATTTTTTGACATTTTTATTATGTTCCCAAAATGGCACTATATATTTTTTTAAGCACTCATTTTCATGATGATGTACAATATTTTCTATCATTTTAACTTGTATCTTAAAAGTATATATATTGACAAAATTTAAAATATAAGATTTTGTTAACATGTACTCTTAAGGCATATTTAAATCAATGGATTGACTTTCCTTCAGTTGGGAAACCAACTAGATTTGTTGTTAGGCCTCTGTAGAGCCATCATGGGACATACCTCAATGATCCAAACTGTTTATATTGAAAGGTTTATTGAGAAGATCAACCTTGTAAAAATTTTAAATTGTTTGGACAATCGAAACCACATGCTTAGATCAAATTTGTCATAAAAAAAATTTTAACGGCAATTATAATTTTGATTGTACACCATTTATTATTTTGAAAACAAATGTCATCTAATAAGTTACTTACAATATTTTGATTAATCTATTTTTTTTACAATAATGATTTTCTCGACAAGCCTTTCAGTATAAACAGTTTGAATTATTAAAGTCAACTTCATAATTGACCCATGGAAGCCTGACCCATGGAAGCCCCACAATACCTCTGATTGATTTATTCAACTGAAGTAAAGTCTCTACTTAAATTAATTACTTCTCATTTTGAAATATCAATTAAACTTGCCCCACAAGTATTAAACAATTTCTTACGATGGGGAATCAAAACCCAAAAACCAACCCCATGGTGATGCACTTGAGTCCGAATCCATGGTTTCTAAAATGACGTCATTTTATGTTAAATTTTTTTTTTCTTTTTCTTTCTCTCTTATCCACCTTAACCCGACTGAACTGGAAGAGAGAGAATGAGAGAGATGAAGCTAAAGGAGTAGAGTAGGCGATACGAGGCGAAGTTTGATTTCTTGTTGCTATAAATAGGTTTGATTTAAGTGAATTTGATTTCTTGGGTTTTATGGGTTTGAAATCCACCACATTGAACCCAAGGGGTTGTGGCATTGTGGTAAGTCCTTGGGGTTTAAGTCTCAAGGTCACAAGTTCAATTCCCCTCCTTGGGCCAATTTCTGGCGATATTGTTGGTTAGGAGGTTGGACCTCAAGGATGCCTAATCAACTACTTGGTGTGGGTTTAATGCTCTCCCGGCTGTGCGAGTCCTGACTTAATCGAAGCTTGCCTTGGGAGGTCGGGACAAGTTTCCAAGTTATAGTCTCTTACTCGGAACGAACAACAGGACACCCTGGTGATCCCCTCATGGGGCGCTGTCTTGGACCTGCGGGAGGGTGGGAAGATTTCCCTGTAACACAAAAAAAAAAAAAAAAAAAAAAAAAAAAAAAAAATCCACCACATTGCAATCCTGACAAGCTTGAGGATGAACCAGAAAATCTATGGTCTCAAAATTTGGGACCATGAAATTGCCTAGATTTCTGTATGTGTGTGTTTAAACTCTTTTTTGTTGAATCACCTCGTAAATAAATCTGATCATTTTCTTTGGAATTGATTGATTTCTAATTTTATATTCTGGGTTCCTAGAACCACTCAGGATGAACCATCATATTGAAAAGAGAGCTGACTAACAGGAGAGGGACATAAATACTTACATTGACTTGACGGGTCATCGTCATATTTACCATAGATCATGCAATTCATTGGAGGTTTTACAAAACCATGAACATGATGAACATTGCTTTGTGAGTGATGAAAGATTGAGTGATGTTGCATGAGGGATGTCACCCAACAACATTTCAAGCTCCTCGCCGCCGCAGAGTCATCGTGGTCCCGATTAGGTCACGTCACCCGCAGGGTGATGGGTGGGTCAGATTACTTGATTTAAAAATAAAAAAAAAATTAAAACCAAATTTGCAGAAGCATCAGATAAGAAAGAGGGAGAGGGAGACACAGTCGACGAACTAGCCCATAGCCACCATCGTCGTTCTTCACCGGCGACCACCGTCCACGCTTGGTGGTGATTGATTAACAATGGTGGAATGAATATCTGGGGCTTCACAGTTGTGCATGTGGATTGAATGAAGATGAGGGTTTGGAAGCTTGTAATTTGGGAGAATTTGAGTGTTTGGTTAGAGAGTAAGGCTCCGTTTGGTAAGCCTCTCAAAATATAATTCTACCCATTGATTTGAGTATGTTATTTATTTGGAGCTTTCAAATTATAATTCTACACCCATTTTTCAAAATTCAATTCAAAACATATTCATTACTTTTCAAAACTCATAACCAAACGCATAATTCAAAACTCTTTTCAAAATTCAATTCAAATCAATATTTTAATTTTGTTAAGATTTTAAATATTTTAATATTTAAATATGTTACGATTTTTTTATATTTTATATTTTTGAATATTTTTAAATATTTTAATTTCAAAATATTACGATTTTAATTTTTTAAATTTTAAAATATTTTATAAAAATAAATTCAAACTCTATTTTATAAAAATATTTTTCAATATTTTAATTTATTTGTTATGTATTTGGTTACGATTTGAGTGTCGAGTTGCGAAAGTAGTATGTAATTTCAAATTATGTGTTTAGTTATGAATTTTAAAATTAATTTGTTAATTAAGTTTTGTTTTATGTGTTTGGTTACGATTTGAGTGTAGATTTGTTTTCAAATTTAAAATATTAACATTTTAAATTATTTAAAATTTTTGAATATTAAAATTATTAAAAATTTTACGATTTAAATTTTTTGAATATTTATTTTAATTTTTTACTTATTAAATTTTTTAGATTATTTAAATATTTATGATTTAATTTTTTTGAATATTTATTTTGAAAAAAATTATTTCCTTTGTAGTATTTTCAATTAAAAAATTGATTAATGTTATTTTCTAGTTTGATTATGAGTGTTGATCAGAATTTTTAATAGTGTGAAAGTAGTATACTTTGTTATGAGTTATAATAATTTAAATTAAGTTTTGAAAACTCTTCCCAAAATTCATAACCAAAAAATTTTCTTATTTCATATGTCAAATCAAACTTTCAAAACTCAATTCGTACTCAATTTCAAACTCAATTTAACACTCTATTCAAAACCATAACCAAACAAATTTTCTACACTCAAATCATAATTTCACAACTCACAAACTCAAAATACAACTCATACTTTCACATCATATTTACAAAACTCTACCAAGCACAACTTAAATTTTTCCTGAGAAAATGGAGGTAGTGAAGAAGAAGAATCTAATACCCCTTTACCCTGAAAATCAAAGGCTAAGGGCATCCCTTCATCAAACAGAGACCCACAATCCCAAAAACACTTGTTGAATGCAAGAAATTCAAGAAACCCACTTCATCACCAACATGAAATTGCTCATCTCTCCTACATATGTATATATGTATCTATTTTTGTTGACTTTTGTGGTCTTTGAAAGTTAAAAATGTAATTTTAAACGTGCTAGTAAAGTTAAATAAGTTCCTTATATAAGTATTAAATGCCAATCAATTAACCAGACGATTGTTTCAAAATTCTTTTAGGCTCAATGAATAAGATTTTTACTTGTGACTTGTTTTTAGGAGAAAACTTAGAAAATTAATTATAAAAATAAAAGAAAAGGAAGAAACTGTTGTCATAAATCAAATTTCATTAAGTAAATAAAAGTTTACAATTATACCTTCACACTTTCACAGCTTCGAAGAGGATTACAACAACAGACTAATTTAGAATTACTTCTAGGAATTTGAAGTGCAGTTTAGGAAAGTCAAAGACTGGAATTTAAAGGATTGGAAAAAATGTAAAGAAAATAAACTGGTTTTTGGATCTAGTTTTGGGTCTCTCATTATCAACACTCTCTTCTATTTATAGGCTCTGAGGATAACTGTAGAAATAGCGGATAACTGTTGAAGTAGGTGATAAGCGTAAAATGATCTTCATAATCATTGGGCATGGCTTTGAACAGTTTGTTTTCACTATACCACCCTTGCGGTTAGGCTCCCCTCCTAAATTTGAATTTAAATTGTAAGTAACCGTTTGGTCACGTCACCTTGTGTATTCTGACTGTTCTCATGCCTCGCAGATCCATCACCACTGATACAAATTACCACGTGTCTATTGATGATTGGAGATCTTCACTAATTGTCCAAATTACCCCTTATGAACCACACGTTAGGTTGTGATTGGTTTGTACAAAATATACTACCAACAATTTCTTTGCTATATAAATCTTGGAAAATTTTAATTTACACTGTTAAAAAGAATGTATTTTCTTCTTTAATATAAATATTTCTTTTTCTTATTCTTATTCATTTTCTTGGAAGTGGGTTTGGTTGGGGCTCTCTTGTTTTTCTCTAACGTTCTCCTCTCTGTTTTGGAATGAGTTTTTTTTTTAGTCAACATATCCCAGTTACAATTTGTTGATTTGGGTTATATGCAGAAAGTGTGACTAGATGGATAAGAATACATGAAAGCTTTCTTTGTCAATTTCTTCAAACGGTTTGGCAATTACTGAAATTAATAATCGGAAATATTGTATTCCAATCGATGAATTTGAGGACTTGAGATCGTTTATTGATTTGTTGCTTCTAGATTAAAGGAGATTCATGAGAGAGAAAGAGAGCTTTTGGAGAGAAAAAAGGGGAAACAAATCTTGAAGCTATCTTTTTAGAGGTGATTCTAATTACACCACTATTTAACCTGTTTACATCCTCCATCTCATTACACCACTAAAAAAATGTAATTCTCATTACACCCCTAATATATTACCAAAACTAACCCTAAAATAACTATTTCATCTCTTTACACCACTAATTTTGGTAACACGGTGCTAAACAATTTACATTATTCCAGTGTTATCCTGTCAACAAAAATAAATCTCTCTAGCATTTTGTTGCTATATATTACAGAGACATTTTCTTCCAAACAATGATTCTTTAATTTGTGGTGGGCCTGTTCGGTAATGCAACGCTAATTAATTTGAATTACTCCAGTGCTATGTTATCGAACAATATTTTTTTTCCCAGCATTATGTTGCCGTTCAATTAGATGATAACAAGAAATTAATTTAGGCTACTTGTGAAGTGCGTGTTCAGTGATATATTGTTATACAAATGGGATTACTCTAGTGTCATATTGCTAAACTACAATAGAGTTGTCTAGGCCCCGTCTCTATATTGAAAGGTTTACTTTTTCCTTGAAGCATCCATAAAAAAATTCATAAATCAAACACGCATCCATAAAATCATACATAAAAAGTATCCATAAAATTATTCATAAAAACATCAAGTGTACGAATATCCATAAAGTATCCATAAAATCTGTCATTGTTTGCATCCATCAATCAAACATGTTATTACAATTCATCTTGGTAATTTGCAGGCAATTTTTTCCCCTTAATAGAAATAGATATCCACACTTTTTAGAACTTATCAACCTCAATCATTCTCCCTTGATCTTCTTGTTGTCTCTATAGTAACCATTTCTTTTACAAGTAAGTGTAAGTCTTGATTTTCTGTCATTGCCTTCTGCATCTGATGTCTTTATAACATTGACAAATCCAGTCTTCTTCTCAACATCAGAAGCTCATTTAATTAATGCTTCACAACTACGAAATATCTAAAGATAATAAATACATTTATACGTCAAATTATTAATAAAACTCAATATAACTCATTGAGTTGTAAGTACAGTCTTATTGAATATTAAGTGTGGTTTAAATGAGTGTTAAGTCAAGTTTGATGAAATAGTAGCTACAGTCTCATTAACTAGTAAGTGTGGTTTAAATATCTGATAAGTCAAGTTTGATAAAGTAGTAAGTAGAGTCTCATTGAGTAGTAAGTATGATTCTGATAAAGTAATCAGTACAGTTTCATTAAGTAATAAGTGTGGTTTAAATGAGTGTTAAGTCAAGTCTGATAAAATAGGAAGTAGAGTCTGATTTGTTTAAATGACTGATAAGTCAAGTTTGATAAGGTAGTAAGTAGAATCTTATTGAGTAGTAAGTATGATTCTGATAAAGTAGTAAATACAGTTTTATTAAGTAATAAGTGTGGTTTAAATGAGTGTTAAGTCAAGTTTGATAAAATAGTAAATAGAGTCTTAGTGAGTAGTAAGTGTTGTTTAAATGACTGATAAGTCAAGTTTGATAAAGTAGTAAATAAAGTCTCATTGAGTAGTAAGTGTGATTCAAATGAGTGGTAAGTCAAGTCTGATAAAGTAGTAAGTATAGTCTTATTGAGTAGTAAGTGTAATTTAAATGAGTAGTAAGTCAAATCTGATGAAATAGTAAGTACAATCTCATTGACTAGTAAGTGTGGTTTAAATAGATGATAAGTCAAGTTTGACAAAGTAGTAAATAGAGTCTCATTAAATAGTAAGTGTGATTCTGATAAAGTAGTAAGTACGGTTTCATTGAGTAGTAAGTGTGGTTTAAATAAGTGTTAAGTCAAGTCTGATAAAATAGTAAGTAGAGTCGTATTGAGTAGTAAGTGTTGTTTAAATGACTGATAAGTCAAGTTTGATAAAGCAGTAAGTAGAGTCTCTTTGACTAGTAAGTGTGATTAAAATGAGTGGTAAGTCAAGTCTGATAAAGTATGTGAGGCCCTAACTTTTTATAATGTCCCCAAACGTTTATAGTTGAAGAATTTTAATAAGAAATCTGGTTTCTCCATTTCTTGCAAATTAAAACCTAGAAATCAGGAGCAACTGTGCAAGCTAATCAGCAAACCCTAATCAACTATGAGAACTTAAGAAACATTTTAAAACCACAATTAATAATTTAGAAACCCTAGAATGAAAAATTATAAGAGGAAAACCCTAGTTTTCGATAATCGCAATTTTAGTCCGGTATCTCGCCTTTTGTTGCGAATCGGCACCATGTGGCCCGAATTATTTTTCCTATCATTATTTTATTGATTATATAACTTAAACATATGTTTATTTCAAAATTTCTGATTGTACCCTTTTCTTTCTTAATTATTGCGTTTTGATCCCAAAACCTTAATATTTTATTCAATAAAGGTACAACTAATATTATATTAATTAAACCAAAGGATCCTCTTTTTTTTATTACCAAAAAAGTCAAATTTACACATGGGTAAATAGGGAAGCTGGCTATAGGTGGTGAAAAGGACTTAAAAGTGTACTTTTTATACATAGCAAATCTTGTACAATTATGCAACAAATATTTAACCAACATGGGGAAATGTGGGGCATTTATTGCTATATCTTTTTTGTCTCCCAATTAACTAGTAAATAGGATTACTTTCTCTTAATCAAAATTTATTAATACAAATCTTAATTGGATCCAATCTCAAACCAACCAAACTTGAATAGTTTCTATTGAAAACCAACCAAACCAAACCAAACCAATCATTCTCTCTCCTTGGCCTATAAATACAAGCCTTGCTAGCTATTTTATTTCACTCCATACACACACAACACACAGCTGAGACAGGAGGAAAGGGAGAGCAAGTGAGCTTGAGAGAAAAGGAGAAGAAAATAGAGCAGCAAGTAGGAAAAAAATCCAGCAAACCAAGGTAAATATCATGCACCTCTTCTCTCAATGAATCATTGTGTTTTTCCCCTTCATAATACATGCTAAAAATATATTTCACATGATACTAAGAGTTACTACATTGTTAGATGATGTATGGTTTGAAAATGAATGTTCCTCTTATTCCTTGCAATTTCCAGCATGCTTTTCTTCAAGGTTTTTGATTTTATTTCCATAGCAAACCTTCACCAACTCAAAATCTGTTTTAAAGGGGTATTAATTGACATGTATAAAGTATGTGAAACTTTTGGCTAAGACCATGGATGTGTTTTTATGACTCTTTTTATTTTTCTAAATACTCGGTGGAAGAACCTGTTTAAAACAGGGAACTTTAAGAAATTCTATAAAATTATAGAAACATGATCTCGCGTTCATTTTTATATCAAAATCTTCCTCTGAAGGTTAGCTTTCAAAAAAAAATTATTTCAATGAAAATGAATGAGTATTTTAAGAGAAACGCCAAATTTTGTAAATCGTTGTCAAATCTGGACAGAGTCTGTGTATTTCTTAAATATCTAAAAATCAAAAAGGGCCACCCTACTTCCGTAAAAAGATTCTGAAACTAGACTTGATTCTCTACAAATAATCTAGAAGCCACATTTTTAAAAAAATATTTTTTTCTATATTTATTTTTGAACCGGTGCAGTGCTGGAAATCTGAACAGTGTAGTTCTTGTTGTAGCTAGTGTTTTTGTGCTATCATGACATATTTGTTGTAATATATGTTATACTTGCATTCTTGAGTTTCACCTTGAATGGCCTTACTTTTCTCTTACTTGTACTAACCACTAATGTGTATTGAACTTAACGTGAAAAAGGGGAAAGACTAAATGGGTTGGTAAAGAGGGTTAACCACACTAGTCATACATCATAGATGATGAGAATGTTGAGTTGATATTAGTAGTGGATTAAAATGAGCAAGTCTTGCGCAACTGGTTGTTTGAAACCCTTGAATGGAGCAGTTGTATTCGGACCCTAAGTAGTTCGGTATAAGGAGGGGGTTTGGGCTAGGCCCATCATTACCATCTCTTTTGAGGCCCTCAGTTGGCGCTACACGGTATATAACTGTTGGTAGGCATCTAAGGTAAGGTCTGTAACAAAGCAGCCAAAGAGGAGGTATACCGAACAATCCACGTCCAATTCTTGGAGATGGGAGGGTGAAATCTCTTTGGGGGATTTCTAGACTACTAACAACTAACCATATAATCTGTGCTATGAACTTAAATGCCATGATCCTTTCCTCTGTCTTTTGTAGATGTTGTTGTGTATTAGACTGGGAAAATGGATGGGGTGTGTGTGCATTTACTGGGCATTCAAAGCTCACGGTGTATCATGCCAGGTGCTAAAGAGGAGCTTATAGTAGGAGACGACGAGCCGGAAACCTTCGAAGACATTTGGCTATCTTAGAAAAGTTAGAAATTTCCCTTTTGATGTTTTGTAAGGCTCATATGAAAATTTAAATTTTCTTTTGGGATGTAATGTAATGGAACGAGCTTTTGTAATCAAGGATATTCGTGATTATTATGTACTTATATTCTAACACCAATATAACCCCTAACGTTGCTTATAAGACCTTGTGTCAATGCCTCTTAAGATCTGACAAAAAGGTAGTGCGCTACCTAAGAAAGCCGGACTTAGAAGGAAGGCTAATTCGACTCCTCATGATCTGGGATCTTACTTGGTTATTGACTATAGGACTTATTAGTGACTTGCCCTTGAATAGAACCAATAGCGTAGATTTGGGGCGTCACAATTTAGTATCGAGCCTAGGTTCAACCCTTAGCCAGCAACCTAATATGCGACTCTAGAAGCCCTTACCCCTTTACCTTATTGTATTTTACTATCACACTATTATATTTAAAAGAGACTAATAATTAAAATATTTTCTCTCTACCCTAGGATGTCGTCAGAAAGCCGCCAGACAACCGACATCAGTCTCGACACGTAAAGAGCATTCCGCATACAAGGCAGGAGGGCCCTGTCCCTTAATACCTACTTCAGTCGTCGAAGGTGTGAATTTGCCGCCGAGGAGATGATCATCAAGGAGATACGAAAGGTGGAAACGGATTACTCTTATTACACGAGGGAACAAAAGAGGTCCTTAGTTCGATGATGCCTACAATACCTAAGTCGCGCAACAAGGAGTGCAGTCCGAAAGGAGCAAGATGACCAGAAAATGGACTCTCTGATGCATCGAGCTTTAGCAGGAGAAGCACTACACCAATTTCCAGCAGAAAGTGGCGAGTTTCACTATCCTGGGCAGAATGACAATCAGCCAATGAAGGTAAAGCAACCACTAGTACAACGAGGAATAACTTCAACCTTTCCAATTGAGGTGTCATTTGAACACGTCCCCCCTTCGCCAATATACACACCCCACTGCCTTGGCCAGGAAACCGACTCAGTTGATGAGGACCCTAAAGAAGACTTTGATTGAAATAAGGGTTAATCTAGGGATAGTAGGCTAGACTTTTTGTAAGATCCACTCATATGGATCTTTAAAATGTATGTAGTAACTTTGTGACCTTAGCATATGTAATGCTTTTGAATGAAACTATGATGGAAGCCTTTTGTACTGATGCCTAATATAATGAGATCATGACTTGCTCTATATCTCTTGACTGTTATTTGTTTAAATATTCATCACACCTTAAGGAAACTATACCTTAATTTCAAATCACATAGAAAGATTACCTTTAGCTAGAAATTTAGAAACTAACTTACCCCGTACCATGAACAGAATGATGGATACGCGAGCTAACGGCTATTTAGAAACCAACAACAATACTCATAATCGTCTCTGAAATCAGCATGGGCCCGCACCCATGGGAGCCAGTATCCCTAACAATATTGGGCATCAAATTCTAAAGGAATTGGGGCAACTACAAAACAATCGGCAAAACGAAAGGACTCGACTCTTTTCGGAGTTCAAAAAACAAAGGCCCCCGAAGTTCACAAAAGTACCAGACCTGAGGGTGGCTGAGAATTGGCTTCAACAGATAGAGAAGATGCTAGACACTATGGAAATAACCGAAGATGCCGATAGAATAGCCTTGACCGTATTCGAGCTTGATGATGAAACTGAATATTGGTGAGAACTAATCAAGAATACGCGTGACGTTACCAACATGTCGTGGAATCAGTTTAAGGAATTGTTCCTGAATAAATACTTTCCAAGTACAGTTCGTCGAGAGTGAGTTAGGGAATTCCAAAACCGGGAGCAAGGGAATATGACCATAACCTAATACACTGCAAAATTTGAAGAGTTAGCCCGTTACCCAACTAGATATGTAGCAAATGACGAAGAGAAAGCAAAGATGTTCGAATGGAGGCTGGACCTTACAATCAGGAGAAGAGTTCTCCCGCAACGACTCCATTCATATGCCGAGGTGTTAAAGACAGCATTAGAATTTGAAAGGGAAGTAACCGACGCTAGGAAGACTTGAAACAAGCGAAGAAAGGTCGACATTTGTTGGACCTTAGAGGAACCAGAAGGAAATATGGCCTCGAAGCCCTACCTGCACCACAACCACAACAGCAACAACACAACCGCAACAACAGATCCAGAGAGGAGGCTATCAACCAAGGGCGGCAGGACAACTCCAAAGGCTTTCATTGCCAACAATTGGGGCACAAAAGAGTGAATACCCCAACTCCTCCATCCGGATACCAAGGAGGATGCTCGAGCAAATTTCCAGGCATTAAGTGGATAGAAGCCTTGGACAAACAAGACAGGATGTACCAGGCAGTAGCACCAGAAGAGTGGAGGAACTCAGAACGCCAGGACCAGTGGCAACCAGAAGGCAACTGGCAGAGTCTTTGGCTTGCAAGAGGAAGATGCAGACCCGTCTATAATTGAAGGTAATTTAGTGCTATAAAATTCTTGGGTGCATGTTTTATTTGATACTGGTGCATCACATTCTTTTATATCCTCTGCTTGTGTTAAGTCATTAGAACTTGTATGTGAACCCTTAGAGACTACCTTAAATGTAATGTCACCTATGGGAGGATACGTTCGGATAGGATTGATCTGTAAGGATTGTAAAATAAGAATGTCGAACCTACACTTAACTTGCGATCTTCGTGTCATGGAAATGTCAGACTTCGATATCATTTTGGGCATGGACTGGTTGTCAGCCCACCAAGTTGATCATCGCCGTCAAAGGAAAGTAGTAGCTCACATGCCTAACGAAACACGTTTCCAGTTTAAGGGGGATAGACAAGACTCCATGACTTCAACAAAACGTAGGACGCAGTGGCACGATTAACTTGTGGGTAGGATAGCGAGTTTGATTTTAAATGAGGAGGGCCAAAAAGAATTAGAACTTTAGCGCATAATATGTGAATATGCAGATATATTTCCTACGAAATTACTGGGATTGCCACCAACCCGGGAGGTAGACTTTAGTATTGAGCTACAACTCGGAACTACCTCAATATCCAGGGCCCCATATCGCAAGGCACCAGCAGAACTACGGGAATTAAAGACACAACTACAGGAGTTGCTCGAGAAAAGATTAATTAGACCAAGTACTTCACCATGGGGAGCACCCGTGCTGTTTGCTAAAAAGAATGATGGGTCGTTAAGGCTATGCATCGATTACCGTCAACTCAACGAGTCACAATCAAGAACCGATACCCGCTCCCAAGGATTAATGATCTTTTTGATCAACTTAGAGGCTCAAGGTGCTATTCAAAGATCGATCTTAGGTCAGGTTACCATCAATTACAAGTCAACGAGGATGATATACCAAAAACTGTCTTTCGAACCAGATTTGGTCACTATGAGTTTGTAGTAATGCCCTTCAGACTAACCAATGCACCGTCAGTATTCAAGATTTTCACACCATATCTTGACCAGTTTGTAGTAGTGTTCATTGATGACATCTTGGTATATTCAAGGTCTGAAGAAGAGCATGAGCAACATTTAAGGATTGTCCTTTAAGTTCTTAGGGACAATCGATTATATGCCAAGGCAAAAAAATGTGAGTTCTGGTTGAATGAAATGAAATTCTTAGGGCATGTAGTGTCTAAGAATGGGATTGTAGTGGATCCAACCAAGGTGGAAGCAGTCTTAGGTTGGAGACAACCAAAGTCGTGTAAAATCCTTAAGATTGGCCGGTTACTATCGAAGGTTCATCCAAGATTTCTCCAAATTAGCTAGACCAATAACTCGTTTGACGCAAAAAGGAGTAAAGTATGAGTGGGACGAAGCTTGCGAAAAATCCTTCCAAGAGCTAAAGAAGAGATTATCTAGTGCGGTTATTTTAACCATCCTGGAACGAGAAGTGGGGTACACTATTGTGGGAGCCGAATAAATAGAAGAGTTGGAAGGATGTATCCAGAAGTCAAAGACCGTCGTTCCATACTAATCAACTAAGATACGAATACATTGAGATCGTAATAGACGGGGAGATGTATGTTGGAATAAACAAAAGGATAATAAGTAAAAAGTGGGCTCTGGACACGAGGTCCAGAGAATGAGTATAAATACAAGAGCTTCAGATTTAGAAAGGTATGTAAGAATCACTTCACTAAACTTAGTAAACAAGCTTTCTTGAGTATAAGAACTGACTTGCCCGTCGGAGTGCTAACCCCGGCACCCCCGACCGGAGTGTTTGTCTTTGCAGGTGACTAGCTGAGGATCAAGAACGTCTCCCAGAATCTAAAGAGTATTTCCAAAACCACTTCCCCACAATTGGCGCCGTCTGTGGGAATACTCAAGTACATCCATGGAAGGCTGTAGACACCTAAATTTTGACCGACCTTAAGACGCAGACGTCACCGATTGAGCGCTCGGTGATATTGCATATTGTGCTCGTGCAGAAGTTTCAGTCTCATTGCGAGCCTTGCTCGCGACTTCGGGCTCTTTGTGTCTTGCCTCGGTTTGCGAACCAGCTGCTTTTCTCTGCTTTTCTCTTCCGAATGGAGGAGAGGTCTCAGAGATCATCTCTCGGTGGTCAGAGGCTATGTTTCGTGGTCGTAGGCCATTTTTCTCGTTTGGAGCCCGGTTTCCGATTTTTCGGAGCTGATGGCCGTGTGCCTCGGTTCGGGACCGCTTAACCACCTCCGTTTGCTCCGTTTTGGTATACACCTCCATCATCCATTACAACACTTTGAGGCTGTTTTCCAGGCTAGGAGCTCCTTTTCTTGGCCCAAAAGCTGCTGGTTCATTGGTCTTCAAGGGTAAACTTCTTTCCCCTCCTTTTTGTTCCTATCTTGCTCTATATCTAAGCCTTTCTTGCAAGCATTTTTGGGCTCCGACCCAAACTATAAATAGTCATATTTTGAGCTCCTTTTCATGTTTGATTAAGGACATTTTGCTGTTTGAGGTCTCCTACTATCACTTGCCTCTTTAACTCTCTTTTAGGCCTATTTTTGCATGATATTTTAGGCTTACTTGTGAGCTGTTTCGAACTTGGTCATAAACTGTAAAATGTCTTGTTTTGAGCCCCTCTTCAACTTTGTTGAAGGGCTCTCTTCAGTTTGAGGCCGAAGCTACCACTTTCCTTTTTATCTCTTTTTAGGCCTATTTTGGAGGGAAATTTCAATTTCAATTTCCCCCCTTTTCCTCCACTCTTTTCCTTATAAAACCAGCAGATCCAGCTGCATTTTAGGGGGTTAAAAAAATTTTGTTTGGGAGTCTTGCATTAAAGGTCCCTCTCTCTCTCTCTTCCAAGCATCAAAACCTCTCAAGTCCTACACCATTTTACACTACAACTCATAGCATCACACCTCCAACATCCATTCCAGAAACTTGAGGCTGTCTTCCAGAGGTCGAGAGCTCCCAAACCTGGTCCAAAAGTTGTTGAAGCTTGGTTCTACAAGGGTGAGTCCTATTTTCCTCTTTTGAGCCTATTTTTGCATGCTTTCTTAGCTCTTTGTGCTTACATTTTCGGCTCCGACCCTAACTGAAAATAGTTATGTTTTGAGGTCTTTTTCATGTTTGATTAAGGGTTCTTCCTGTTTGAGGCTTCATACTACCACTTGCCTCTTTAGCTCGATTTATGTCTATTTCTTGTATAGTATTTCAGACCTATTTTTAAACTGTTTTGAGCTTGGTCATAAACTGAAAAGAGGCTTTTTTGAGCCCCTCTTCAACATTGTTCAAGGGCTCTTCACTTTTTGAGGCTTCCATCTGTCACTTGCCTCTTTATCTCTCTTTTGGCCCTATTTTTGCAAGCTTTTTTAGCTCCTTGTGCTTGTATTATTGGGCTCTGGTCCGAACTTTAAATAGTCATATTTTGACCTACTCTTCATGTTTTATCAAGGGTCTTTCACTGTTTGAGGCTTATTTTTTGCTCTTTGTGTTAAAGCTCTCTTTTATGCCTTATTTTGTATAGTATTTTAAGCTTGCTTGTGCACTGTTTTGGGCTTGGTCATAAACTATAAAATATCATTTTTTTGGCCACTCTTCAACATTGTTGAAGGGCCCTCCTCTGTTTGAGGCCAGAATCCATCACTTGCTTCTTTGTCCCTCTTTTAGCCTTTTTCTTGCATAATGTTTTAGGCCTGCTTGTGTTTATTTTCGTGGCTTGATGTAAACTGTAAAGTGCTTCATTTTGATCCCCTCTTCAACTTTGTTGAAGAGCTCTTTGCCATTTAGGGCCAGAAGCTGTTACTTGCTTCTTTATCTCTCTTTCGAGGCAATTTTTGCATGTTAGCTTAGCCCTACTTGTGTTTACCTTTTGGCCTTTCTTAAAACTGGAAATATGCTTATTTTGGGACTGTCTTGATTCTGTCTTCATACTTTATGTTCAAATAATGCATGCTTTGTATAGCTACAAGTCATTCCATGCGCCTAGTTTCGAGTTTCGAGTCTCATTTCATGCATCGGGTGCTATGTTTCCATGTTTCGGGGCTGTTTTGCATCATATTTTAGCGCTGAAATTTGCATGCTAGTATGCCATATTCCATGCCTTGCCATGCTTTGTTAGAGTGGCATTTGGTGCCTTAGGGTCGGTCCTCAGTTTGCGTGCACGTGTACACGCATCTCGAGTGTCTCATTTTTATCTAATGGCCTCCTATGTGAGTGTGGCCGAGGTCCACTTGTGTTGGTGTAAGTCCATTATGCATTGTGTATGCTATTTTATTTCACAGCATTGTGTATGCTAGGTTGTATGTTAGCACATTGTGTATGCCATGTTACCTCGTGCATCGTGTATGCCATTTCATAGCATTGTGCATGTTAGGTTGTATCTTAGTTGCATCCATGCATATCATGCATATTGCATTGTGTTTGGGATAGGAGTTAGCCCGAGCACGGGAAACAAGGTACGTTTCGTACTCCGAGTGATGGAACGTGTCTCAATTCCCTAGTCATCGACACTCCAGATTGTCCATGATGGAGATAGGTCTTAGTTGTATTTTCATGTGCATTCATTCCATATTAAGTTGTACAATTCGACTCCTCGGTCATCATGCATCGAGATGCATGATTGGTGGCACGAGGATCGAGGCATGCATACATGTGTGAAAATACTTTGCCATGCCCCTCTGCTGCTCTCTGTTGCAGCAAATCAAGAATCAACAACCATCCGAAGTTTGGTACGCATTCCAAGAATAATTGCAAACAGAGGCTAATTGGGGCATAGCCATGGATTTCCACGCAAAGGCAACCCGAGCATGCATCAGTCATCATCCAGAGAAGAGTCGAGACAGTCCCTGGCTTGCATGCCAATTTAATGCTTTCCTAGTTAAATATGTTAATTAATTAGGGTTTTATACATATTTGGACTGTATTATTTATTCGGACTATACTATTCATTTGGGACTGTATATTATTTTATTCGGACCCTCTGCGCGAGGGTAATGTTGTAATAAGTGTGCGTGTGTGTGATGTATGTCTTCCAACCCCACGTCTTTCTTCTCTTTAATTTACCAGCTTATGATGGTTAGATTAGGGCATGTTTCAATTAGCATACAGTATGATAGCATGTTCGCATTCATTCATCTGTTTTGCATGCACTAGGCTCGGCGCATCATACTAACTGCATTTGTATTCCAATTCTAAGTTGAATACGTGTTACTTGTAGCATTCCATATGCTATGTTTAGAATAGCAAGCCTGCTATAGTTGCATTTTGCATGTGTTGCATTAGGCATTTCAGATACTTAGGATCATGCATGGATTTCTAATTAGCTTTTGTTATCCCAGTTAGGCAACCCAAGAGGGGGGGTGAATTGGGTTATTAGAAATTTCACAGTATTAAAATTAACACTATATTCAAAATTTGAATAAATAAAACAAAAGAATAATAATTATCAATATAAATGTAAGAGAGATAGAGAGAGAAAATCAAACACCGCAATTTATAGTGGTTGACGCGCTGACCACGCCCACTCCCCAAGGAACCTCCTTGAGAATTTCTTTACTATCAATTGGATAATTACACCACCAAGCTTGTGGATTTGGCACAGGACTTACTCTTATCTATTGAGCCTCACTCAACAATAAAAGCCTTACTCTTACAGAATCTCTCTAAAAATAAGGAATAAGAATAAGGGTAATTTAAACCCTCTTTTACAACAATTCTCTCACAAAGAGTAGATATGAAAGTGTAAGAACAAATGCTAGATTTAGATCTGAAAGTGAAAGAGCAGAATACTCAGAATTTTGGAGCTCACAGAAAATTTTTCTCTTCAAGTTCTTGGTTCTTCTCCACATCCAACACTTCTATTTATACACAAAAATATACCCGTTGGACGCTCCTTGCTGACGTCATGGCTTACATCAGCGCGCTCCTGACGTCATCGCTTACATAAGCACGCTCCTGATGTCATGGCTTACATAAGCAGGCTCTTGATGTCATCGCTTACATAAGCACACTCCTTAATTTTAAATAGTCAGCAAATGATAAGAATAAAAATAAAACTGATTTTTTCTTTTTGTTTTGTCAAACATGGAGCCACCGTTTTTGTAGACAATTTAATACAAAGTTCACAACTTTCAAAAACTTAAATGATTTGCTCCATCTTGTTTATAAGATATATATATATATACATATATATAACTCCATCTTTTCTTTTTGTTTGATTATAATATGATGTAATCAATGTAGTGTAGTGTGATATGATATAATCAATGTAATGTAAAAAATTTAATAGCGCCGCGTGATGTATTACGCATATAACGTTATATATGTTACGATCAAATATTTGCATACACGAAAAATCTCTTTAAATAATATTTATGATGGATCTGAAAATATATGCCCTCTTTAAAATATTGCCCAAATTGTAGAGATTTTAAACTAAATATATTTTACCACTCCATATCAATTTTGTCAAAACAAGACAACCCATAAATATCAAATTTGTCAAAATAATACAACCAATCAATCATTTTTATCAAAATTATATAACTAATTGATTTGTCAAAAGATGAATAGTAATTAACCCTATTTTTCAAAAAGTGAATAGTAAAGCTTTTGAAAATATTTTTATTTAAATAATATTTAACAAATATATATTTTAAAAAGATAATATTATTTTATTTAAATAATATTTAACAAATATATATATTTTAAAAAGATAATATTTTGTGTCAAATAATATGTATATTAAATAATATATTTTAGACATCATCAAAATTAAATAATATGATTAACAATCTCCCCCTTTTTGATGATGGCAATATGTGTATGGATTTGACACAAAATAAAATTGACAAAAATATTTGACAACTCTGCAACTTATAATTTTGATAATTTTGTATTTGACAACTCGCAACTTATAATTTTGATAATTTTGACAACCCTGCAACATATAATTTATAATTTTTTTAAAATCATAGTTTTTCTCCCCCTTTGACATCATCAAAATAAAAATGAAGAGAAGAAACAAACACATTTGAGACAATAATTGGAGCGGCCAAAAAGAAAATAGTGGGCCGTCTGTCTTGTCGGAATCAATGTGGGGATTGTGGAGCATCTCAAGCGCAGGAAATATGGACAAACAAAAGATTTGAGCAGATATATCAGATATGCATCGAGTAATGGAGCAATGGAGTGTATAAAAAGTGATACAGATCAGAGGCAAAGATACAAAATCATCAAGTGTTTTGAGAGAAAAATTTGTTGTAGCCGTTTGTAATCATGTCATTCCTTACCTTGTCGATCAATGAGTCGGACTGCATGAAGTGCACATGTCTGCGAATGAGAGAGTACCAGTGACACAGGCACATACTATGCCTGTAAATGAGGGTTCGAGTGATATTAGCAATCGAAATGATTTCGATGCTATTAATAACACTATGGCTCTTAGTACACAAGCCATGACTGCAGTTACCAATATGGTAGCGATTACAAGTAAGAGTACAAGAAAATCAGCAATGGAGAGATGAGGTGTGCTTGTTAAAACAACAAGTAGTTAATATGGCTAAGGAGAAGAAAGAGCTAAAAAGGAAAAATGCACAGTTGGAGAATGCAGTGCATTATTATGCAACGGTGATAATGCCAAGACTCACAGAAATCGAAAATAGAGAGAGGCATGTAAAAGAGGCTCATGAAAAATTGTTGAGAGAAGTGAAAAAGAAAAAATCCGTGAAGCCTTCTGAAAATTTACATGTAATCGAGTAATATTTTCTTTTTCTGAAATAAAATTTCGAGCATTTCTTCCTTATTTATTTATTTATTTATTTGATTTTTGTTATAATTTTTTTTTTTTTAAATTCTGTATTCACACAAAAAAAAATTATATTATTTGTTGATGCAGATAAGGAGTATGGCAGATAAGAAAAAAAATGTATATATACTCCCCCTAAAATTATGCACAGAGTCTCCCCCTGAATTAATGCACTAGAAATTACATAAAATTGAAGAAATAAATTACCAATCTATGACACCAAAGGCCCTTAAGATCTGGCCATAAACAACTACACCAAGTGCACTAGCATAAAAGGAGAAAATAAAAATAAAAACAAATACTTCAATCAAGGTAGAAGCATCCAATATTAAATCTAAGAGAATTTGGAGCACATATAACAAGTAAAAAAATACAACACAGTGCAACAATAATTTTATCATGTTGATCGGTGAGGACCTTGATGCTCGGAAGAAATGGAGAAGAGTGGATAGATCGGTGGTGAATTTTTGTAGATCGGCAATGGATCTTGATGGATCAGTCACGGATCTTGGTGGATTGGTGATGGAGCTTGATGGATCGGATGGTGATCAGAAATTTTTTTTTGGTAGAAACGGTGATGGGGTTTGAATATTGGTGAGGATTTGGGTGGATGGTGATAGTGATGAAAGTGATTTTGTGGATGGTAGAGATGATTGTAGATGATGGTGATTATGGAGATGAAGTCGGTGAGGAGGAAGGAGAGTGAGAGGCGAGAGAAAGTGAAAGTAAAGGAGAGTGGGTGAGAAGATAGAGGCGGAAAGGAGAGAGAAATTATATATATAAATATATAAATATATGTATATTATTATTGTTATTATTTTTTATAATAATTATTATTATTACAATATTTATTTTATTTAATTATTTAAAAATATTTTTTAATATAAACATTATATGGGAGTATTCATCATACCAAGTTACATTCTAATATAACAAAATTGTTCTTCATTTAGAGGCTTGGTAAATATGTCGACTAATTGACAATTTGTAGGCACAAATTCGAGTTCAATGTCACCTTTGAGTACATGATCTCTTAGAAAATGATGCCTTATTTCAATGTGTTTAGTGCGTGAGTCTTGAATAGGATTTTTGAAAGATTAATGGCACTTGTGTTGTCACATTTTATAGGAATTTTGTCATAGTGAAGTCCAAAATCTTGAAGTTGTTGTTTCATCCAAAGCAATTGTGCACAACACCCAGCGGCGGCAATGTATTACCTTGGCGGTTAGCGAAACCAACGAGTTTTGTTTTTGCAAAACCAAGAAGTGAGTGAGTGTCCAAGAAAATGACAAGTGCCACTAGTGCTTTTTAGGTCAAGTCTACATCCATAAAGTCGGCAGCTGAGTAACCAGAAAGTCCAAAGGTGGTTCCCTTAGGATACCATAAAGCAAAATTTTGAGTGACAGCAAGATATCTGAAAATACGTCTGACTGCGGTGATATGTGACTCTTCGGTGCAGATTGAAAGCGTGCACACATACAAACACTAAACATTATGTCGGGCCTACTTGCGGTAAGATAGAGTAAAGAACCAATCATACCTCGATATTTCTTTTCATCTCTGAGTTTACCTTGCTCATCTTTGTCGATTTTTATCGATGTGCTCATTGGATTCTTTGGCTTTGATGATTCCATTTCAAATCTTTTGAGTAGATCTTTGATATATTTCGTTTGATTTAAATGTATTCCATCATTAGTTTGTTTAATTTGTAGACCAAGGAAGTAATTTAATTCTCCCATCATACTCATTTCAAACTCACCCTGCATGTCTTTAGCAAACTCTTTGCACAAATTTTCATTAGTAGCACCAAAAATGATATCATCAACATAAATTTGAACAATTAGCATATCTTCGTTTTTGATTTTTATAAAAAGTGTTGTATCAATTTTTCCTCTACAAAAACCTTTGTCAAGTAGAAAATTACTCAATCTTTCATACCATGCTCTAGGAGCTTGTTTCAAGCCATATAAAGCTTTTGAAAGTTTGAAAACATGATCCGGGTATTTATGATTTTCAAAACCGGGAGGTTGTTCAACATAGACTTCCTCCGAAATATACCCATTTAAAAAAGCACTTTTAACATCCATTTGATATAATTTAAAATCTTTAAAACATGCAAAAGCAAGTAACATTCTAATAGCTTCAAGTCTAGCAACTGGTGCAAAAGTTTCATCAAAATCAATTCCCTCTTCTTGATTATAGCCTTGAGCTACTAATCTAGCTTTATTTCTAGTAACAACTCCAGATTCATCCATTTTATTTCGAAAAACCCATTTTGTACCAATAACGGGATGATTCTTAGGTCGAGGGTCAAAAACCAAACTTCATTTCTTTCAAATTGATTTAATTCTTCTTGCATTGCTAAAATCCGTTTTCATCATTTTGACTTCTAAAAATGATTTTGGTTCAATTTGTGAAACAAATGCTAAGTTACCACAAATATTTCTAATAGAGGAACGAGTTTTTATACCTTCCGCCGCATCACCTATGATGAGGTCTTTGGGGTGGCCATGAGCATACTTCCATTCTTTTGGTAGATTTGAGTCACTTTCTGGAAGAGCATATATTTCTTGAAGTTTCTCCATTGTGATTTCTTCTTCTTGTTGGGGTAATGGATTTTCTTCATTTTCCTTTTTGTAAATGCTCTCCATGGTTGGTTGATTTCCTACAAAATCATTACTTAGAAGATGGCTGGAAATAATTTCGTTAGATTCATAAAAAACAACATGCCTGATTCTTCAACAAGTAGAGTTCTTTTATTGAATACTCTATAAGCTTTACTAGACATAGAATAACCAAGAAATATAGCTTCATCCGATTTAGCATCAAATTTTCCTAAGTTATCTTTATTGTTATTTAATACAAAGCATTTACAACCAAAAGCACGCAAGTGACTAATATTAGGTTTTCTTCCTTTCCAAAGTTCATAAGGGGTTTTCTTAAGAATAGGTCTAATCATGGCACGGTTTATAATATAGCATGCAGTGAAAACAGTTTCAACCAAAAAATATCTAGGTAAATTATTCTCATAAAGCATAGTACGGGCCATTTCTTCAAGAGTTCTATTTTTTCTTTCAACCACAACATTTTGTTAAGGAGTTCTAGAGGCTGAGAAATTGTGATCTATTCTTAAGTTATCACAAAACAAAATAAAATCATCATTTTCAAATTATCTACCATGATCACTTCTAATACTACAAATATTAAGATTTTTTTTTATTTTGAATTCTTTTACATAGTTTTGAGAAATTATAAAAAGTTTCATTTTTGTGTACTGAAAATAATACCCATGTATATCTAGTATAATCATCAATACAAATAAGAGCATAAGATTTTCCTCCCAAACTTAATGTTCTAGATCGTCCAAATAAATCAATATGCAAGAGTTCAAGAGGTTTAGTAGTTGAAACAACGTTTTTGGATTTGAAAGAAATTCTAGTTTGTTTTCTAAATTGACATACATCACAAAGTTTGTCTTTTTCAAAAATAATTTTTGGTAAACCAATGACTAACTTATTTTTTGAAAGTTTGGAAATTAAATCAAAGTGAGCATGTCCTAATCTTCTATGCTAAAGCCAACTATTATCATTTATAGTAGATAAAAATTTAATATTAAAATAAGAAGACAAATCATGCAAATCAAACACATATACATTCTCATGTCTATAACCTACAAATAAGGTTTTGTTTTCTAGGGTGTTCTCAATAGTGCAATGAGTTTTCTCAAAAATAACTCCATAACCTTTATCACATAATTGACTAATACTAAGCAAGTTATGTTTTAAACCTTCAACAAGTAAAATATTTTCAATAATAGGAGAAGGATTTTTACCAATCCTACCTACACCAATGATTTTACCATTGCTATTGTCACCGAAAGTCACATATCCGCCATCCTTTGGTTGGAGTGTGGTGAAGATAGTTTTATTTCTGGTCATGTGCCTTGAACATGCACTGTCGAGATACTATCTATCGTTACTGGATTTTGTCTTGAAACATACCTACAAAAATTTGAATTTTCTATTGGTATACTTTCTTGGGTCCATAAAAGTTAAAATTTGACACTCTTGAGATATCCTTAGGGACCCACATCTTTTTTATTTTAGCAAAAGGATTTCTTTTAATAGGACATGAAGGTGAAATATGACCTTTTGTTCCACAAAAATGACATGTGAGATGAGAGTGATTAGAAGATGCATATACAAAGCCATTTTTTGCAGTTTTTACTTTTGAAAAAGGTTTATATCCAATTCCGGCTCTACCAAAAGTGCGGTTTTGATTTTTAAGAATTTTATCTAAAGTCTCTCTACCTTGAGTGAACTTTGAAAGAGTAGTTTTCAAGTCTTCAATATTTTCTTTCAAAATAGTTTGCTCATTTTTTAAAGACTCGTTTTCTTTTTGCAATACAACTAAATGTTTTTCAAAAATTGAAGACTCTTTTTTAGTTAAAATCTCATTTTCCTTTTTCATTTTCATGGCTTCATTTTCTAAAACATTTATCTTGGAAGTCAATGATTCATTTTCTTTTGATAAACTTGAAATTACTTTCTTTTGACAATTATTTTTCAAACTAAGTTTCTTAAATTCAGCATGTAATTCATCAAAAGCTAATTGTAATTCATCAAATGTAAATGATTCATCATTTACCTCATTTTCATTTCCAAGTGCCATTAAATATAGGTTAGCAACCTCGTTTTTGCAAACTTCGGTTTTTGTGTCGCTTTCATCACTATCTTCTCCCCATGTTGCAATCATGGCTTTCTTCTTGTCCTTCTTGAATTGTTTCTTAAGTTTTGGACATTTTGATTTGTAGTGTCTAGGTTTGTTGCATTCGTAGCAGGTAACTTTAGATTTTTTTGTGATTTTCACCCCTTTGAAAATCCCTGTTGTTGAAGTCTTTTCTGAAAAATTTTCGCGCACACCTTGTTTCTTTTTCACAAACCTTTTGAACTTCCTAGTGATGAACTTCATTTCCTCATCGTCATCCGAATCATCTTCCTCATCCTTTTGATGTTTTGAAGTGGATTTAAAGGCTATTCATTTCTCCTTGTTGTTGTCCTCCTCTTCTTTTCTTTCTTGCATTATGAGCTCATGAGTTAAGAGAGATCCCATTAACTCATCTAGACTTAGCTTTGATAAATCCTTGGCTTCAGTAATGGCAACGACTTTTGTCTCCCAACTTTTTTGGCAATGACCTAAGCACTTTTTTTTACAATTTCAGCATTAGTATATATTTTGCCAAGAGAAGTTAAACTATTAATAATATCAGTAAATCGAGGAAACATTTGAGGAATAGTTTCATAATTATAGACTAGCAAACTGACTCTAGATTTTTTAACTTGTTGGGTTCCCTCATAAGTCACTATAAGCTTATCCCAAATTTCTTTTGCGACTTCACATGTGGAAATTCTATTGAATTCGTTGGCATCTAAGTATGATACAACATGTTTGTAGCTTTGACATTAATTTGGGCCATTCTAGTATCGATTCATCCCACTCATCTTGAGTTTTGGTACCCTAAGTCCATCTACAGTTTGGTAGGAATTTTTGGACCATTGCAAATAATTTTCCAACATTCATAATCATTAGATTGAATATGTATGGTCATCCTAGTTTTCCAATAGCTAAAATTTGTGCCGCTAAATAGAGGTGGCCTATTAGATGCTTGTCCCTCGGGTAAGGAATAACTAGGGGTTGCCATGATCTACTCTAAGACGGTTAAGTCACAGAAACTAGAGTCTAGGCTCTGATACCAATTGTTATCCCAGATAGGCAACCCAAGAGGGGGGGTGAATTGGGTTATTAAAAATTTCACAGTATTAAAATTAACACAATATTCAAAATTTGAATAAATAAAACAAACAGAATAATAATTATCAATATAAATGTAAGAGAGATAGAGAGAGAAAATCAAACACCGCAATTTATAGTGGTTAACACGCATGACCTCGTCCACTCCCCAAGGAACCTCCTTGAGAATTTCTTTACTATCAATTGAATAATTACACCACCAAGCTTGTGGATTTGGCACAGGACTTACTCTTATCTATTGAGCCTCACTCAACAATAAAAGCCTTACTCTTACAGAATCTCTCTAAAAATAAGGAATAAGAATAAGGGTAATTTAAACCCTCTTTTACAACAATTCTCTCACAAAGAGTAGATATGAAAGTGTAAGAACAAATGCTAGATTTAGATCTGAAAGTGAAAGAGCAGAATACTCAGAATTTTGGAGCTCACAGAAAATTTTTCTCTTCAAGTTCTTGGTTCTTCTCCACATCCAACACTTCTATTTATACACAAAAATATACCCGTTGGACGCTCCTTGCTGACGTCATGGCTTACATCAGCGCGCTCCTGACGTCATCGCTTACATAAGCACGCTCCTGATGTCATGGCTTACATAAGCAGGCTCTTGATGTCATCGCTTACATAAGCACACTCCTTAATTTTAAATAGTCAGCAAATGATAAGAATAAAAATAAAACTGATTTTTTCTTTTTGTTTTGTCAAACATGGAGCCACCGTTTTTGTAGACAATTTAATACAAAGTTCACAACTTTCAAAAACTTAAATGATTTGCTCCATCTTGTTTATAAGATATATATATATATACATATATATAACTCCATCTTTTCTTTTTGTTTGATTCTAATATGATGTAATCAACGTAGTGTACTGCGACATGATATAACCAATGTAATGGAACAAATTTAATAATACGTGATGTATTACGCATATAACGTTATATATGTTACGATCAAATATTTGCATACAGAAAAATCTCTTTAAATAATATTTATGATGGATCTGAAAATATATGCCCTCTTTAAAATATTGTACAAGTTGTAGAGATTTTAAACTAAATATATTTTACCACTCCATATCAATTTTGTCAAAACAAGACAACCCATAAATATCAAATTTGTCAAAATAATACAACCAATCAATCATTTTTATCAAAATTATATAACTAATTGATTTGTCAAAAGATGAATAGTAATTAACCCTATTTTTCAAAAAGTGAATAGTAAAGCTTTTGAAAATATTTTTATTTAAATAATATTTAACAAATATATATTTTAAAAAGATAATATTATTTTATTTAAATAATATTTAACAAATATATATATTTTAAAAAGATAATATTTTGTGTCAAATAATATGTATATTAAATAATATATTTTAGACATCATCAAAATTAAATAATATGATTAACAGCTTCCTTTTTGGCTTGGAGTACTCAGTGAGTTTTATGCTTTAGCATCCTTGCATGCGTGTGAGTGACTGCCATGAATAGCATGCTTACCATGAGGCTAACTGCTTATGTGATATAAGCACTTTGAATGTACGTGGGTGAAGGTTGGGTTAGTTGGATTGGTACACATCATTGACTGTGTTTTAAGCCCATTAGATAGTGGCAAAATCATGTTTTCTAAGCCCACCCGAGGGTGGTAAATCCACGTCTTAGCCTACCTGCGGGTAGCACCATCAAACCATTTTCAAATAAACAAACATGAAATGTTTTGTTCCAATTCAGGCGACCCAGTCTATACTTGTATCTTTGTCGCATCACATAGTAAATCTAGGCTAATAACCAGAATAAGAACGCACAATGTTTTCAAAATTAGATATCATGCTAAGTAGAGGCCGGTCTTTGATCGGGCGGCGAATGCTCAAGTGACCTTCTAATCGTACCCAAGTTCGAGCCGAGCAACTTTGGTGATAGCGAACACGTGGCCTTAGGCAACGAGTCAGGGTTTCCTAAATTTCCCAAAATAAAAAATATAGGTGGCGACTCTGTATCTGGCAAGGCAGTGCATGTTTGGCACTTCTTTCAAAAAACTTGTTTTCTCAAAACGGTTTGCCGGATTTGGACTCTTTGGTTGATTGAGAACCGTGACACAAATCGTCGAGTCAGTATGGCGAGGTCCCATGAGCTTATTCTGATTTCTGGCGACTTTCTTTGAATTAGAGAACTTGACTCGAACTCATGATATCTAGTTTTGACTACACTTGTGTCTTTTTGCATTGCATTTGCTTTGGTGCGCCTAGGACACCGTGTTTGCCATCTGCTATTCTGAGCGGTTTCGGAGGCTTGTCTTGTCAAGGCATGACCATAAAGTGACGGTTATGGCTCTGCCCGATATGGGAACACAAACCCGGTTTCTGGGGCACCCTTTGACCATTCGACCTAGTGCATATTCGGAATCCATAGTGACCATTCCAAACTAGGGCGGGTTGCTTACCCGATATAGGTTGTTTGAAACATTGCGTGCATAATGAAACCCTAGCTCGACAAAATATGGCGGAAACCCTACCCCAACATAGGGGTGTTTTGGCTCTCACTTGCTTGTTATGTGCTTTTAGAGTCGTCTTTATAGGAATGCATGTATCGGTTTACAAGTTTGGGCATCGAACTGCGGGCACCGATTCGATATTTTGGGATTGATTCACTTGAGGGTATCGGTTTGTAGGACAAAGATTTGGGCGAGTCGAGAGAAGGCACACTCATTCAAACTATGCTCGTATCTGTTCAGGTGAAATTAGGCTGAGATGCTGTCCATTTTCTCTTTTGCTAGGTAGTCTTGGAACCATAGCTTCAGAAGGCTCCAATATCCTCCGGGTACACCGAACTTCTATTGATAGACTTTGTCAGGTCAGAGATTCAGTTCAAGGGCAATCAGTGTTCCTTTACCAGCGAGGTGGAAAGGTCGATTGAGCCGCAGACCACCGGTCACGACTACTGACTCGGTGCTCTTTGAGCGACCAAGTTGCGATTTGAGTCTCTGCGAGATAAATGTCTTGGTGGTTCAATCGGATCGAGAAAGTATGTCGAGCTTAGAAGAGATGGTGCACCAGCTCTAGGGTAGTATGAAAGCCATGCGACAAGATCTTTGTCCGTCAGCGAATTCACCAAGCCACGTAGTGGTCATAGCCCAACGAGAGACAATTGCGAGTTAGAGCGACAAAGCTGGGTATCTACTTTACACAGCTCCTCTCCACCAAGAGTTCCCATACTCGGGAGGCAACCCACGTCGAGATGATCACGGACATTCGAGCGAGCTAGCTCGCCCGGTTCTACCCGACTATCTAAAACACCCACCAACTGCCGACTCCCTTTGAGTTCGAGGCGGACCCTGACATTGAAAGTGAGCAAGCTTGAAATTGTTCAAAAATTCTCAAGGGACTGCTCTATTCTAATATAGATGATGGTTATACCGACTCAATGGTGACATTACGCCGAGCGATTTAAAATGCCGCATGTCGATCGATTCGATGGCTCTGAAGACCCAATGGTGCACCTCCAACTATTTTACGATATCTTGAGGCCGAATGGGTTTGACCAAAGCTCGAAGTTGTCTCTCTTTGGTGAACCATATGCGGAATAGCCGATCTGGTATCAAAATTGGAGGACTCTGTGAAGCAGGCTGGGAAGAGCTGGTGAGGCCTTTATTGCTCAATACTCCTACAACACCTGGTCGAGGTCACAACTCGTGATCTCGAAGTCACCGCCAAGAACCAAAGGAGGGTTTCTCGAGTTCGTGACGAGATAGAGAGCAAAAGCCTCAATGATGACCACTAGGCCTTGACAAAGATCGATTCGGATGATTGTGCACAATCTCAGCCCAAGCTTATCTGAAAATGATTCTTCTTCCTTCCCTACCTTTTTAGATCTGCATGAGATGGGGGTTCAAATCGAGGATGCCATCGGACAAGGGATCTTTGCGAAGATAATGAGCCTTTGAAGAGGAATGTTGCTCGCGGTTCAATGCTACTCTTGATGGTAGCAATTTGCGAAATGCTTCAGTAGACACTATCACCACTTCCCTTAATGGCCAAGAACCAACCACTTCAACTCGGCCCCAAGCCCGAAAATTCCATCCTCTTTACATGAGTCTCTCTCAAGCTTTGAAAAATCTACGAGAAGAAGGGCACCTAGAACTTCTAGAACCCCAACCCCTTTCAAACTCTCTTCCGCCAAGATATGACCCAGCTAAATACTGTGCCTACCATCAACAGCACGGTCATGATACGAACTGTTGCATCCGCCTCCGTCATAAAATTCAGGATCTTATTGACGAAGAGACCCTAGCTCCACCAAAAGGACCTCAGGTTAGTACTGACTCATCACCTCTACATCTCAACCTCATCCATATACTGCCGTCCACCTATGACCCCAGCATATACATCACCCTAGCCTATCTGCCCAAGCCTGAGGTGTTCATTTCAGAAAGCATGGACTTATGCATGATGGATGCACCTGGACCCCAATTATCTCAAACCCGTGAGCCCACTACTTCTAAGCTAAAGACAATGATCGAAGATCTTCAGAAAACTATGACAGATTTGGCCTCTGGGACATTGGCTCCGTCATCAGCCACATCACATACCAGAGAGTTCATGTCAAAAGGCTCCCCAGTCTTGGAACAAACTACATTTGAGGAATGCCAATCCCTTGGCAAAGTGAAGGTGAGTGGAAAGAACAAGATAGGGGCGGACATGGATCCCCATGAACATCTTCTGTTGGCTGTTGAGGCTTTGAAAGCCGAGGGACTGAACAAAGAGCAAGTGCTCGCAGTTGTTGCAAAAACTGTGGACGGCATTTTCGCCACTCAAGTTGAGGGCAGTTTGAATCAAAGGGCAAGCCAGGAGAAGGGTCGTTGTATCAGAAACGTTCCTTTCAGCTATAATCCTGCACTCGGAAGAGATCAACAAACCAGGCCAGCACCTGCCAATGCCTTTACTGGTGCATCCAGCAAAAATCCACAAACCTTGAGGTACCAACCCCGAGGTCAGAGGGTCTTTCATGCCCTCCACATGCCTTTGTCCAAAGCTTTCCAAATCCTTGCTGGACAAAGCCATCTCAAACCCCTTGAGCCTCGGCCTCTCCCAAATCCTCTTCCGGCTACGCATGATGCCACCCAATACTGTGCCTTCCATCAGCAAACTGGCCATACTACCGACAACTGCTTCCGTCTTCGCTATGAAATACAGGATCTATTTGACAACGGGGTCATTGCCGCACCAAGCTCTGCAAAGTCTATCAGCACTGGATCGGTGAACTTTGGGGATAATGTGACCATGTGATCGGGGGATGAACCACTGCGGGCGGCTTCGATTAACTCGACGCAGGAATGGCATGCCTTTATTCGAGCAACATGCAAATACCAGTTTTGTTACATTCTGACTTGGGTATTGAGTCAGTCTTGTTGTTTTGTTTTGAGTCCGTCCTTTTGTTTTGAGTCAGTCTTTTCATACTGAGTCAGTAGGGTCTGTCTTGTTGTATCAAGTCAGTCCTGTTGTACAAAGGTCGGGTGATTCCGGGGGGTGTTACCTCGGGCGTCACCATTTTGTTTCGCGTTTGTCTTTTCGTTTTGTCTTGAGTCTGTTTTTTCCGTGGAGCCAATTACACCATCAAATTCTGAATGAAACAGCAGTGGTTTTTCACGCTTTTGTGCTTGCTTCTGCCTTGTGCCAGTTATGCTAGAGAGTTTGAACAAAACGACAATACTTTTTGCCTACTTTTCTGTGCCTCGAACTCATTGCATTGACCTAAGTTTTTCAAAACCTTTTGAACACTGCGGTGAAAATGAAGAGGAAGGAATTCCTCGGGTTTTGCAAAAATTTGATCAACTGAGAGAAAGAGAGGCGTGCTAAACCCTTAATGAATGAAATCATGCTTGTTAATGTGAGTACTGGGAAGGATCCTGACTTGATCCAGATTGGTTCTACTTGTCTTTAAGCGCGGACATTGGTCGCTTCTTAAAAGATTTCAAAAAATGTTTTCTGGCGATCCTACAAAGACCTGTGTGGAATCGCTCTTGAGATTGTGCAGCCTAGGATCGCTCTCAGCCTCGAGACTCGACCACTTGCTTTCAAACCTTGGACCTTAATTCAGAGTGTTCAACGGTCAACCACAATGTGAGGCCTGTGTGGCGGTTGAAAGCGACCCTCGAACAAGAGGCACCAAAGTCAGATCAAGAAGATCAGACCTCATCAGAAAAAGCTTGCGAAGCTAGAACAGAAGCACCCCTCGAACTAGGGGCGAAAATGTCCGATGTGCTCGAAGAGCCGAAGATGGATCCTTCTGCAAATCGATACAATAGCCATTCTCTTGGATTCAGATGACTTCAAGATCTCAAAACCATTTGACATGGACAAAGCTACACTTTTACCCTTGAGAGGCTCATTGGGCGAAAACCGGAAGGCGACCGGGCAAAAGTTAGAGCAAGAAAAGAAGAAAAAAAAAAAAGAAAAATGCAAAGAATGAAAAAAAAAAGAAAGAAAAAAAAAAAAAATGAAGAAAATGCAAAGAAAAGAAAAAAAAAAAGAGAAAAGAAGAAAAACAAAGCTCATAAGGTTGAAAACCCATAGCGCCTTGGCAAAAGTTAGAGCATAAAAGGAGGTTAAATACAGAGTGTACCTTAACCTCGAACTACGTGAGGCTTGATTCCCATCTTTGGGATCGTGAGGCAACTTCATTACGAAGTCGGTAGTAAAACACTTCAATTTGATTGTGTCCATGCGATGGTTCTGGTCATCTTTGTCTTCTCTGTATCTGAGGATTTGGTTGTGTTCGTCACTCTGAGGACTGACTACAATGCGCTGCGGTGCCATTCAAACAAGAGGCAACTTTCCGTTGCCATTCAATGCGCCTTGATGTCGTTCAAACAAGGGCAACTTTCCGTTGCCATGCAACTCTCTTCAAGCAAGGAGCAATTTTTCTTGGTTGAGGTTGTGCATCTCGAGTGGGTTCTATGCTCGTTGAAGCGGTGGCCGATTAAAAAGCAGTTTTGAGAATTTTCTTGAGGTTGGTGATTTTCTCTCAAAAACTATTCCATTTTTTCCAAAAACTGGACCCTTTTCCAGGACCCAAAAAAGGAAAATTTTCAGTACTCATAACCTAACTTGCATGATTTTGAATCAGAAAATCGAACAAGCGCGTTAATCTAACTCTCATTTTGGTTAAAATTGTTTTAGTAGAAAAATCAAAACAAAAATGGTCAAAATAACGAACTAGGGGCACAGTTGAGTCGGTGTTACATCTTTTCCCCTTTGTCAAAATACTTGCTAGAAAGGGCACTCTACTTGCGAGAAAAGGGCACCGTATTAAGCTAGAAAAGGGCACAACAAAGGGTGAAAGCTCTCTCACCCTCCAAGCAACGAGGTATCAAGCCAAGTCTGAAGCCTGTTGGAATGGGGCAAGATATTCCACTCCATCATCGGGCCAGATCTTATCACGTCCAAACTCCCGACAAAGCATCATCAACCGATGTTAGCTGCAGATTTGCTACACACCCAGTTGTAGTGCAACCCTTCTATGAGAGGAATTTACTAGCTGTGAACGGAAGAAAGAGAATCTAGCAGCATGCTAGGGGCAAGAGCCCGCAACTCCTTGTTTATCCATCAACCACCCAGGGGAGGGATTGAAAAATGAGAGATTGAAGAATAGAGAGATGTGCGATGAGAGAAAAAGTGAGAAAAGGGCTTTTTCAGAAAATAAGAGATTGAGTGCCAGAGTGATGTGAGAATCACAAATGAGAAAGGGTGGGAAACACTACTCGGTGAAACAGGCTTCCTGTGCACGTCTGAGTGTCGTGTCTTTTTTTGTTTTATCTCGATTCTTGTTTTGAGTCGTTTCGAATGTTACTCGATGTCTCTAGGTTGTTTACCTTTTGTTTTCCATTGTTGAGTCGTAGTGCGCTGTGTTTAGTCGTAGGCTCAATACCCCGATCAAGAACTCATCTCTCAATTTCAAAAATAAAATCATTTTGCGCTCAGAGTGCCGTGTCATTTCCTACATTTGTGCAAAACAAGATTCGTTTTTTCGTAAAACCGCGAGGTTCAACCCAGGTCACGTGAGAACAGTAAAACCAGGACCTATCTGAAGCTATATTGGTTCCGGACTACAAAGCAAAAGAAAAAGAGCAAAAATCGAGGCATCTGAGTGTGCTTCAACTTGAAAAATTCGTGATTGTATTCCGGATGTACCTTTTCAAGCCTTGTCAATGCTCCGAAGTATGAGTGTGCCTCTACCTCAAGCGCAAGATCAAGCCTGCTTCAAAGTTATGCACCCTTCCACCTGCATTGTTATGCACTTTTCCACTCGTATTGTCATGCACACCTTACTTGCATTTATTTGCATCTTGTGTTATCTTCTACCATTTATTCTTTTACGCTGAGCAGCGTTTGGGATCGTTGTCCTCTAGGACTTTCTCAGGTTGCGTTGTGTGCGCACTTGAGCGGTTGTTTTTGGACCTCTTCTCACGATTTCAGCGTGGTTAGAGTGTTCTTTTCCTCACACGATTTCAGCGTTTTTGGAATTTATCGATTTGCGTTGAAGACCTTAGGCGAGGTTGTTTAGGATCTCTCCTCACGATTTCAACGTGGTTTGAGTGTCCCGTTCCTCACACGATTTCAGCGTGTTTGGATCTTATCTCAGGTTGCGTTGTGCACGCACTTGAGCGGCTGTTTTCAGACTTCTTCTGACGATTTCAGCGTGGTTAGAGTGTTCTTTTCCTCACACGATTTCAGCGTGTTTGGAATTTATCTCAGGTTCGTTGTGTGCGCACTTGAGCGGTTGTTTTTGGACCTCTTCTCACGATTTCAGCGTGGTTAGAGTGTTCTTTTCCTCACACGATTTCAGCGTGTTTGGAATTTATCCCAGTTTGCGTTGAAGACGCGCTGGGCGGGTTGTTTTAGGACCTCTCCTCACGATTTCAACGTGGTTTGAGTGTCCCGTTCCTCACACGATTTCAGCGTGTTTGGATCTTATCTCAGGTTGCGTTGTGCACGCAGTTGAGTGGCTGTTTTCGGACTTCTTCTCACGATTTCAGCGTGGTTAGAGTGTTCTTTTCCTCATACGATTTCAACGTGTTTGGAATTTATCTCGGGTTGCGTTGTGTGTGCACTTGGCGGTTGTTTTGGACCTCTTCTCACGATTTTAGCGTGGTTTGAGTGTTCTTTTCCTCACACGATTTCGGCGTGTTTGGAATTTATCGAGGTTGCGTTGTGAAGCTATTTGGGTGGATTGTTTTGACTTCTTCTCACGATTTCAGCGTGGTTTGAGTGTCCCGTTCCTTACACGATTTCAGCGTGTTTGGATCTTATCTCAGGTTGCGTTGTGCGCGCACTTGAGCGGTTGTTTTCAGACCTCTTCTCACGATTTCAGCGTGGTTAGAGTGTTCTTTTCCTCACATGATTTCAACATGTTTGGAATTTATCGAGTTGCATTATACGCTTATTTGGCGGGCTTGTTTTGACCTCTTCTCACGATTTGGCGTGGTTAGAGTGTTCTTTTCCTTACACGATTTTAGCGTGTTTGGAATTTATCGAGTTGCGTTGTAAGCCTTGTTGGGCGAGTTGTTTTTGTTTACCTCTTCTCACGATTTCAGCGTGATTAGAGTCTCCCCTTCCGCACACGATTTCAGTGTGTTTGGAATTTATCTTAGGTTGCGTGGAATGCGCTTCTGATTGATTTTCTTTGTTCTTCCTCTACTCACGAGTCCGGCGTGGTTGGCGTATGTCACCATTTTGCATCTATTGTACTCTCTGTTGCATCGCATCTATTATCTATTGCATCACATCTATTACATCCATTGCATCATATCTGTTTTATTGTCTGGTCTAGGAGACCTTAAATCCTCTAAAGATGCAATTCCTTTGGTGTTTGTCATGTCGAATGACTTAGGTGATGCAGTATAGCCACACTTTTGTGATGCGGTGAGTTCTAAGAGACCAAGCGAGGCGGTGGAAACTAGAGTTCGAATGGCTCATGCCTAGAATGCAAAGGTTGAGATTTTCGAGACTAAAGTCTGGTTTAAATACCTAGAGGTATATCCTCGGCTTGAAATACGTATGGCGGCCCATAGATTGAGATAGCATATGTGTGCGCCTCAATTACGGATCTTGAATCAACCTAGTCTGTCACCTGTTGGAGAATAGGGAAAGGCTGCAACCATAGTCGAGGAGAAAAGTAACACGTGGTTCGACCAAGAAGAAGCAAGAGATCTCGGCACCATGAGGAGCGATATTGTATGTCACGGTTCATTTGAAATTTGGTGCGACCCGAACCTTGACAGTATTGTATCTTCTCCGTGTGAGGCGTGGCGAGAATTGAATAATTCTCCGCATTCTTAACTGCATGAAATGTAGTTGTTGCCGCATTCTTGCTTAAAAGCTGTTGCATCTATTGTGAATATGTGCTTCATTATGACTTCTTTGCATTTGCATGATCATTGAGTTACCTTGGCGTCTTGCATTGCCAATTGCATTTGCCCTCCCCGCACTGGTAGGCGCTGTGAGCACATCTCTATTTATCTCGCTTTGTTTGTCTAAGTCTTCGGCCTTGTCAAAAATGGGTCGTCTCTGGACTTTGACATTCACTCCCGTCACTTATGACTTTCGAGTTCTGTTAAAGAGGGGTAACTGTAGACACCCCATTTTTGACCGACCTTAAGACTCAGATGTCACCGATTGAGCGCTCAGTGATATTGCATATTGTGCTCGTGCAGAAGTTTCAGATTCTCAACTGCGAGCCTTGCCTGCGGACTTCCGGGCTCTTTTGTGTCTTGCCTCGGTTTGCGAATCAGGCTCCATTTTCTCTGTTTTCTCTTCCCGAAGGGAGGGAGAGGTCTCGTAGATCATCTCTCAGTGGCCGTAGGCTAAGTTTCATGGTCGTAGGCCATTTTTCCCGTTTGGAGCCCGGTTTCCAGTTTTTCGGAGCCGACGGCCGTGTGCCTCGGTTCGGGACCGCTTAACCACCTCCGTTTGCTTCGATTTTTGGTATACACCTCCATCCTCCAGTACAACACTTTGAGGCTGTTTTCCAGAGGCTAGGACCTCTCTTTCTTTGCCCAAAAGCTGCTGGTTCATTGGTCTTCAAGGGTAAGCTTCTTTCCCCTCCTTTTTGTTCCAATCTTTCTCTATATCTAAGCCTTTCTTGAAAGCATTTTTGGGCTCCGACCCAAACTATAAATAGTCATATTTTGAGCTCCTTTTCATGTTTGATTAAGGACCTTTTGCTGTTTGAGGTCTCCTACTATCACTTGCCTCTTTAACTCTCTTTTAGGCCTATTTTTGCATGGTATTTTAGGCTTACTTGTGAGCTGTTTCGGACTTGGTCATAAACTGTAAAATGTCTTTTTTTGAGCCTCTCTTCAACTTTGTTGAAGGACTCTCTTCGGTTTGAGGCCGGCAGCTTACCTCTTTATCTCTCTTTTAGGCCTATTTTGGGGGGAAATTTGAATTTCAATTTCCTCCCTTTTCCTCCACTCTTTTGCCTATAAAACCAGTAGCTCTAGCTACATTTTAGGGGGTTAAAAAATTTTTGTTTGGGAGTCTTGCATTAAAGCTCCCTCTCTCTCTCTCTTCCAAGCATCAAAACCTCTCAAGTCCTACACCATTTTACACTACAACTCATAGCATCACACCTCCAACATCCATTCCAGCAACTTGAGGTTGTCTTCCAGAGGTCGAGAGCTCCCAAACACCTAGTCCAAAAGTTGTTGAACCTTGGTTCTACAAGGGTGAGTCACATTTTCCCTCTTTTGAGCCTATTTTTGCATGCTTTCTTAGCTCTTTGTACTTACATTTTCGGGCTCCGACCCTAACTGAAAATAGTCATGTTTTGAGGTCTTTTTCATATTTTATTAAGAGTTCTTCCCTGTTTGAGGCTTCATACTACCACTTGCCTCTTTAGCTCTCATTTATGTCTCTTTCTTGTATAGTATTTTAGACCTATTTTTAAACTGTTTTGAGCTTGGTCATAAACTAAAAAGAGTCTTTTTTTGAGCCCTTCTTCAACATTGTTGAAGGGCTCTTCACTTTTTGAGGCTTCCATCTGTCACTTGTCTCTTTATCTCTCTTTTGGCCCTATTTTTGCATGCTTTTTTAGCACCTTGTGCTTGTATTTTTGGGCTCTGGTCCAAACTGTAAATAGTCATATTTTGACCCACTCTTCATGTTTGATTAAGGGTCTTTCACTGTTTGACACATCCTTTTTTCTCTTTGTGTTAAAGCTCTCTTTTATGTCTTATTTTGTATAGTATTTTAAGCTTGCTTGTGCACTGTTTTGGGCTTGGTCATAAACTGTAAAATATCATGTTTTGGGCCCCTCTTCAACATTTTTGAAGGGCCCTCCTCTGTTTAAGGCCAGAAGCCATCACTTGCTTCTTTGTCCCTCTTTTGGCCTTTTTCTTGCATAATGTTTTAGGCCTGCTTGTGTTTATTTTCGTGGCTTGATGTAAACTGTAAAGTGCTTCATTTTGAGAATATCTTCAACTTTTTTGAAGTTATCTTTTCCATTTAGGGTCATAAGCTTTTACTTGCTTCTTTATCTCTCTTTTGAGGCCATTTTTGCATGTTGGCTTAGCCCTACTTTGTGTTCACCTTTTGGCCTTGCTTAAAACTGGAAATATGCTTGTTTTGGGACTGTCTTAATTCTGTCTTCATACTTCATGTTCAAATAATGCATGCTTTGTATAGCTATAAGTCATTCTATGCGCCTAGTTTCGAGTTTCGAGTCTCATTTCATGCATCGGGTGCCATGTTTCCATGTTTCGGGGCTGTTATGTATCATATTTTAGCACTGAAATCTGCATGCTAGTATGCCATATTCCATGCCTTACCATGCTTTGTTAGAGTGGCATTTGGTGCCTTAGGGTCGGTCCTCGGTTTGCGTGCACGTGTGCACGTATCTCGAGTGTCTCATTTTCATCTAATGGCCTCCTATGTGAGTGTGGCTGAGGTCCACTTGTGTTGGTGTAAGTCCATTATGCATTGTGTATGCTATTTCATTTCACAGCATTGTATATGCTAGGTTGTATGTTAGCGCATTGTGTATGCCATGTTACCTCGTGCATCATGTATGCCATTTCATAGCATTGTGCATGTTAGGTTGTATCTTAGTTGCATCCATGCATATCATGCATATTGCATTGTGTTTGGGATAGGAGTTAGCCCGAGCATGGGAAACGAGGTACGTTTCGTACTCCGAGTGACGAAACGTGTCTCAATTCCCTAGTCACCGACACTTCGGATTGTCCATGATGGAGTTAGGTCTTAGTTGTATTTTCATGTGCATTCATTCCATATTGAGTTGTGCAATTCGACTCCTCGGCCATCATGCATCGAGATGCGTGATTGGTGACACGAGGATCGAGGCATGCATACATGTGTGAAAATACTTTGCCATGCCCCTTTGTTGCTCTCTGTTGCAGCAAATCAAGAATCAATGACTTTTGAAGTTTGCACGCATTCCAAGAATAATTGCAAGCGAGAGGCTAATTGGGACATAGCCATGGATTTCAGCGCAAAACAACCCGAGCATGCATCATTCATCATCCGGAGAAGAGTCGAGCAGGTCCACGGCTTGCATGCCAATTTAATGCTTTCCTAGTTAAATTTGTTAATTAATTAGGGTTTTATACATATTTGGATTATTATTTATTGGACTATACTATTCATTTGGGGTGTATATTATTTTATTCGGGCCCTCTACGTGAGGGCAATGTTGGAATAAAGTGTGCGTGTGTGTGATGTATGTCTTCCAACCCCATGTCTTGCTTCCATTTTATTTACCAGCTTATGATGGTTAGCTCAGCGCATGTTTCAATTAGCATCTGATATGATAGCATGTTTGCATTCATTCATCTGTTTTGCATGCACGGGCTCGGCGCATCATACTAACTGCATTTGTATTTCAATTCTAAGTTGAATACGTGTTACCTGTAGCATTCCATATACCATGTTTAGAATAGCCGAGCCTGCTATAGTTGCATTTTTGCATGTGTTGCATTAGGCATTTCTGTATACTTAGGATCATGCATGGATTTCTAATTAGCTTCTTTTTTGGCTTGGAGTACTCGGTGAGTTTTATGCTTTAGCATCCTTGCATGCGTGTGAGTGACTGCCATGAATAGCATGCTTACCATGAGGCTAACTGCTTATGTGATATAACTGCCTGAATGCCTGTGCGTGAAGGTTGGGTTAGTTGGATTGGAACAAATCATTGACTATGTGTTTTAAGCCCATTAGATAGTGGCAAAATCATGTTTTCTAAGCCCACCCGAGGGTGGTAAATCCACGTCTTACCGTACTTGCAGGTAGCACCATCAAACCATTTTCAAACAAACAAACATGAAATGTTTTGTTCCAATTCAGGCGACCCAGTCTATACTTGTATGCTGTGCGCATCACATAGTAAATCTAGGCTAATAACCGGAATAAGAACGCACAATGTTTTCAAAATTAGATATCATGGTTAATAGAGGCGATCTTTGAGCAAGGCGGCGGGGGTGCTCCGCAGTGACCTTCCCAATCGTACCCAAGTTCACGGCGAGGCAATTTTGGTGATAGCGGACACGTGGCCTTAGGCAACGAGTTAGGGTTTCTAAATTTTCCAAAATAAAATATTTAGGTGGCGACTCTGTATCGCAAAGCGATCCATGTTTGGCACTTCTTTCAAAAAATCTGTTTTCTCAAAACGATTTGCCGGATTTAGACTCTTTGGTTCAGATTGAGAACCGTGACACAAATCGAGTCCGAACTGTAGCGCGGTCCCCCGCGAGCTTGCTACAAAGGCGTGACTCAAGATTCTCCGATAGCCACCGACACGATCACATAGAGAGTCGACCTCACTCCGACAAATATGCTCGAGAAGGAAATCATCACTGCAAGACATGCCTTGAATGTCGATCCACAAACGACTTCAGCACAGGAGACCATGCTAGCCATCATGGAACGAGCCAAAAAGACCAAACACAGTTTAGACAACACCATCGGCGAAACGAGAGCGCCGCGCGATCGGCCTTAGAAATAGCAAAGTCCAAACAAAGCGGTCGCCCGGGTTTACGGCGACCCCCAAGCGGCGATCTACGGTCTCGGGCACGATAGTAAACACCGACGCTCGTTGTGCTTCAGCCGTTTTCTTTGAAGAGTTGACAAAAGACGAACGTCTCCAGCGAAGTGTTCCGCATGATAACATCCATATGATATACAGCCTGCCAAAAGCCCCAGTTGTACATACAATCCAGTCCCTCGGTAGTCAGCGATAACTCACGCCAGCAAAGTGACCCCGAGAATCGCCAAGCATCACCTTTGACGACTCTGATTTGATCGGCGTAACACTCCCTCACATCGATCCATTGGTTGTCGCGCTATACGTAAACCAATTCACCGTCGAACGCGTCCTTATAGACCAGGACAGCACTTCGGAGGTCATGTATTATAAAACCTTCATCAAACTCGGGTTCACGAATCGGACTGACTCGACCCTTATCCACTTTCGGCTTCAATGCCAACCGGAATACCCCAGGAAAGATCAACCTACTGTTCGGCGGGTTCTAGAGCGGTGGATGTAGAATTCTGGTTGTCATTGCCGCCATCGCCGTACAATCTCATCATGGAGCGATCGTGGTTGCATACCTTACAGGCCGTCCCAAGCACCTACTATCAATTGTTATGTTTCCCAACAGAACACGGCATTGGGCAGATCCGCGGCTCCCAAAAATCGACACAAGCATGGTACCTCTGGCAAAAGCGCCAAAGGAATTGCGGGTAAACTCCATTGAGGTACCCAATCAGAAATCTGGATGGCGTCGGGCGGCCAAGCAAAAACCCGCGAAGGTTTAGGCCGAGTTGACATCGATGGAAGCGGAAAAAGTTCTTCATGATCGGCACCTCTTTAAACCAAGCCGATAGATAGCAGCTGATCTCCTTTCTACTCACCAACCTCGACGTCTTTGCGTGGACTCCGTACAAGATGCCAGGTATAGACCCATCAGTTTCACAGCACCACCTGAACGTCGACCCCACATGCAAGCCCATCATTGAAGGCCGTCGATTACGCGCGAGCACCTGCTTCTTGCCGTCATAGAAGAAGTCGACACGCTTGCGCCTTGAGCAATTAGAGAAGTCCCCTACCCCACGTGGCTCTCCAACACAGTGGTGGTGAAGAAGAAAAATGAAACTTGGAGAGTGTGCGTCAACTTCATGGATCTGAACAAAGCTTGCCCCAAGGACTGCTTTCCCTTACCTAGAATCGACCAACTCGTCGATGCAACGGCGCGCCACCAACGCATGATTTTCCTTGATGCTTCTGAGGCTACCATCGGATCGCTATGCATCCGGATGACGAGGACAAAGCGCATTCCTCACCCCAAGAGGAACCTCTGCTACAAAGTTATGCCTTTTGAATTTGAAGAATCACGAGGCAACTTACCAAGGCGGTCACCGCTATGTTCAAAGAACAACTCGGCCACACTATGGAAGTCTATATCGGCGATATGGTGGTCAAGTCCAAAGAAAACAGGATCACATAGCCGATCTAGAAGATATTTGGCATCTTGCGCCGTCTGAGAATGGCGAAACGCCTCAAGTGCGTTTGGAATCGGCTCCGGCAAATTCCTGGGTTATATCGTCAACCACCGTGGAATCGAAGCCAACCCGAGGCAAGTCACAACAATCTTGGAACTCGGTTCCCCCCGATCAGTGAAAGAAGTCCAAAAGTTGATGCGGATGGCCGCTGCACTCAATAGATTCATCAGTCGGTCAACAAACCGCTGCAGACAATTCTTCCAAACACTACGTCAAGGCAATGCTTTTGAATGGTCCGCCGAGTGCGAAGCAGCTTTCACCAGGCTCAAGACTTACCTCCGGTCAGTACCTCTCTTGACAACACCAGCTGCCGATGACCCCCTCATTCTGTATCTGGCAGTCTCCAATAGGGCCGTCGTAGTACTATTAAAGAAGAAGGAAGGGCAACGGCGGTGTATTATGTGAGCAAGGCAATGGTCGATCTTGAGACCGTTATCTTCATTTGGAAAAACTCATCCTAGCCTTGGTCATGGCGAAGAAAAGCGATGCATTACTTCGGGGCATAGCATTGGGGTGATAACAGATTATCCTCCGATCGATTACTCTGGTCTTGAAGCATCGGGGCGTGTTTCAAAATGGGCTCTTGAACTTCGGCCAATATGACATTCGATTTTTACCTAAAAGCGCAATCAAGGGACAGTCTTTGGCCGACTTTGTTCTTAATTCACAGGCGGGCTTTCCGATCTTAAACCTGCCGACGTTCTTCCAAAGGCTGAAGTTCGATCAAAGCCGAACTGGAGAATTTATGTCGGGGATATTTGGCAGCTATACTATGATGGATCGTCTAACCAGCGAAATTGCGGCAAGCGTAGTAATCATGTCTCCGACAAGCGATAATAAGCGAGCCGTCAAGCAGCGAAGCATTAAATAACGAGGCCGAGTATGAAGCCCTCTTAGCCAGTCTACGAAATGCACATATTCTCGGCGCTCGGCGTCTGCTAGTGTTTTGTGACTCAAAATTGGTCATAAACCAGCTAAAGGGGGAGTACACTGCAAAAAACGACCGTATGGCGGCCTATATGAAAACGGCCAACTCTTTGCGAACGAAGTTTGACCATCACGAACTGAACCAAATAACACGTGATTAGAACACACACGCAGATGCCCTGGCATGCCTAGCCTCCACTATCAATTCTGAGCTCAAACGGACCATTGAAGTAGGTTTCATCCCAGAGCCGAGTATTGGCCCTTCCGAGGAAACCCACGTCAACGTTATAGAATCCGCATCAAGCTGGATGGACCCCATTGCCAGATTCCTCTCTTCTGAACAACTCCCAGAGGACAAAAAAGAAGCACACAAGCTACGCAATAAGGCCCTGCGATACTATCTAGATCCACAAGGAGGGCTTTATAAAAAGTCCTCTCGGTCCCTATTTGGAATCGTACACCGAATAAAGTGGAGGAGCTTCTAAGCGAGATACATGAGGCGGTTGTGATGCCCACTCTAGCGGACGCTCCCTGGCCTATCGAGTTATAACACAGGGGTATTATTGGCCGACAATGAGAGCCGACGCAAAAAATTATGTTAAAAGATGCGAACAATGCCAAAAGTTCTCCCCACTAACCCATTTGCCCACCGAAGGGTTGAACTCTATCACCAATCCCAGGCCGTTTGCTCAATGGGGGCTTGATATCGTAAGACCGTTGCCAAGGGCCCTAGGAAACAAGCGATTCTTAATCGTAGCAACAGATTACTTTACAAAATAGGTCGAAGCGGAGGCTCTAACACATATACGAGATGCCGACATAAAGCGATTTGTATGGAGAAATATCATTACGTGATTCGACATTCCAAGAGCTCTCATCTCAGACAATGGCACCCAGTTCGATTGTGGCGTATCTGAGAAGCGTGCGGCAAATCTGATATCATGCCTTACTTCTCTCGCCGCGTACCCCGAAGTAACGGTCAAGCGAAGCCTCTAACAAAACCATCTTGGGCGGCATCAAAAAATTTGGAAAGAGCTAAAGGCAAATGGGTGAAGAATTGCCGAGTGTATTGTGGGTGCATCGCTGTAGCCGAGGAGGTCCACCGGAGAAACGCCGTTAAGCTCTATGCTTGAACCCAAGCAATCTTACCCACGAAATCGGCCTCCCAACTTTGAAATCGCAAGCCTTTGATATGGGCCGAAATGACATGATGCTCGCCCTAGACCTGGATCTAATCGAGAGCGAAGAGATCGCGCCACAGCCTCCATGTACGCAGTATCGTGACAACTTCGCTAAGTCGTACAATCAACGAGTTGATTCTTGCGTTACACTCTAGGAAGCTGGTCTGAAGAAAGTACTTCGGCCGGCCGGAGGCGGCCCGAATGCGGGTGGGACGACCCCTATCAAGTGGACTCCATTGCAGGAACAGGGGCATATCGGCTCTCGGACATGTCAGGAAGAAACCTGCCGCGGCCTTGGAATTCAATGCATCTATGAAAATTTTACCAATGACCCGATTTGTGTGCTTGGTACTTGTACATACTCTGCTGTAATGCAAAGGTTTCTCGTTTTTATGCCTCAGCTCATACGCTTCTTGATGGCCGAATAAGTCTCCAGATTCAGAGCGCCCTTCATTGATACCACGATTGGCCGAATAAGTCTCCGGATTCGGAGCGCCCTTCGTGGATACCACAATTGGCCAAACAAGTCTCCGGATTCGGAGCCTTTGGGTGCATGACATCTAAGGGCCGAATAAGTCTCTGGATTCGGAGCGCCCTTCGTGGATACCACAATTGGCCGAATAAGTCTCCGGATTCGGAGCACCCTTCGTGGATACCACGATTGGCCAAACAAGTCTCCGGATTCGGGCCTTTGGGTGCATGACATCTAAGGACCAAATAAGTCTCGGATTCGGAGCACCGCCGTGGATACCACGATTGGCCAAACAAGTCTCGGATTGGAGCCTTTGGGTGCATGACATCTAAGGGCCAAATAAGTCTCCGGATTGGGCGCCCGTGGATACCACGATTGGCCAAACAAGTCTTGATTCGAGCCTTTGGGTGCATGACATCTAAGGACCGAATAAGTCTCCGGATTCGAAGCGCCCTTCATGGATACCACGATTGGCCAAATAAGTCTCCGGATTCGGAGCGCCCTTCGTGGATACCACGGTTGGCCGAATAAGTCTCTGGATTCGGAGCCCCTTTGGGTGCATGACATCTAAGGGCCGAATAAGTCTCCGGATTCGGAGCGCCCTTCGTGGATTCCACGATCGGCCAAATAAGTCTCCGGATTCGGAGCACCCTTCGTGGGGATCACGATTTAACTGACCAACTACATGGTTCCTAATTGGAGCCGATCGATGCATGTTCGAACGTTTACATCACGCAATACAAAAGCTGACAATAAATTGAGATAGGGCGTTTAATTATGCGGAAAACATTTCAAAAGATACTAATAAAGAAATTCTATTTATTCAAAAGCCGCCAAACATTTCAAGTATTTGATAAAGTAATTCTATTTATTCAACATTATGGCCCACTAAGTCGGCGTCTTCGTCGTCGCTTTTCTCAATTTCGAACTTGGGATACGGAAGGTAATGCCAATAATATAGGGGCGAAGCCGAATTTATGTCCACAGACCCAAGAGCTTCCACGGTTTGAAGGGCCTTGATCCAGCCATGCTTGAAACCATGATTTTCACATCGGTAGACTTCCTCAGCTAGGTCTGTTTTGGTCTTCTTGATCCCAGCCTTCAAGCCGTCCTGATATCCTCTCTCATAACCCAAGGCCTCTCGGTTCGCCCTCTCCCCCATGCTTTTCGCTTGACTATCCACCACTGACTCGACCGCTCGAACACTCTTCAGCTCCCGAAGCTCACTCTCAGCCTTTTTCGCGCGAGCCTCCAGACTGCGATTCCTTTCGTTGTTTTTCTCACTCTCGCGTCGGGCTTCGCGCAGACGCATCCCGACTTCATAAGCGCTATCTGATCCTTGAGGCCCATGTATGCCATCCCGAAATACTTCGAAATCTCGACGTCCGACCATCGACTATTGGACCTCCGGCGAAAAAATCTGCCGAGCAAACTCGACTGCCACATCTGGGTCTTTAATTATAGAATCTGCCTCTGTCATTGGTCTATTCTTCACGAGAACCGCAAAACTCAACGGTCGTGACGCCGCGTCAGGCTCAACTTGCGGTCGTGGCCGCGAGGAATCTCCCCGTTGTCCGTCCTTTCGGGGTGATCTGCTTCAACGAATAGGGGGCCGCTCTTTTTCCCGATCCATGGATGCTCTTCTTCCCGTGTGAATAGGCTTGCTTCTGCGATTCATTTTGACCGCTAAACCCAGCCAATGTTGGCCCCTGCCAGGTTTGGATCAAACCTGAATAGAAATGAGTCAAGTTGTTGGCATGAACTCACCCATTTATTCTGGGATATATCACGGCTCCCAGAAAATGTCGAAAAGCGGCGTAAGCGTCGTATGCCCCTCAGCCAGCCCTCGCTTCAGAGCCATCGGCTCATTCGGTTCCTCAGGCTCGCGCCCTGGTTCAAGCAAGGGCAGATTCATTAATCTAGTCGGCTATATTTCAAGCGCTATCGCCGGTTAACCTAAGATCGCTGAGGCAAGGGCAGATTCATTAATCTAGTCAGCTATATTTCAAGCGCTATCGTCGGTTAACCTAAGGTCGCTGGGGCAAGGGCGGATTCATTGATCTAGCCGGCTATATTTTCAAATGATAACGCCGAGTAATTTATACCTCAGCCAGCCCTCGATTCAGAGCCATCGGCTCATTCGGTTCCTCGCTTGCGCCCTGGCTAAGGCAAGGGCAGATTCATTAATCTAGCCGGCTATCTTTTCAAGAGATCACCGAGTAACTTATGCTTGAGCCAGCCCATGATTCAAAGCCATCGGCTCATTAAACCATGAGCAGCGCCTAGCTAAGGCAAGCGATTCCTTAGTCCGATCGTCCGAGCTCAAAATTAAGTAATATCATTCTTCATCAGCAAAATTGAGCACAACTCATGACATTTTATATATACAAAATAAATAAGCTATAAGCCCGCACAAAAATGTCTGACAAAACAATTGTAACAATACATCTGTGAAATCCTAATACATTTGTGAAATCCTAACAGTCAATTGCCCAGCTCAGCCTTCGGAATCAGTCTCCAACGGCTCGACATCCACTTGCTCATACGGCACTGGCATAGTCAGTGAAACTCCAGCTGCAGCAAGGGCTTTGTGCCAGCCATGCTTGAACCCCCTGTTTTCAAACCGCGGGACCTGGTCCACATATTCGGCGAGCCCAGCATCTTTCCTGGCTTCGAATACTTTGGAAGCAGCTGCTTTCATGTCAGCCAACTCAGCCTCCAGGCTGGCAACCGCCTTCTGGGACAATCTCAGCGCCGCTTCGCTCGCATCCGCCTTCTTCTCGACGTCCGCTCAGGATTGATCTGCAATGCGAGCCTTTTCTACTTCGGTCTCGGCCCGAGAAGCTTCCATGTTCGCTCTTAAAACTGCATCCTCGGCCCTCTTCCTCTCCCCCTCTACTTACTTTCGTAAGCGGTCAATCTGTTTGACAGCGTCAAGATGCTGACGTCCCATGTCGGCTATCCTTCCGACAGTCTGCGAAGGAAGAACCCAAAAACATAACCTCAACAGTACTTGGATAAAGTGAAGAAAAGTCAGAATCGTGCGAAGTGCGATTCGCGGCTAGTGCTGACGCATTCAGATCTGGTTCCACGGGGAAAGCCTCCATATCGGGCGGCAGCGACACGGACGTAGCCACACGAATCGACCACGGATCTTTAAGCGCCCGAAGCGTTAGCGGAAACCGGCATGTCATTTACCATTGGACGGATGACAAAAGGAACAACCTCATTAGATCCCTCAATCGAGGCGCTTACCTCCTTGTTAAATGCGAAGGCCTTGAGGTCAGCAAAGCGTTTCTCTGCCTTTTCCTCAACTTTTTGGCCGACTTCCCCGACCAACGGAGATTCGGCATTCTGACCTTTTTCCATCTCCTCTACAACCCCCAAGGACTCTAATTGACCTTGAGGAGGGTAGTCGAGATTCGGTGGCGGGCGGTATTTCAGACGAAAGGCCCTCCGCTCTTCGCCGTGCGGCTAACCTCTCTGCATTTGCCTTTTTGGCAAGCTTTGTCAGACTCAATCCGGCCATATCCGCGGAGTCTATGACGGGGAGATCCTCTAAGCATTGAAAAACGTCAGCAAAAGGAAAATCCCCTGGTCCCGATGTAAATGGAGGATCGGCGGGATCCAATACCTCCTCAGACTCGGTCTCGGATTGATCTGATTCGGCGATATCAACTACCTCATTTCGCCCCGAATCGGACCCTTCAAAGCTTACCTGCCTCAAGTTTTTGAAGTCAGACAGAATAAGAGCAGTAAGGTAATCTTCACCCTTCGGAATCGGTATGTTTTCCACCGCCGAGAAGGTTGTGTATGTCGGCTCGTAACAAAGCAGAATGTGAGCCACCCTCCCCTGTTTCTGAAGACTTCGATGGCCGAAATACCTGAGAGCAACCCTAATATCTGAAAGAACGGCGTCGTGGGTTGAAGATAGTACCTTTTTCAAACCCCTCCCTACACGAGACGAAGCCGTAAGATTTCAATAGAATAGGTTTTACAATAAAAATGAACACATGACAAAAACAAGGAGATACTCGGCGACCTGGCTCGCCCCTCCGTCTAGGAATAGGGTCAACATGATCCTCCCCTTCGCCAAATTCCCAATTACCCTGGACAACGACCATAACACCATCAACTTGTTTCCCAGAGCTGAAAAGCATAGTGATTAGTTGATGGTCGGTGTCCGTAGCTCTAAGGAAATAACACCCTTGCCGATTGGAGGACTTAGCCAAGGCATAGTAGTGCCGAATAGCCGGAATGCCAAGGTTAATTCCAAGGCGACGATTCAACGCTACAATCCCCATTATAATTCTAAAGAAATTCACGTTAGGTTGAGAAGGGATTAAATCCCAATGGCGAAGCACAGCTGTAACAACCCCATCACGTATAATGATTAGTACTTGACTAATTAAGAGGATTTGAGATTTAATTGCCGAGTATTATAATTTATTTTGGAGTTATGAGAATTGTGGAATCTGACTCGTATATGATTTTGTCGAAGGTTTATTTTGGAATTAGAAATTAAGGGTCCAAATGGCTTAAGGAAGTGAGATTGAGAAGTTAATCAATTTAATTTTAATTACGGACCCCTTTGGGAGTTTAATTAAATATTCGATTCAGTTTAGTAAATTGAGATTCAATTAATTAGATCCGAATTGGAGAAAATTAAGTTAATTAAATTATGAAAGATTGAGGATTGTGATTATCGCGAATTAAATTTAAGTATGATGTGCCCGATTTGAATATATAATTTAATTGGCGGAAACTTGGAGCTGATCGAGAATTGAAGACCTAAATGACTTAAGAACCCAAAATTGAGGTTGGAAATAAGTTCGATTTATTATTTAGAGCATTTTGGGAGTCGATTAAAAATCTTATTAAATGTAGATAAATTTAAATATAATTAATTGGACCCTAATGGAAGTCAATTAGATTAATTAAATTATAAGAGATCTATGATTTGTTATAATTAATTTACTGATGTGTTGATTGAAATTTATTAAGATTAGGTGTTATTTAATTAAATTAATCCTAACCATAAATTTAATTGTATAATGATTTAGAGTTGGGAATATATGTAGGGGTGTGTCAGAGAAAGTCGGTGGGTGTATTGAGAAACCAGATTTGTGTGTGTATGGGATGTGTTGGATGCCTAAGAGGAGTGCACGTGTGCCATGTGAGGCCAAGTGAAGCATGTGTGTGTGTGTGTTAAGGTATTACCTGAGCCTCAACATTTAGAAAAGAGAAAGAGAGAGAGAACTTCATTGTTGTTGCATGCAAAACCCAGAGAGAGAAAAGAAAAAATGGGTTGAAGTCATGGTTTGCTGGAGAAGCTTTGGAGATGTGAATTCAAGACAACAAAGTGAAGAAAAGTGAGGAAGCTCATAAAAATTGGAGTAATTCATCAAATTAAAAGTTTTGGGTAAGAAATTAAAGCATAATCTTGTTAATAAAATGCTTACATCTTTGAAATTAAGAGGTAAATGGGTTCAATTTCATGTAATTAAAAGGAAATTAGCAAAAAGATGATGAAATTAAATTAGATTCATGATCATGGAAATTAATTTGGAAAGTAATTATATTGGGATTGATTTTTATTATCTTGCATGTTAAATCAAGTTGGGTTGAAAAACATGAGTTATGATCCTTTTAATTTGTTAAATTTGAGTTCAATTTTATATAATTGGGATGAAATTATAAAATAAAGATTATTATGGAATCTAATTTGGATTTGGGGTTCTAAACATGAAATGGGTTGCATGCATGTGGATGATTTTGGAATAAATTTAGGAACTTATTTTCTATGGATTTGATGTGGTGATTTTTCATGAAAATGTTACATGCATGAGCAAATTAATGCTCTAATTACAATATATTTCATGAAATATGAAAAATCTAAATTTATTCAAGCTCATATTTGAGGAGAAAAAGGAAATGTTTGATAAGAATCAAGTTTATGAAAATTTAGAATGATAGATAAAGTTTTGGGTTCATAATTAGATTTTTAACCCATGCATGTAAAGTAAGTTAAGAAATTAATCCATAATTTAAAGAATATAAGTTTGTGATTTGAGTTTTGGTGTAAATTAAGAGTTTAATTATGGTTGGAGCTTAATAAGGTAGAATTTGTGGGGTTTTGATAAATGTTTTGTACATGCAAATATTCCTTTAAAAGAGTTTGTAATTTTAATCTCATGATTTAAGAGGAATTAGTAAAATAATGAAGAATTGGAGCTAAGATCAAGTTATGAAGGTTAATTAGAAATTAATTATTTTGGATTTGGTTTTCGAAGTTATAATTAAATCAAGCTCCATAAATTATATGTAATTTTATTGTGCATTGATTTTGGAAAAAGGATTTTAAAATCATGAGTTCATGAGTTTTGATTTTATTATGAAAACTAGGAATTTGTTTAATCCATGCATGAGATTTAATTTAAAAGGTTTGTTCAATTTAAACACATTTTAGAACATCTATGATTATAAATTAAATATTTGGTTAAAAATTAAGTTAAGTTGAATTTCTAAGAAATTGATTTGTGTAATTCATAATTAAGTTGATTTTGTTATTAATATAAAATTGGACCTATTTGTATTGCATACATCATGGATTTTGAAGGATTTGGATTAATTCAATCTCATATTTTGAAGAGAAAAATGAAATGTTTTGTAAACATCAAGTTTATGAAAAATTAGAATTAATCCTAATGTTAGATAAAGTGTTGATTTTATAATTAGATTTTAATCCATACTTGTAATTTGAGACTAGACATATTTTGGGGCATCTATGGTTATGAATTGAATTGAGGTTATAAATTAAGCTAAGTCCAAGATTATGGAAACTAGTTGGAAAATTTATAAGAATATAAAACTAGTAATTTTGATGTCAATTTCATGCATGTGAATAATGTTCTAAGGAATTTATGACTTAATAGAGAATAATAAGCTACTAATCAACATAGATTAGTTAGTTAAAGAATGAATCATTGATCTAGCGGTAATTGTTTAATAAGCCAAGTAAAGGATCAATCTATTTGGAAAAGAAGGACTTAGTAATGAAGGAATATGTGAAATAAGAACCCGGGTTATTTAAATAAGAAAGAATAAACGTAATAGAACTTCGGACTGTAAAGACTAGAGACTTGAAAGGACAAGTTCAATCAAGGGTGTAATATTGTATTTCAATATGTATATGTTATATGTTTGTGTAGGTCACGCGCCATTATACTTGGATTTATCGATATATCGGTCATGCGAATTGCCTCTGCAGCCCTCTGTGAGTAATAACTTTGTAAAGTTATGTTCAATGCTATGTATTTTCAGTATACTATGACACGAAATGATTGATTCTTTGAAAAGCTATGATATGTTGGAAATGAATGAATGATTGTCTAAGATTCTGAAAGTTAATCGTGGCATCCTTAGCACTACATGATATGCGTCCCTTTATGGGTCATCAGGTCCCTTTATGGGTCATCAGGTCCCTATATGGGTCATCAGGTCCCTATATGGGTCATCAGGTTCCTTTATGGGTCATCAGAACGTCTCTATGCACATGAGTCATCAGAAAGCCTTCAAGGCTGTCCCTTTATGGGTCATCAGGTCCCTTTATGGGTCATCAGATTTGTGAATGCTATTGGATGTACCACGTATGATTATATGTAAAATCTGAATATGAAAATGATTACGAAATGATTTGGAATCTGAATATGCGTAAGACTCTGCTTTTGATAAGAATTTGATTTCTAACTTTGTGATGGATATCATTCATTAAACCCATTACTCTGTTATTATTATTTGGGCTTTAGCTCACTCTATTATTTATGTATGTAGGTGATCAGGCGCGTGACCAGGCTTAGAGGCATCTGTCTAGAATCCGTTTGTCAGCCAACCTATGTGCCTCCCGTGGAGGTTCCGAATATGTTAAGTGTTGTCGTTTGGTAATTTAACATTTAAACTATGTTTTTGGTTCAGCAAGTCATGTATATTTTGAAAAAGGGATTAAGTCCCTCTCTGCCTAATCTGTATATATATATATATAGTGACGTGAAGATGATGTGTATATATGAATATAAAAGTTTAAAATTTTTCTGTCTCATATAAGTCTGCATAGCTCAATGGACGTTGTATATTATTATTTGCTTCCGCTAGCCCTTAATATTTTGTTAATCTGTTCAGAGGCCGTAGGTAATCCTCGGATTACTGGCCGGTCACGGTGCCAAACCTATAGGGGCGGGTTTGGGTCGTGACAGAGTGGTATCAGAGCACGCGTTAATACCTCACACACGTGTCCATTGAGCATTAGAGTGTCTACAATAAATTTAAGTTTCATGCATCTAGTAAGTAAGTAAGAAGTTGTGCATTTAAGAATATACATATATTTTTGTGTAATGCATTAAAGTATTGAAACTGAGAATTATGAGCTATTATGGATTTGTAATGAGTATAAGGGAATAGGATTGTGTTGAATCAGTTTAGCAAGGAGGCCAGAAGCTAAGAATTAGTGAGACATTGAGAAATTTCAAATGTTATAAGGAAATCAAAATTTTTAACTAGAACATTGAGCCGTACAAGTATGTTGATTTTTGGAAACATGGTGTTATGAGAAATTAGAATCTTTGGTGAAAGTCTTGAAAGCTATATGGATTGTATGTTAAATCAAACTATGAGAATATTTTGAAACTGAGGAAGTTGTTGATCAATGAAATGTGTGGAGCTATGGTAATTGAGGATGAGAAGAGTCATTTGACATGTAAGATAGTACAATTTGGTGGGAACTTATTTTGTGGAATGTCAAACCGTAGAGTCTCATGCCTTTGTCGAATGACCTTGAAAGTCCGATTGGAATCACGTTCGGCCAGCGTAGCTTCGAATCGGAAATTCTTGGTAAATTCCTGGGGAATGAATAGGATACCCTACCAGTGTCCTTATATGCCTATATGTGTATGTCTACTTGTATATGATATATGTTTTGTGTTATAAATTAAGTTAATTAAATTAACCCAAGTGTTATCAACCATTTTCTTGTGTTCAACCCTTCTCTTCCGTCATTAGGAATAAATAGTGATAGGGTGAATGGAGTGGAAATTGAGTCTTTATCAGAGTGATTAAGTGAAGTAGAAGAAGTACTAAGGAATGTGGTGAGAGTTATGAATCCCATACTACATGGCAAGGTCAAAAGGAGGAGTTAAGTGTGAAAGTGAAAAGTGAATCAAAGAAGAAAACTAAGAATTTTGTGGTAAGAAAGACGAGTAATTCTAGGCAAGGTTGTAAGGGAAGTAAGTTATTCTAGTACGTCAATATGCCAGAAGATTCATCGAGGTCTATGCCATCAAATTATTGAAAGTGTGAGAAGTTGGGGCATCAAATAAAAAGACTATCCCAATCTAAGAGAAAGTTCAAATAATTTAATCAGTTAAGGATAGTACTTAAGTACAAGTAGGACTGCTTGAAGTTAACAGTTTATGTGTGAGTGGCATTTCTTTTTATAAAGCTATGTTATAGTATTTTGATGAAGCTTTGCTTTGTTTTGGAAAGTATTTGTTCAAGCAGGAATGATGATCCATTAGTTCTGTATTGTTTTGATGACATTCTTGAAAGGTCCTTTTGTGCTAGGGGACGTTAAATTTATGTAGCATCTTGTTGAGATATCGGCCACTGACAGTCTATGAACGGGTGTGCTCGATCCCGAGGCTTATTCCTTTGTTTTGACCGGAATGTCATCACCTCATGTATTATGTAGATGTTATTAAACATCCCAAGAAGCTTTGAAAGATTTCGACTGTTGAACTTGATTCATTCCATGTTTCGTTACAAGCTATGTCAGGTATTGTTTTGATATAGATGAAACCCATTTGTTGAATCATTTAGAACTCAACCTGAAATTGCTAAAATGACTAAAACAACGCTAAGACTTGACCAGTTGTTGACTATCAAAAATAATTGGGATTTCTGTTTAGTCTAGCAAAGCTATATGTTTTGGGACCTGGTTTGAATAGAAAGAGAATTGTACTCCACATTAGAAAGACTGAAACCTACGAGAGTTAGAAAGGAAGGACTCAACTTACAAAGAATTGTATCACTATTAAATCTTTTAGCGTTGAGAGAAACATTTATAATTATCTTAAGTTACAAAGTCAAAATATAGACTTCTAGAAAGGAAGACACAATAATTCCCTATTGGAATAATTATTAGAAATGAATGATAGTATGATCTTGTGGGCATAATTAAATCTAGATTTTGGATCCGACACTAGATAGCTTAACCTAGTGCGAATAAATTCAATTCTAGTGTCGAACAGAAGAAAGAAAATGTAATAGGAAATAAGGAAGTAAAAATTGTTAGAATAACAAGCGCATGTTTCTTAAGGAACCTTTGGGAACATAAGAATTTTGATTGGCTAATTATAATGATTTGAGGAAAATTTAAAAGTGTAGCCCTAGACTACCACGTGACTATTGATCAAAGTTAATAAATTTCTGTGAGATATGCTTCTGTTTGAAATCCAATGTGATTCTTTGTTTTGAAGTTACCATCATAATTGTCATCCAAGATGTCTTTTGGAAGTGGGACCATTAATATATGATTACGTTTCCATATAATTCGAAAATTTCTGTTATAGATTAACATGTGGAACCTTCTTTGGAGAAAGCAGTCAATGAAAGTTAACATCTGCTCTTTTGGGATTGGGTGAATTACAAATTGCATAGCACTAATGTCGGGGTTATATTTTTGTTAATAGGACTGAAGGATCGAGAAATTGTGTTTGTTATTAGTAATGCATCGGCTATTAAATTTAATTTGAAGAATCCATTATATCAATGGCGAAATTTTTCGAACTGTTCGAAAAATAAGGAGAATCATGAACATTGCTTACAAGAAATCTCCTACTATTGGAAGTATCTGATTTATAGATTGATGAACTGAGGTATCTAAGTTATATGATTGATGTCAATAGAAGTGTTAATGAATCGCCAATTTGGGTTACTAACCATTGAGTGGTTGGAGCTAAGTTCAATTTACATGAAGAAGTCCAATGAAAAAGGAGTTACCTAAGGGAGAAATTGAAGTGAGACTGATTATATGACTGATTTTCTGTACAAGTATCTTAAGTTTGGAGGACCAAACTTCCTAAGGGGGGAAGTATGTAACAACCCCATCACGTATAATGATTAGTACTTGACTAATTAAGAGGATTTGAGATTTAATTACCGAGTATTATAATTTATTTTGGATTTATGAGAATTGTGGAATCTGACTCGTATATGATTTTGTCAAAGGTTTATTTTGGAATTAGAAATTAAGGATCCAAATGGCTTAAGGAAGTGAGATTGAGAAGTAAATCAATTTAATTTTAATTACGGACCCCTTTGGGAGTTTAATTAAATATTCGATTCAGTTTAGTAAATTGAGATTTAATTAATTAGATCCGAATTGGAGAAAATTAAGTTAATTAAATTATGAAAGATTGAGGATTGTGATTATCGCGAATTAAATTTAAGTATGATGTGCCCGATTTGAATATATAATTTAATTGGCGGAAACTTGGAGCCTGATCAGGAATTGAAGACCTAAATGACTTAAGAACCCAAAATTGAGGTTGGAAATAAGTTCGATTTATTATTTAGAGCATTTTGGGAGTTTGATTAAAAATCTTATTCGTACCGATAAATTTAAATATAATTAATTGGACCCTAATGGAAGTCAATTAAATTAATTAAATTATAAGAGATCTATGATTTGTTATAATTAATTTACTGATGTGCTGATTGAAATTTATTAAGATTAGGTGTTATTTAATTAAATTAATCCTAACCATAGATTAAATTGTATAATGATTTAGAGTTGGGAATATATGTAGGGGTGTGTGCAGAGAAAGTCTGGTGGGTGTACTGAGAAACCAGATTTGTGTGTGTATGGGATGTGTTGGATGCCTAAGAGGAGTGCACGTGTGCCATGTGAGGCCAAGAAGTGAAGTATGTGTGTGTGTGAGTTAAGGTATTATCTGAGGCTCAACATTTAGAAAAGAGAAAGAAAGAGAGAACTTCATTGTTGTTGCATGCAAAACCCAGAGAGAGAAAAGGAAAATGGGTTGAAGTCATGGTTTCTTTGGAGAAGCTTTGGAGATGTGAATTCAAGACAACAAAGTGAAGAAAAGTGAGGAAGCTCATAAAAATTGGAGAAATTCATCAAATTAAAAGTTTTGGGTAAGAAATTAAAGCATAATCTTGTTAATAAATTGCTTACATGCTGAAATTAAGAGGTAAATGGGTTCAATTTCATGTAATTAAAAGGAAATTAGCAAAAAGATGATGAAATTAAATTAGATTCATGATCATGGAAATTAATTTGGAAAGTAATTATATTGGGATTGATTTTTATAATCTTGCATGTTAAATCAAGTTGGGTTGAAAAACATGAGTTATGATCCTTTTAATTTGTTAAATTTGAGTTCAATTTTATATAATTGGGATGAAATTATAAAATAAAGATTATTATGGAATCTAATTTGGATTTGGGGTTCTAAACATGAAATGGGTTGCATGCATGTGGATGATTTTGGAATAAATTTAGGAACTTATTTTCTATGGATTTGATGTGGTGATTTTTCATGAAAATGTTACATGCATGAGCAAATTAATGCTCTAATTACAATATATTTCATGAAATATGAAAAATCTAAATTTATTCAAGCTCATATTTGAGGAGAAAAAGGAAATGTTTGATAAGAATCAAGTTTATGAAAATTTAGAATGATAGATAAAGTTTTGGGTTCATAATTAGATTTTTAACCCATGCATGTAAAGTAAGTTAAGAAATTAATCCATAATTTAAAGAATATAAGTTTGTGATTTGAGTTTTGGTGTAAATTAAGAGTTTAATTATGGTTGGAGCTTAATAAGGTAGAATTTGTGGGGTTTTGATAAATGTTTTGTACATGCAAATATTCCTTTAAAAGAGTTTGTAATTTTAATCTCATGATTTAAGAGGAATTAGTAAAATAATGAAGAATTGGAGCTAAGATCAAGTTATGAAGGTTAATTAGAAATTAATTATTTTGGATTTGGTTTTCGAAGTTATAATTAAATCAAGCTCCATAAATTATATGTAATTTTATTGTGCATTGATTTTGGAAAAAGGATTTTAAAATCATGAGTTCATGAGTTTTGATTTTATTATGAAAACTAGGAATTTGTTTAATCCATGCATGAGATTTAATTTAAAAGGTTTGTTCAATTTAAACACATTTTAGAACATCTATGATTATAAATTAAATATTTGGTTAAAAATTGAGTTAAGTTGAATTTCTAAGAAATTGATTTGTGTAATTCATAATTAAGTTGATTTTGTTATTAATATAAAATTGGACCTATTTGTATTGCATACATCATGGATTTTGAAGGATTTGGATTCATTCAATCTCATATTTTGAAGAGAAAAAAGAAATGTTTTGTAAACATCAAGTTTATGAAAAATTAGAATTAATCCTAATGTTAGATAAAGTGTTGATTTTATAATTAGATTTTAATCCATACTTGTAATTTGAGACTAGACATATTTTGTGGCATCTATGGTTATGAATTGAATTGAGGTTATAAATTAAGCTAAGTCCAAGATTATGGAAACTAGTTGGAAAATTTATAAGAATATAAAACTAGTAATTTTGATGTCAATTTCATGCATGTGAATAATGTTCTAAGGAATTTATGACTTAATGGAGAATAATAAGCTACTAATTAACATAGATTAGTTAGTTAAAAAATGAATCATTGATCTAGCGGTAATTGTTTAATAAGCCAAGTAAAGGATCAATCTATTTGGAAAAGAATGACTTAGTAATGAAGGAATATGTGAAATAAGAACCCGGGTTATTTAAATAAAAAAGAATAAACGTAATAGAACTTCGGACTGTAAAGACTAGAGACTTGAAATGACAAGTTCAATCAAGGGTGTAATATTGTATTTCAATATGTATATGTTATATGTTTGTGTAGGTCCCGCGCCATTGTCTGCCCGATTTATCTGATATATCCAGTCTGTCTGAATTGCCTCTGTAGCCCTCTGTGAGTAATAACTTTGTAAAGTTATGTTCAATGCTATGTATTTTCAGTATACTATGATACGAAATGATTGATTCTTTGAAAAGCTATGATACGTTGGAAATGAATGAATGATTGTCCAAGATTCTGAAAGTTAATCGTGGCATCCTTAGCACTACATGATATGCGTCCCTTTATGGGTCATCAGGTCCCTTTATGGGTCATCAGAACGTCTCTATGCACATGAGTCATCAGAAAGCCTTCAAGGCTGTCCCTTTATGGGTCATCAGGTCCCTTTATGGGTCATCAGATTTGTGAATGCTATTGGATGTACCACGTATGATTATATGTAAAATCTGAATATGAAAATGATTACGAAATGATTTGGAATCTGAATATGCGTAAGACTCTGCTTTTGATAAGAATTTGATTTCTAACTTTGTGATGGATATCATTCATTAAACCCTTACTCTGTTATTATTCACTGGGCTTTAGCTCACTCTATTATTTATGTATGTAGGTGATCAGGCGCGTGACTAGGCTTAGAGGCATCTGTCTAGAATCCGTTTGTCAGCCAACCTATGTGCCTCCCGTGGAGGTTCCGAATATGTTAAGTGTTGTCGTTTGGTAATTTAACGTTTAAACTATGTTTTTGGTTCAGCAAGTCATGTATATTTTGAAAAAGGGATTAAGTCCCTCTCTGCCTAATCTGTATATATATATATATTGTGACGTGAAGATGATATGTATATATGAATATAAAAGTTTAAAATTTTTCTGTCTCATATAAGTCTGCACAGCTCAATGGACGTTGTATATTATTATTTGCTTCCGCTAGCCCCTATTATTTTGTTAATCTGTTCAGAGGCCGTAGGTAATCCTCGGATTACTGGCCGGTCACGGTGCCAAACCTATAGGGGCGGGTTTGGGTCGTGACAACAGCCCTTAGAAATGGGTGTAGAAGGAAGCGGACTCCACCCTCTGCGATTGACAAGAGAGGAAAGACGATTGTGGTTTCGTCCTCCCTCTCCATGTCAAGGGTGCCGTCTGCCAAAAGTGACAGACGAACATCATCAGGAATAGAGAAATGGCGTCTAAAACCAGCAATTCGATCTGATGAGAGAAGGTCTTTCAAATGTTTCGCCATACTCTACAGTTGACACAGATATGCCAAAGAATAAAATGGGAATAGTTCTCGAAGCAAAGAAGTGAAAAACTTACAGAGGGTGAAAAAGGTATTGAAGGAGGCAAAATTGCATGAACGATCCAAAAGGCAACCCAAATGACGAAGATCATGGAATGCGAATCGAAGGACGCCAATCTTTAAAAACGCAATGAACGGTATGTACGAAGAGGCGAAGTCGGCGACAACCAAAAGGAGTGTACTTAGACGTATGCTTTGTGGGCCCAATTACCAAAATTTTGGTTGGGTATTCAAAATTGAACCAAGCATTCCACCAGAGACATTGGGAGAATGCTTGGGGGCAATTGTGGGAGCCGAATAAATAGGAGAGTTGGAAGGATGTATCCCAAAAGTCGAGATCGCTCGACTCGCACTAATCAACGAAGATACGAATACATTGAGATCGCGAATAGACGGGAGATGTATGTTGGAATAAACAAAAGGATAATAAGTAAAAAGTGGGCTCTGGACCTGAGGTCTAGAGAATGAGTATAAATACAAGAGCTTCAGATTTAGAAAGGTATGTAAGAATCACTTCACTAAACTTAATAAACAAGCTTTCTTGAGTATAAGAACTGACTTGCCCGTTGGAGTGCTAACCCCGGCACCCCCGACTGGAGTGTTTGTCTTTGCAGGTGACTAGCTGAGGATCAAGAACGTCTCCCAGGATCTGAAGAGTATTTCCAAAACCACTTCCCCACAACTATGTATTGTGATGCGCCTAGGGAAGGGTTAGGTTGCGTGCTCATGCAAAATGGAAAGGTAGTCGCGTATGGATCCAGGCAGTTGAAACCACATGAGCGTAACTACCCAACACATGACTTGGAATTAGCGGCCGTAGTTTTTGCCCTAAAACAATGGTGACATTACCTGTATGGGGAACAATTTGAGATTTTCACAGATCACAAGAGTTTGAAGTATCTATTTACACAGAAGGACCTTAACTTGAGACAGAGACAATGGATAGAGTATCTTGAGGATTTCCAGTTCACTCTCTCATATCATCTCGGTAAAGCCAATGTAGTAGCAGACGCTCTAAGTCGCAAGAGTAGAGGATTGATAGCTAAAATTTTCGTTAAAGAATATGATATGGTTAAGACACTCAATGAATTTAGAATCCAAGTAGAATCTCAAGATACAAAGGTATACTTTCGTGCACAAGAGGTGATGCCTAAGTTGATAAGTGAGATCATGGAGGCCCAGAAGCACGATCAAGAAGTTGCCTATATCAAAAGACGTCTGGAATCAAGAAAGCCAATGCTCGATTGGGTAATTCACCTCAATGGGAGTTTAAGATATCAAGGTAGATTGTTTGTACCAAGTAACGAGTTGCCTAGAGAAAAGGTACTTAAGGAATGTCATTACTCTGTATTTGAGGTGTATCCATGAGGGACTAAAATGTACCAAGATTTGAAGAGGCAGTATTGGTGGAGCGGAATAAAGAAGGATGTGGCTAAATTTGTAGCAAAATGTCTAACATGCCAACAAGTGAAGGTGGAACATCAAAAACCAGGAGGAATGTTGTAACCCCTACCAATAGCCGAATAAAAGTGGGAATACGTGACAATGGACTTTGTGGCAGGGCTGCCCAAGACACCCAAAGGGCGCGATGCTATATGGGTAATAGTGGATTGCCTCACTAAGTCAGCACATTTCTTACCCTATAAGATAATTGACACTTTAGAGTCTATGTGCAGGCTCTACATTGGGGAAATCATTCGACTACATGGAATTCCGGTATCTATTATGTCAGATCGTGATCCACGATTCACCTCCCGATTTTGGGAAAGTCTACAAGAAGCTCTGGGTACTGAGTTATGTTTTGGCACCGCTTTTAACCCACAAATGGATGGACAATCTAAACGCACCATTCAGACACTCGAAGATATGCTGAGAGGAGAAGGCCATTGATGTTTGAACTAGGCGACCACGTGTTCCTAAATGTGCAACCTAGGCGTGGAATTGTACGTTTTGGAAGAAAGAGGAAGCTATCACCACGATATATCGGACCTTTTGAAATACTGGAGAAGATGGGCGAAGTGGCATATCGACTAGCACTACCCCCGCAGTTAGCTGGGATACACAACATCTTTCTTGTATCTATGTTGCGGAAGTATGTTGCCGATCCATCACATGTAATCAACTGGGAAGAAATTAGTCTTGACAAGGATGTTACTTTTGAAGAAGGACCTGTAGCAATACAAGATAGTCGAGAGAAGAATCTTAGGGGCAAGACGGTTCATTTAGTAAAGGTGCTTTGGTGACATCGTGGAATTGAAGAATCAACCTGGGAACGTGAAGACGCGATGCAGACAAACTATCCCCAACTTTTTGAGCGCAGCGAGTGATTGTAATTTTGAGGATGAAATTAGTTTAAGGGGGATAGGTTGTAAGGCCCTAACTTTTTGTAATGTCCCCAAACGCTTACAGTTGAAGAATTTCAATAAGAAATCTGGTTTCTCCATTTCTTGCAAATTAAACCTTAGAAATCAAAAGCTACTGCACGAGCTAATCAGCAAACCCTAATCAACTCTGAGAACTTAAGAAATATTTTAAAACCCTGAATTAATAATTTAGAAACCCTAGAATGAAAAATTATAAGAAAAAAACCCTAGTTTTCTGTAATCGCAGTTTTAGTCCGGTATCTCGCCTTTTGTGGGAAATCAACTCCACGTGGCCCGAATTATTTTTCCTAGCATTATTTTATTGATTATATAACTTAAACATATGTTTTATTTCAAAATTTTCGATTGTACCCTTTTCTTTCTTAATTATTGCGTTTTGATCCCAAAACCTTAATATTTTATTTAATAAAGGTACAACAAATATTTTATTAATTTATACAAAAGATCCTCTATATTTTTTTTTACAAAAAAATCAAATTTTCACATGGGTAAATAGGGTAGCTAGCTATAGGTTGTGAAAAGGACCTAGAAGTGTACTTTTTATACATAGCAAATCTTGTACAATTATGCAACAAATCTTTAACCAACATGGGGAAATGTGGGGCATTTATTGCTATATCTTTTTTGTCTCCCAATTAACTAGTAAATAGGATTACCTTCTCTTAATCAAGATTTATTAACACAAATCTTAATTTGATCCAATTACAAACCAACCAAACTTGAATAGTTTCTGTTGAAAACCAACCAAACCAAACCAACCCTTCTCTCTCCTCCTTGGCCTATAAATACAAGCCTTGCTAGCTATTTTATTTCACTCCATACACACACAACACACAGCTGAGAGAGGAGGAAAGGGAGAGCAAGTGAGCTTGAGAGAAAAGGAGAAGAAAAGTGAGCAACAAGTAGAAAAAAGATCTAGCAAACCAAGGTAAATATCATACACCTCTTCTCTCAATGAATCATCGTGTTTTTCCACTTCATAATACATGCTAAAAATATATTTCACATGATACTAAGAGTTACTACATTGTTAGATGATGTATGGTTTGAAAATGAATGTTCCTTTTCTTTCTTGCAATTTCCATCATGCTTTTCTTCAAGGTTTTTGATTTTATTTCCATAGCAAACCTTCACAAACTCAAAATCTATTTTAAAGGGGTATTAATTGACATGTATAGAGTATGTGAAAATTTTGGCTAAGACCATGGATGTGCTTTTATGACTCCTTTTATTTTTCTAAATACTCGGTGGAAAAACCTGTTTAAAACAGGGAACTTTAAGAAATTCTATAAAATTATAGAAAAATGATCTCGCATTCATTTTTATATCAAAATCTTCCTCTGAAGGTTAGATTTCAAAAAAAAATTATTTAATGAAAATGAATGAGTATTTTAAGAAAAACGCCAAATTTTGTAACCGTTGTCAAATCTAGACAAAGCCTGTGTATTTCTCAAATATCTAAAAATCAAAAAGGGCCACCCTACTTCCGTAAAAAGATTCTAAAACTAGACTTGATTCTCTACAAATACTCTAGAAGCCACATTTCTGAAACCCTTAAAAAATATTTTTTTTATATTTATTTTTGAACCAGTGCAGTGTTAGAAATCTGAACAGTGTAGTTCTTGTTGTAGCTAGTGTTTTTGTGCTATCATGACATATTTGTTGTAATGTATGTTATACTTGCATGCTTGAGTTTCACCTTGAATGGCCTTATTTTTCTCTTACTTGTACTGACCACTAATGTCTATTGAACTTAACGTGAAAAAGGGAAAAGACTAAATGGGTTGGTAAAGAGGGTTAACGACCACACTAGTCATACATCATAGATGATGAGAATGTTAAGTTAATATTAGTAGTGGATTAAAATGAGCAAGTCTTGCGCAACTAGTTGTTCGAAACCCTTGAATGAAGCGGTTGTATTCAGACCCTAGGTAGTTCGGTATAAGGAGGGGTTTGGGCTAGGCCCATCATTACCGTCTCTTTTGAGGCCCTCGGTTGGCGCTACACAGTATATAACCGTTGGTAGGCATCTGAGGTAAGGTCTGCAACAAAGCAGTAAAAGAAAGGGCATACCAAATAATCCACGTCCAATTCTTGGAGATGGGAGGGTGAAATCTCTTTGGGGGATTTCTAGATTACTAACAACTAACCATATAATCTGTGCTATGAACTTAAATGCCATGATCCTTTCCTCTGTCTTTTGTAGATGTTGTTGTGTATTGGACTGGTAAAAGGGATGGGGTGTGTGTGCGTTTACTGGGTATTCAAAGCTCACGACGTATCATGCCAGGTGTCGAAGAGGAGTTTATAGCATGAGACGACGAGCCGGAAACCTTCGAAGACATTTGGCTATATTAAAAAAGTTAGAAATTTCCCTTTTGATGTTTTGTAAGGCTCATATGAAAATTTAAATTTTCTTTTGGGGTGTAATGTAATGGAACGAGCTTTTGTAATTAAGGATATTCGTGATTATTATGTACTTATATTCTAACACAAATATAACCCCTAGCGTTGCTTATGAGACCTTGTGTCAATTCATCTTAAGATCTGTTAAAAAGGTAGTGCGCTACCTAAGAAAACTGGACTTAGAAGGGAGGCTAATTCGACTCATCCGGCGATCTGGGATCTTACTTGGTTATTAACCATAAGACTCATTAGTGAGTTTCCCTTGATTACAACCAGTAATGTAGATTTTAGGCATCAAAAAGTAGTAAGTACAGTCTTATTAAGTGTGGTTTAAATGACTTTAATTACCATTCTAAAACACAACACTTAGGTACCGTTTGGTAACACTTACATTTTTAGTTTATATTTACAAAATTTAAAAAACTCAAATAAAAACTTGTTTGATAAATTTTTTTATTTTATAAATCAGTGGTCTCAGTCTATAAATTTGGCCAAAAAATGTAAACTCAAAAAATGAGTTTATGTTTCGAATTTTCAATTTTTTTTTTTTTTACCACCCAACATTAGCCACCATCCGCCACCATTTTCCACCACCGTCTTCCGCCACCACCACCCACCACTACCTGCCACTACCACTCACCACCCACCCGCCACCACCACCCACCTGCCACCCACTCGCCACCACCACCACCCACCACCCCCCACCCACCCCCCACCACCACCCACCACCCACCCACCACCCACCACCCACTCACCACCACCACACACCTCGCCACCGCCACCACCCACCTACCACCCACCACCCACCCACCACCCACCCACCACCCACTCGCCACCACCACCACCACCACCACCACCCACCTGCCACCCACTTACCACTACCCACCACCCGCCACTACTGTAACAACCCCCATCCGTAATTAGCCACTAATCCGTATTTAATGATGTTAATGAGGGGATTAAAATAAATTATGTGTTTATTCTGCACTTTGTATGTTTTGGCTTTTTATCTGTTACTTATAAAAATATCTGTTTGGAATTTCACTTTAATATGTAAATCGAAAGCCTTATCGGCACCCGAAACCGAAATTAACTACACCGATGTGTTATTTGGAATTTTTAGAACCATATGGCAAATTTTATTAAAAATTGATTCAATCTGACTCGTTAAGCTGCGTTTGACAAGCCTTATGTTCTAATTAATATATTTTACCACCATAGCTATATATGTAACCCTTAAGCTCATTTTTGAGCTCAATTCTTTTACCTTTTAGTGCCAAAATCTAAGAATTCATTTTAGAGAGAGAGAGAGTGCAATTCTAGAGAGAGATAAGAAGAGATTAAAGAGAAATTGAAGGTTATAGCTTGCATTGATCAAAGATTGTGCAAGTACCTAGCTAATTGAAGACTCTAGGTAAGGATTTAAGACTTAATTATGACTTTTAACCATCAGGTAGATCATTTCAAAAAGAATTTGTGATTATGTACAAGAGTTGGACCAAAGATGATGAAATTAGAGTTAATTCATACATGCATGCCTAGTTTAGTTTAATTTCATCATTTTGAACATGATTCATATCATCCATGTTTGAATTATCATGTTTTTAATCTTGAATTCATATTTTGGAAAGGGATTTCTTACATGCATGGAGCTTATGAGCTCAATTTACAAGTTTCATGAGTTTTGGAGCAAAGAGATTGAAAAGTTTTGCATGCATGTACACTTTCTAATAAACTGAGCATGATTTCCATGAATCCCCTCTTGCATGTTTGAAATTCATCTTAATTAGGGAAGATCATCGAGTTTCAAGTTGTTTTGTGGTGTTTGATCATGTTTTGAGAAGTTTCATACAAGAAAAATCCATGCATGTTGTGTTCATGAACATTCATCATGTTTTAAGTTGAAATTGTGAGTTTTTAACAAACTCTTGGGCCATGATTTTATGAAATAATCCGTAATTCTTCATGTTATACAAGTTTACTATGTTCTCTCTAGTTTTGGGGCCCAAGAGATGTGTTTTGGATGGTTGAATTCGAGTTTTGAGCTTGGGAGGTCAATCTGGATTTTCCAAAAATTTGACCCACGCTCGAGCGTGAACCCTGAATTCATGCACCACGCTCGAGCGTGGGTCAAGCGCCTGTCGAGCGTGAAAATCTTGCATCCAGTACTTTTTAGGGTTTACAGTCCGCTCGAGTGGGGAAAGGCACACTCGAGCAAAGCTTCATTGTCTACATGTCCGCTCGAGCGGGGAAACCCACACTCGAGCGTAGACCTCATTTTCAGAAAATTTGACTAAGTGTTCCAAGGCATGTTTTGGCATCCTCATTGCATCTTAGGCATTCCTAAGCCTTAATTAAGCCATAGTAATGAGGTTATGGATTAGACACACACTAAGGAAATAATGTACTAAGTTCCGAGACTGCAAGTGTGTATGTTTTAGGCAATGTGATAAGAATGAATATGAGCAATTGTAATGAAAGCTAAGCCTTAATGGCCACGTGAATATGTAATGATAAGACATGCTTGTGTTATGTATTTTGTGATTGTAGGTCAAGACTCGAGGATTGATTGACCGCTTATTGGAACCACTGTGAGTAACGTTATTGTAAAGATACGCTCATATGAATTACGTTCCAAATGAAATATGATAAGTTTTGATTTCTGAAATGATATCTATTTTCGTGAACGAATATTTCATGTTTGAAATCTATTATGGCATCCATAGATAGTCCCAAGTCATGGAGGATGGCATGTTAAATGCGGGTCCATGACATACATGTGATTACGAGATCTCGTTAGCCATTTCATTGTGGTGATATATGTTTAATCGGTATCCGGAACCGATTACTCTAGTCGGAAGACGTTATGTGATGTGTTCTATGGGATGTACCATTATTATGTTCTAATATGAGAATACTTATGCTATGATCTGTTTTACACCTATGATATATTCGGATTTCGCTTACTAACCCCTTTACCTTAATGTTATTCACTGAGTTTTAGCTCATTGTGTGTATATATATGTATAGGTGAGCATTCTGGAGCCCGAGCCTGAAGGCTTTTTGTCTGGACTTGTGTTCTATTGTCAGCCAACCACTGTGCCTCACATGGAGGATGTAATTAAGTTCGCTATACTTAAGATACTATAATGTGTGTGGATATAATGTATGGTTGACTATCAGATATGTATATAAACTTTTAAATATTATGTTTCATATAAGTCAGCACAGCTCATTGGACAATTATAATTATGTATTTGCCTCCGCTAGCCCCTTTATTTTTGTTAATCTGTTCAGAGGCCTTCGGTAATTCCAGGATTACTGACCGGTTATGATGCTAAACCTATAGAGGCGGGTTTGGGTCGTAACAACTATCATCCATCCGCCCGCCACCGCCACCACCCACCACCTACCTGCCATCACCACTTACCACCCACCTGCCACCACCATCCACCACACGCCACCACCAGCCACCGACCACCACTGTCACCCACCGCCACCACCACCACCATCACCCGCCACCACCACCCACTGCCACCACCCACCACCGCCACCGCCGCCCACCCATCCACTACCACCACCCACCACCACCCATCATCCACCACCCATCTGCCACCACCCATCTGCCACCACCATCCACCAACCTGTCACCACTTTCCACCACCGTCTTCCGCCGCCATCACCCGCCCCTTGCCACCACTTTCTATCACCGTCTTCCTCCACCACCACCCACCCACTCATCCACCACTTGCCACCACTTTCCACCACCATCTTCTGCCACCATCACCCACCACCTGCCACCATTTTCCACCACCGTCTTCCGCCACCACCACCCGCCATCATTTTCCACCACCGTCTTCTACCACCACCACTCGTCACCACCCACCACCCGCCACCACTTGCCATTTCTTACTCTTTTTTATATTTTTAAAATTTTTTAAACATTTTGTCTAAAGAAAACGCGTTTGTAGTTTATGTTTTTCTAAAAAAAAAATAAACAAAAATCAATTTATAAATTTTTTGTAATTATAAACTGAAAACGTAAACGTTACCAAACAGGCCCTTACCATTCCTTCTTATTCTACTTGCAACTCTTTATGACTCAACTTACCACTTACCATCCATTTTACCACCTCGTAAGTAGAGTCTCATTGAGTAGTAAGTGTGATTCAAATAAGTGGTAAGTCAAGTCTAATAAAGTAGTAAGTACAGTTGTAGCTTACTTTTTGTGGTCCTCGGAAGGGTTTAGTCTTCTTAGATACGATAACTCTACAGTTCGGACTCTCGTGATTCTGATTCTGATTTCACAAGTACAATGTGAAATAGATAAACACAAATGAGTCCAAATTCGACAAATCTTTTGAAAAATTGATTTTGAATCAAAATGTCAAAAATGGACTACATTGCTAGATTTTGGAGTCACCACCTAAATATTTTTGTGAAATTTAGAAAACTCATGATCGTGCCAAAGGCCACTCATCCGTCATCACCAAAGTATCTCGGCTCGGGAACTTAGGTATGAAAGGGGAATGTCATGAATTGAGCACCCCACTTACCTGATCAAAGATCAGCCTCTACTAATCATGATGTGATTCTTATATACATTATATGCTCTTGTTCCGATTCTTAGGCTATTTTTACTATGTGAAGTCAAACAAATATAGACTATTTCACAAAATTTGAAACGCTTTGATTTCATGTTCATTTTGAAAAGAGTTTTGAATATATGTCATTTGAAAAAGCGAGCTCGTATGTACGTTTTAATTAAATCATCCCAATTTAAGCAAAACAACATTCACCCACCAATATTCAAGACTTATATCAACTAAGCACTTAAGTGGTGTCTTGTTGAGTAGTAAGTCATGTTCGATTGAGTAATAAATGGAGTTTGATTGAGTAGTAATGGTGATATGATGTTGGTGGTGGTGGTGGTGGTGGTGGTGATAATGGTAACGGTGGTTGTGACAGTGGTAGTGGTGGCAATGGCATGGTGGTGGCAGTAGTGGCATGATAGCGTTAATGGTGGTGGTGTTGGCAGTGATGGTGATAGAGGTAACGATGGTAATGGTAATAAAATTTTAGTGATGTTTATGGAAACAACGATAATGTTGATAAAGGTGGTAGTAGTAATGGTGGTGGCATGGTGGTGGTGGTGGTAGTAATAGTAGTAGTAGCAGCATTGTGGTGGTAGCAGTAGCTATGGTAGTGGTATGGTGGTGGTGACAGTGGTAGTGGTGACAGTGACATGATGGTGGCAGGAGTGGCATAGTAGCGTTAATAGTGGTGGTGTTGCCGGTGATGGTTGTAGAGGTAGCGATGATAATGGTAGTAAAATTTTAGTGATGTTTGTAGAAATAATGACAATGTTGATGAAGGTGATGGTAGTAGCAAGGATGGATCTAGGGGGGGTGGAGGGGGGCGGCCGTACCCCCAAAATTTTGAAAAATATCATAATTATGCTAGAAATTTTAAAATAATTTAAAATTATAGGAGTTCGGACCCTCAAATTTTTTTTAGATAATTTCAAAATTATATAGAGTAGCCATCCCCCCCAATTTTTTAAACTATTGGGATTTATTTTATTTTATTTTTGAATTAGTTAACATATATAATAATCTATTTTAAATTTCATGTATATGTATTTTTTAAATTAGGTCAAGATGAAAGCAAAATTTTAGAAACTTTAATGGGTCAAAGTGTAAAATATAAAACTTTTACAAATATATAAATTATAAGGCTTGCTGGAGAAGCTTGTTCAAACAAAGCACTAAGATTAAAAAAAGAAAAGAAAACAACTGATCTGAGAGACTTGTTGCAATTCGAAAGAGATGAGAGGAGAGGAGCGAAGAGATAAGGAAAGAAACGGAGAAGCTTTGTTATCGGACTTCGTCAGAGCTGGTCGGCGTGGACGGTGGAACCGTGGACTCTCACTGGTAAGTTATCTGATATCCCTTTGGCTTCAATGTGATTATTCTTTTTTTAGGCTGAATATTATGATTGATTGTGATTTTAAATGAATAATGCAATTATTTTTCCATTAATTTGCTATTGGTTGTTATTGGTCACCCATAAGCCTACAAACAACTAGAAATCTTCAACCCAATTTTCAGTTTTGGTATCCCAAACTTGACAACCCAAATCCCCAACTTCCTACGTCACATAACCCACAATTATATCCCCACTATCAATAGATTTTGATCCTCTCTCCAAACACTCTTTTATTTTACTATGCCAATTGAAAAAATAAATACACATACACTCTTTCAACACACACATCAGAACCCACCACCTCTAACATTATCTGGGTTAGCAATTGATTTTGAATTTTTTCAAAAAATAAATAATAATTTAATGACAATGTGGGGCCAATGCAAGCTGGTTGTTTTTTTGGGTGAAATTGTGGCAGAGAGGCTGGCATAGGGTGAAGAAGCCAGGAGTTGCGATGAATATCTGATAATTGTTATTGGTACAATTGTTAACTAAATATTGTGATTTTTTTTTAATACTATGATTTATTGTAATTGGTAGGTACTGTGTTGTGTGATTTCTTTATAAATGAACAGGCTTTTAGGTTATGATTTGTTGATTTCCTCTAAGAATCTGGATAAAAATCTAAATGTTATTTTGTGCTGCCATATATTTTATAACTTTTAGGAATAGGATGGAAGATAGTTTTCTGGCTAGTTACTTGATTACGTACATTAAAAAAGACATTGCTCGAGGGTTTGATGTAGACTCTATCATTCATGCTTTTGATATTATGAAAGAGCGTCGAGCTCAATTGAAGATGCCTAATTTTAGTAAATAAATGCATGTAGAAATAGTTACTACTTTTTGTAAGTTGTAGACACCCCATTTTTGACCGACCTTAAGACTCAGACGTCACCAATTGAGTGCTTGGTGATGTTGCATATCGCGCTCGTCCAGAGGTTTCAGAGTCTCGGCCGTGAGCCTTGCCCCCGAACTTCCGGGCTTTTCTGTACTTTGCCTCGGTTTGCGAACCAGGCTCGGTTTTCTCTATTTCTCTTCCCAAAGGGAGGGAGAGGTCTCATAGACCATCTCTCAGTGGCCGCGGGCTACATTTCGTGGTCGTAGGCCATTTTGCCCATTTCGTAGCCCGGTTCCTGGTTTTCGGAGCCGTCAAGCCAAGTGCCTCGGTTCGGGACCGCCTAACCACCTCCGTTTGCTCCGGTTTTTGGCATGCATCTTATTTACTCCCTTTTGAGGGACATTGTGGTCCGAGAGACCAACTTCATGGTCGAACACCACTCCCGGTGCCTAACTGATCGATTTTGGGGCCTCGACGCAGCGTTTGACCCCGAACCTTCATTTTGCATCGGTTTGCGTTCATTTTTGGCAGGGACCTCTGTTTCATCACCAGGAAGGTCGTAGAAGGGTGGGAGGCCAGTAATTGTTTCAGCAACCAGTTATATTCCTTCATCGCCCTCCGTCGCCCGTTTTTCTCACTCGGAAGCCAATGTTGACCACCCTTGGGCCATTTTCTTGCACCCTAAACCCCATATTTGTGATGTACACATCTGGGAGGCCACCAATATTTGGTGGCCGGCCAGTAATTCCATTTGAATCTTTTGAACCCTTTTGAAAAGTGGGTTGTTCTCTCTCTTGGTTCACTATTTCTAATTTTTGACCACAGGGTTGTGTTGAGAACACATGGGAGGCCACCAATCTGTGGTGGCCGGCCACTAATCATACTTGGCCCTTTTGACCCTTGGCCGGCCACCGCAACCTCAATAACTGGCCAGATTCCGGCATCTGTTGATCCAAATATGACCTCTTTTCCTCCCAGTTTTTGTATCAGGGGCCTTTTTGGGGGAAACTTGAATTCATTTCCCCTCCATTCTCCCTCCCTTCTTTCCCCCTCTCTTGCCTATAAAACCAGCCCCCCCGCTCTGGTTTAAGGGTTAGAAAAATTTGCCTTGAGCTCTTGTATTGCATCTCCTCTCCTTTACACTTCAAGCATCCAAACCATCCAAGTCCTACACCCTTTCTACACCACCACCTAGCACCACATCACCACCTCCATTCCAGTCACTTGGAGCAGCTTCCCAGAGCTTTAGAAGCACCATTTCTTGGCCAAAGGCTGTCAAAGACTTGGTCTACAAGGGTAAGTCCATTTCTCCTCTTTGACCCTTATCTTGTTCATATCTTAACTCTTTGTGCTTGCATATTTGGGCTCCGACCCTAACTGAAAATAGGCTTATTTTGAGCCATATTCCATGTTTGATTGAGGGCCTCTCACTGTTTGAGGCCTCCTTGTTGCACTTGCTTCATTATCTCCCTAATATGCCATTTTCTTGCATGTTGTTTTTTGGCCTATATGTAAACTTTTTTGAGGCATGTTGTAAACTATAAAGTAGTTTATTTTGAGCTCTTATTCAACATTGTTGAAGGGCTCATCACTGTTTGGACCCCCTTTTTGTCACTTTCCTTTATATCCCTCTTTTGGCCCCATTTTTGCATGATTTGTTAGCCTCTTATGCCTCTGTTTTTGGGCTCTGGTCCGAACTATAAATGACCTTATTTTGACCCCCTCTTCATGTTTTATTAAGGGTCTTTTATTTTTTGAGGCATCCTTTTTATACTTTGTGTTATAGCTCTCTTTTTGGCCTTATCTTGCACAGTGTTTTGAGCATACTTGTACACTGTTTTGGCTCTGATCATCAACTGTAAAGGGTCATATTTTAGGTCCCTCTTCAACGTTGTTGAAGGACCTTCATCTGTTTGGGGCCAGCATGCATCACTTACTTCTTTGTCCTCCTTTAGGCCCACTTTTTACATGAGAATTTTTCCATACTTGTGTCTGTTTTTGTGGCTTGTGGTAAAGTGTAAAACATCATATTTTTGGCCCCTCTTCAACATTTCAGAAGGGCCCTTCTCTGTTTAGGGTCAGCAGCTGCCACTTGTTTCATTATCTTGTTTTCGGGGCTGTTTTTGCATGCTAGTTTAGCCCCATTTGCATTCGCTGTTTGGCCTTGCTTAGAACTGTGAATATGCTTATTTTTGGGCTTTCTTGATTCTGTCTTCACATGACATGTTCAAATAATGCATGCATTGCATAGTTATAGGTCATTCGGTATGCCTAATTTCATGTTTCGGGACCTATTCCATGCATCGGGTGTCATTTTGCCATCTTTCGGGGCTGTTTTGCATCATTTATTGCCTCTGAAAATTGCATGCTAGTATGCCATATTCCATGTTTTGCCATGTCTTGTTAGAGTGGCATTTCGTGCCTTAGGGTCGGTCCTCGGTTTGCGTGCACGTGTGCACGCATTTCGAGTGTCTCATTTTCATCTAATGGCCTCTTATGTGAGTGTGGCTGAGGTCCACTTGTGTTAGTGTAAGTCCATATTGCATTGTGTATGCCATTTCATTCCATAGCATTGTGTATGCTAAGTTGTATGTTAGTGCATTGTGTATGCCATGTTACCTCGTGCATCGTGTATGCCATTTCATAGCATGCTGCATGTTAGGATGTATCTTAGTTGCATTTCATGCATGTCATGCATATTGCATTGTGTTCGGGATAGGGGTTAGCAGAAACACGAAGCGAAGCGTTCGTACTTGAGTGACAGGCGTGTCTCAATTCGATCCTGACACTCCGGATTATCCATGATGGAGTTAGGTTTTAGTTGAGTTTTCATGTGCATTCAGTCTATATTGAGTTGTGCAATTCGATTCATCGGCTATCATGCATCGTGATGCGAGATTGGTGGCACGAGGATCGAGACATGCATACATTTGTGAAAATACATTGCCATGCCCTTTCACGCTCTCTGTTGCGACAAATCAAGAATCGTGATCTTAGGGGCTTGGCGCTTTCCAAAATTATTGCAAAATAGAGGCTAATTGGGGCATCACGGTGGATTTCGCACAAGGCAACGGGACATGCATCATTCATCATCTGAAGAAAAGTCAAGGCAATCTGGCTTGCATGCGGTTTATTATTTTCTTAGTTAATTTGTAAATTAATTAGGAATTTGTACATATTTTGGACTGTATTATTTATTTGGACTGTACCATTCGGGACTGTATATTATTCTTTTGGACCCTCTGCGCGAGGGCATAATTGTAATAAGTGTGCGTGTGTGTGATGTATGTCTTCCAACCCCACGTCTTTCTTCCCTTTTATTTACTAGCTTATGATGGTTAGATTAGGGCATGTTTCAATTAGCATCTGATGATAGCATGTTTGCATTCATTCATCTGTCTTGCATGCAAGACTCGGCGCATCATACTAACTGCATTTGTATTTCAATTCCAAGTTGAATACATGTTAGCTGTAGCATTTCATATGCCATGTTTAGAATAGTCGAGCCTGCTATAGTTGCATTTTTGCATGTGTTGCATTAGGCATTTCTGTATATTTAGGATCATGCATGGATTTCTAATCGGTTTCTGTTTTGGCTCGGAGTACTCGGTGAGTTTTATGCTTTAGCATCCTTGTATGTGTGTGAGTGTTGCCATGATAGCATGCTTGCCATGAGGTTAACTGCTTATGTGATATAACTGCCTTGAATGCTGTGAGTGGAGGTTGGGTTATTTGGATTGGAACAAATCATCAAATGTTGTGTTTTAAGCCCACTAGATAGTGGCAAAATCATGTTTTCTAAGCCCACGAGGGTGGCAAAATCTGCATTTTAAGCCTACTGCGGGTAGCAAACATCTTTCAAAACAAACATGAAATGTTTTGTTCCAATTGAGCGACTCGGTCTATACTTGTATCTTGTCGCATCACATAGTAAATCTAGGCTAATAACAAGGAATAAGAACACACAATGTTTTCAAAACTAGATATCATGGTTAGTAGAGGCGATCTTTGATCGGTGAATAACTCACGAAGTGACCTTCCCCAATCGTACCCAAGTTCGAGCGAGGCAACTTTGGTGATAGCGGACACGTGGCCTTAGCAGCAGTCGGGGTTTCCTAAATTTTCCAAAAATAAAATATTTAGGTGGCGACTCTGTATCGCAAAAGCAGGTCCATGTTTGGCACTTCTTTCAAAAATCTGTTTTCTCAAAAGCGATTTGCGGATTTGGACTCTTTGGTTCAAGATTAAGAACTAGTGACACAAATCGAGTCAGTATGGCGAGGTCCCCCTGAACTGTTCTGAGTTCTGGCGACTCATTTGAGGATTTAGAGAACTTGACTCGAACTCATGATATCTGGTTTTGACTACACTTGTGTGTTTCTTTGCATTGCATTTGCATTAGTGCGCCTAGGACACCGTGTTTGCCATCTGCTATTCTGAGCGGTTTCTTGGGAGGCTTGTCTTGTCAAGGCATGACCATAAAGTGACGGTTATGGGCTCTGCCCGATATAGAACACAAACCCGGTTTTCTGGGGCACCCTCTTTGACCATTCGACCTAGTGCATATCGAAATCCGTAGTGACCATTCCAAACTAGGACGGGTTGCTTACCCGATATAGGTTGTTTGAAGCATTGCGTGCGTAGTGAAACCCTAGTTCTGACAAAATAGGGCGAAACCCTACCCCAACATAGGGGTGTTTTGGCTCTCACTTATACATTATGTGCTTTAGAGTCGTCTCTCTGAGGAATGCATGTATCGGTTTATGAGTTTGGGCATCGAACTGCGGGCATCGGTCGATGTTGAGAATCGGTTATCTGCGGTATCGGATTGATCTTTGGAAACGATGATTGAGGGCGATGATCGGTATTTGGGGATAGTGTGTTTTGACTTATCAGCACCGTGTGTTGTATGCCGTGTGTGTTGTGTATTTATTTTAATTTGTCATCTTTGTTCATTTATCTGGTTATTTATTTCCTTTTCGCTTTATTTATCTTTTGCTAGGCGGTTTAGCACCATTGCTTCCGACCCGATAGATATTCCCCAAGCACTTTGGACACGAGGTCGTCGACTCAATCGATCGAGGATGCGGTTGGCGGACATCGATGTTCTATTCTTTACCCGTTGTCGGAGAAAGCCAAGGAAGCGCGGTGTGTCGAGCGAGAGGTTGCGAGCGGTGGGTTACTCCATTAGAGACGATGGGACTGAGGTCTCAATTGTTGCTATAGAAATAGACATACGGTCGATCGGATGGATCGACAAAATCGTCGGTGGAAGCCTAATCGCCAAATCTTGAGAGAGCATGAGACAAATGAGGAGGGCGCTGCCCGTCAAGCGGAGTTCTCCAAGCAAGCGCGATCATGGCCCAGCCAGAGCTAATCACTAGGCAATGACGAGAATCGGCATCTGCTTCACATCGAGTTCCTCCTCCACGGGGGCCCCATTACGGCGAGCACCTCTTGTCGAGAATGCTCGCCAAACACCGAACACCGTGCCAAATGTCGAGAACATCCAAGAGGACACAAACCTTCCAGCGGGCAGCTCGCCCGCTTCCGCCTCAGCTGTCCAAGACCCATACACCCAACCACGGACTCTCCTTTGAGTTGAAAATGGACCATCTGACTCTAAAAGCAAGCTGAGGAAGCTTTTCAAGAAATCACAAGGGGTAAAGGCTATTAGGACATCGAGGGCGGATACACCGGCGTGGCCGTGACATTGCCCGATAGGTTCAAGATGCCACAAATTGACCGCCGGCGGTCAGGGGACCCCATGGTCCATCTTGGCTATTCTCGGACATCCTGCGGCCAATGGGCCTAACCCGACCACAAAAGCTTTCCTTTGTTGGCCGAACCACATGGGTGTGGCCGCCATCTGTCTGTGAAGTTAGAAGATGAGGTAAAAGAAATTTGGGATGAAATGGTTTGAGGCCTTTGTTGCCTGATACTCGTACAATACCCGGATCGAGATTACAACTCGTGATCTCGAAACAACGAGCGAGAGCCTAAAGAGACTTTCTCGGTTCGTAACTTCGATGGAGGCGAAGGCATCGATGATGACTTTGAGGCCTACGGACAAAGATCAAATCGGGATGATTGTCGCCAATCTCAACCAAAATTGATCACGAAGATGATTGTACTCCCTTTCCCACCTTCTCGGTTACACGAGATGGGGTACAAATCGAGGATGCCATGAAACAAGGTACGATCGACGGGATAGGGAGCAACCTAGAAGGACTTTCAACCGTAACAACAACGCGGGCTGAGTGGTATTGCAAGCTGCCTGACCAGAGGTGAGCATGGTCACCATTCCTCCCTCCCCAAGACCCATGGCGTACGCCTTTTCTGGCGCATCTGGAAGCAATACCCAAACCGCCAAATACCAGCCCGAGGCCAAAGAACCTTCACCCCTATATATGCCCTGTCCAAAGCTCTGGGGTATTAATCGGGAAGAAGCATTTGGCGCCCCTAGAGCCAAGCCCTTTGCCAAATCCACTCCTCCCTCTCATGACCGGCAAAATCTTTAGCGTATCACCAACAGCATGGTCATGACACCGACCGTTGCTTTAGATTGCGTCATGAGATCCAGGATCTTATTGACAAGCAGGTGATCGCGCCTGCTGACAAACCCAACGTCACAACAAATCCTCTCCCACCACATAACCAAGCTCCTCCTCCCCAGAATCAACTTCATCCAAGCTGGGGTCGCGTCTTACGATCCTAGTATCTATATCACCCATCCCACCTACCTAAGCGGAGGTGATCCTTCTGTCTGCCTTGACTTGTGCATGATGGACATCTCCACAACCCAATCTGAGCCAATGGTGGTGACCACAGAAGATGGGGCAGGGCAGATTTCAGAGGCAAGTGGGGTTGTTGAATGCAGGATTGAGCGATATGGGAATCTTCTTTGGAGGGTCTATGATCCAAGTGAATACATCCGGTCGATGGGCGGTCTGAAATTTGAGTGTAAATTTGCGAAAAAGCGAAATTATGTGTGATCTGGGGAATGATTTGAGCAGAGAGCGGATGATCTAACGGTATGGAGAAGACCTTGCCAACCTCCGGTTCTTGATGACCAAGAATCGGGGGATCTGACAATCAAGCTGGTTCGAGTATGAGAGTCGGCGAAGTTACGGATGGTTAGATGATCAACGGACATCGTAGAATATCAACGAGAACGAGGCCCGGCGAAATATCGATGGTGGCGGAAGCGAGAGTCGAAATACACGGGAGCGCCGGCACTAAATTTCGCTCGAACTTGGGCATTGTAAATCATGAACAACGGTATTGTCTTGGCAGTTGGAACAACAAAATTTGAGGATTAGAGAGAATCGGAAAAGCTAAGGCCCATGTGGGGTCGAAAGTCTTTGTGTGCCGCAGAACAAAAATCTTTGCGGGCATGAGGACTGAAGGTCTTTGCGAATGCGATCATACGCGGGACGGTGTAAATTTGCCAAGCGGAATGTGGTGGGAAGGCGATGATTTATGTCTTGCCCACACGGATGAGATTGGGGAATAATCAACGGATGATACGGTATATCGGCGAGGTCGCTCATATGACAAGAAGTGCGGTATTTTAAGCCCCGCACTTAGACCAACTTTGAGGCATCAGGAAAGACAAGGAAGAGAAAGCGAGAGAAGCAGTTGAAGAAGAAGGCGTGCTCAAGCAATTGAAGAAGATACAAGCGAGACATCTCCATCGGGAATTTGCTTATGGCATCAAGTATGCACAGACAGTATGTCCCTATCTGCCATGGACAAGGCCAAACTCTCTATAGATACTACACGGAAGCGGTGGTTGAAATTTGGTCTTTCGGGAGGAGGTTCCCGGCATTAACCTTTTCGGACAAAGAACTACCGCTTTGAGGCACAAATCATAACAAACCCTCTCGTTTCCGTGGAATGTAGAGACAAGTGGATCTGGTGGTACTTGTTGATCTGGGTCCGCCATCAATGTCTGCCAAGCGAGCAGCGTATGCAATCGGGTTGAAGCCAGCGGACTTCGTGCCGACTACTCGGTGATCGAGCATATGATAATACTAGCGGAAGTGATGGGGAATTTGTCAAAATTGAGACTTCGGGTTGGTCGGGACAACATAACATTGAATTTCATGTCTTGGGCGTTCATGACCTTCAATCTACTCTTGGGGGCGTGGTTGCACCAAGTAAAGCGATCTCTTCCACTCTACATCGGATGTTGAAGTACCCTCACGGGAAGGGGTGGCTATTGTCTTGAGAATTCATCAATCCATCCGCCGCGAAGTGTCCACACTGTCTTGGAAATCGAGCATGTACGGAGGATGTTTTCTTATCGGGGTTCACTTTGGGTGAGGCCAGTGGTCAGAATATCATGGTACGTGAATGAGGGAGTGTCGTCGGTGCTCAATCTGTCTACCTCATGAACAAGCTACAACATATCCGGGATGGGATTAGGAAGGAGCGGTAGGAAAAGGCGTTGCGGCATTGGCGAAGTGCCACACAACCCTCATACCTTTGGCTTGGGTTATCGCCCACCAAAGAGAATTTGGGTGAGAAGGGAAAAGAAATGGCGGAAGAGCAGGCAAAGCGGTGGGAAGCCTTTTGAGTTAATGCATAGGCCCATTCGGGGTACCACTGAGCAGACGCTTCGTCCAGGAGGAGGACTTCCATTTTGCGGCTTCCCGAGCCATGGCTAAGCGGAGAAAAGAAGCGTGCGAGTTTGAGATCTTCTTCGACTGCAACTATCCGGGGATAGCGTTGCCCGCAGCGAGCCAGACCCATCGGTGAGGTTGAGCGGTGTAAAGGCGGTGGATCTGAGGGCACGAAATTTGAAATGGGGTATTTGGCATGTCTACTACGATCCTCCGATCGACCATAAGTGCTTGGGGATAACTTCCGGTTTCCATGATTGGGGATGAAAGCAGACTGCGGGCCTACCGGCGACTATCTTGGATGCATCTATCGCACCTCTCTCACTTGGCAATCTGAGGAGGATTTTTGTCAGCGATCTGGGTCGGGTAGTGAGCGAATCTGATTCCACCAAGTCTTGTGAGTGAATCGGTTCAGCTCGTGAGTCTGAATCTGGTAATCTGGGGATGATAACGGATACCTGATCTGTCTAGGTCGTCTTTTCCTTTTCATTTGAGTCTGTTGTAAATGAATCGGACGATTTGGATGTGCTTAATGAGAATCAAGTAGCTGTGGTTTACGAGTACTTTTACGTGCCCTTGATTTATTGCATTAATTAGGACTTTCAAAACTTTGATGAAAGCAGCGAGGGCGAAGTTCCTCGGTTTTACAACGTTTAATTGAGCAAGAGCAAGAGATTTGTCAAACCTTTAATGGATGAAATCACTACCGTGAATATTAGTCTTGAGGAGGACCTTGGTGGTCGAGATCCGGTCCGTTGTCTTGAGGAGCAGCGCTTAGTCGCTTTATTAAAAGATTTCAAAGATGTTTCGCGTGGTCCTACGAAGACATGCAGGAATCGATCTGAGATTATCTGACATCGGATCCCCCTTGACCCGAGGCAGGCACATCAGCGAAACTTCGGGAGGATCATCGGATGGGCTCTCAAGATTAAGGAAGAGGTCACCAAGCAAATCGATGTAGGCTTCCTGCTGGTATCAGAATACCCAACTTGGTTGGCCAACATTGTTCGGTCTTAAGAAGGATGGCGGGATCCGGTATGTGTGGATTTCAGGATTTGAACGCGAGCTAGTCAGAAGATGACTTTCCCTTACCATATCGATGAGTTGGTGGATTTCACGATAGGGCATGCTTTGCTCTCATTCATGGATGGCTTCTCGGGGCTACAACCGGATAGTGATGGCGCCAAAAGGCCGGAAAAGGCTGCATTCACCACCCGTAGAGACATCTTGCTATAGAGTCATGCCATTTGGGTTGAAGAAGCTGGAGCTACTTATCAGCGGGCAACCACGATATTACGACATGATCCACAAAGAGGTTGAGGTGTGCGTGGGCGACATGATTGTCAAATCCAAAAAGAGAGGGCCACTACACGCCTTGCACAAGTTTTTCAAAGGATCGGGAATTAGGTTCTTGGCTAAACCCTCGAAGTGTACATTTGGTGTTCTGTTGGGAAAAATGCTAGGGTTTACGATTACACAAAGGGGCATCGAGGTCGACCCTTCCAAAATCAAGGCCATCTTAGAAATGCCACCACCAAGGACTAAAAAGGAGGTGCGAGGCTTTACGGGTAAAGTGCAATTCATAAGGCGGTTTATCTCAAAATTAACCTTGACTTGTGAACCACTTTTGGCCTCCTCAAGAAAGGAAAGAAGTTCAATGGGACGGCCGATGTCAAAATTGCATTTGAGCAGTTAAAGAATATTCTGAGAACCCACTTTGTGTTGTCACCTTGAGAACCGAAGCAGATTGATTTTGTATCTGTCGATGGCTGAGACTACAATGGGCTGCATGCTTGCAAGAATCGAAGACAAGGTGGAAGAGCCATCTACTATCTAAGCAAGAAGATGCTAGAGTCTGAAACCGCTACACTCATTTGGAGAAGGCTTGCTTAGCTTTGGTATGGGCTACTAGGAAGGCTGCGGCACTACTGTTAGCTCACTCTGTAATGTTGGTTTCACGACTTGATCCCATCAAATATCTTTTAGAAACCGGCACTTACGGGTAGGCTAGCTCGTTGGTTCTTTGTTGCTCTCGAATTTGATCTAAAGTATGTAACCATAAGTCGGTCAAAGGAAGAAGCGTTGGCGAGTTCTTAGCCGACCATCCGGTGGAAGGGGTGAAGCGATCAGTACTTATTCCTAGATGAGGCCATTTTACATATCGACGACGAAACTTGGATGATGTACTTTGACGGAGCGTCAAATCAATACGAGTATGGGATAGGAGTGTTGCTGATAGCACCTGACAATTCCCGTATCCCTCTAGCCTTCAAACTCCGATTCAAAGTCTCGAACAATGAAGCAGAATATGAGGCATGCATTGCTGGTCTAGAAGCAGCCCTGGAACTAGGGGCAAGACGGTTGGACGTCATTGGGGACTCGAACCTTGTTGTGTCTCAAGCTAAAAGAGACTGGAAAGTAAAAGAGGAAAAGATGATGATGTATCACGGACCTTGGACTTCTTGATTCCTCGGTTTGAGAAGCTAAGTTTTACTCATCTACTAGAGAGAACAACAGAGGTTCATGATTCTTTAACAACTCTATCTTCCATGATAGACATCCGTGTGGAGTCGGATCGTCCGGTCATCATCGACGAAATTTGCACGCCTCTGAGTCGATTGCGCTATAGATGAAGTTCGGGCGAAAACCCTGGTATTACGACATCTGGAACTTCTTGGAGAAAAAGCATACCGCTGAGGGTAAATGCCAAAGACAAAGGGCAATCGGAAGAATGGCCGTTCAGTTCATCATCTGTGGGGGTAAAACGTATAAAGGGTCATCTGGGAATGCATAAAGCTATGTGTTGATGCCAAAGAGTCAAAGTGTCGATGGAAGCCATCCACGGGGAGAATGTAGTGCGCACATGAATGGGGTAATGTTGTACGGAAGATCCTCGAACGGGGTTATTCTTGGTCCACCATGGAGGAGGATTGTATTGGTTTTGTCGGCGATGCCACAAGTGTCAAATTCATGCAAATCGCATGAACATTCCGCCGTCAAAAGCTGTACAACATGACTTCGCCATGGCCATTTGATCTGGGGAATCGATGTGATCGGAACATCACCGAAGAAGTCGAATGGGCATGAGTTCATCTTGGTAGCGATAGATTATTTCACAAAGTGGGTTGAGGCCCAATCTTATGCGGTGTTGAAGGCTTATGCGTCACAAAATTTATCGAAACAACATCATCTAAGCTCACGGGGTCCCAAAGCGAAATAATTTGGACAATGGTTCCCACTTCAAGAAGGAGGTGATTGATTTGTTGGAGAAATACAATGTGGCTTTTCATAAGTCATCTACCTATCGGCCGCAAACCAATGGGCGGTTGAGGCGTAACAAGAATATCAAGCACATACTGCGAAGATGGTGGAAACCTCTGGGGTGGCGGATAATTGCCGTTAAGCTCTGTGAGACTCTGGGACTTCAATCAGAACTTCTCTTGGGCGACTCCGTACTCATTGGTTTATGGGATGGAGGCCGTTACGCCTATTGAGATTGAGGTCCGTCATTATGAGTATTGGTGAGTGTCGAGATAAATGAAGCGGATTAGCGTGAAGCGGTTGAGAACTCATGCTCTTTGATGAAAGAAATTTGAAAGCAACATGTACCATGTCCAAGGTTATCAGCGAAATTGCGGGCTTTCAACAAGAAGGTTAAGTCGAGAATTTAAAAAGGAGATTTGGTGCTCAAGGACAACGAGCTCCCATCCACGACAAGGGGCAAGTTGGACCCAATTGAATTTGGTCCTACATCATCAAGTCAATCTAGTTAGGTGGAGTGTGGTTACGATGGATCTAGATGGCTTGGAGTTCTCACAACCGATCAATATGGACAAGTTGAAGAAATATTACCCTTGAGAGGCTCGCTAGGCGAAAACCGAAAGGCGACCTAGGCAAACTTCGAGCACAAAAATTTGAAATCATAAAAGCTGAGCTCGCAAGGTTGAAAACCATAAAGCGGCCTTGGCAAAAGTTAGGCGTAAAGGAGAGTGAAAATACCCGGCGAACTGAGCTTTGAACTCGTGGGCTTGATTCCCATCTTTGGGATCGTGAGCAACTTCATCTTGAAGTTGACCATAAACTTTTCCCGATCAACTTTGTCCATTTTGATCATCTCGGTCATCTTTTTCCATCGGCATTCATCGTGATCTCGATGCAGTGCTATTAGGACTAGGGCAACTTTCCGTTGCCACGAAGTCTTGATACTATTCGGACTAGGGCAACTTTCCGGTTGCTAGGATCGGGGTTGTGCATCTCGATGGCGGATCTCGGGCGTGTCGATTGATCCATATCGAAAATAGTTTTCAAAAGTTTTAATAAAGTTGACTTTGTTCAAATTAATCTTTTTACAACTAAGACCATTTTTGGACCAAAGCGAAAAATTTTCAGTACCACAACTTTCAATTTCATTGATTTCAAAACAGAGTTCTCTTGCTCTTGCATACAATTGGAGTTGCTTTTTATTACACTCATAAAGAAAACTTGAAAGTACTAATAAAGCAATAAATCCAGGGCATAGTCAAGTCAGGTGTCCCTGCGCCCCCTCCCAGAGCTAGTCGAAGCCTCTGACGCCAAGCTAGGCCCAATCTGTGCCTTTTCATTAAGCCAATCCCAACACTCGTCAGACAAAGTGTAACTGAAAGTGGAAGCAGGGGCCAGGAGCTCTCTAGTTCTCCATCTTTGTGGCATATCAGACAAGCTGCGCCTCGGACGGAAGCGGTAGGGTACTCAATCCCCTCTGGCGGGCAAGTCTGATCATGGCCAAGCCCAGCCTGGAATCGGAGCGGAAAATAGAACACTGATGAGTCGGACCAATCAATTTGGACCCAGTCTGCGGGACATGCTATAGCTCATTCTTGGGAAGATTGAGCCAAGGACGGCGCCAAGCAATGCGGTCGGAGACAAATTGCACATCGGTTGAACCACCATCCCTCATCAAGCGCATCAACGAGCGTTGCGAAAAAGTAGCAGCGAAATTTGAGTAAGCGGGCAAGAGTCCACAACTGCGGTTTATCCATCAACCATACACAGGGAGGGATGAAAAATGAGAGAATAAAGAATAGAGATGTGCGATGAGAAACGGTGAGACAAGGGTTTTGTGAGAAAAACCGAAATTTGGGCGAGTGATGTGAGCAAATACATATGTGAGATTGGGTGGGAAACATTACTGCGGCGATAGTGGACTCCACCGAATCGGTGCGTCTCTGGCGGTGGAAAGCGTCCAAGCCCATCGGTGTTTGGCCAATGCCATAGCAATCTGACTCTTCCTTCCTTCAAGCCTGAGCAACTTCAATCAAGCGGATCTTTGGGTCCACCGGGCAAGAAAGCGAGAAGTGAGATAGCATGCACAAGCGAGCGCATGTTGTCGAAACCTTGCCAATGGTGGTCGCCGATCCGGCACCGAAGCGATGGATCAAACCGAGGATATCTAGTTCCCCATTACGGATCGAGATCGAGCATCATCTTGCGGTAAGTCCACACATCCGCCCTAAAGCTTGGGCGTGGCCAAAGCGATGAGCAAGATCTCTTCGAGCGTTCGAGACTCCATCAAAACTTGAAAATCTTCAAAAGTTGGACATACCTCTTGCCTTAAAGCTAAAAACATGCGTCCTTGGGTTCGAGAACCTTCTTTGCGGCATGGAGGAAAGGAAGGTGTGGCGAGTGCGACTCGGCGTGAATAGTGCATTCAAGCGAAACCGGAAGTTCAACTTTTCGAGCCATCTAAAGAAGTGGTGCAAGATGTGAGATTTTCTACGAGAAATGCCTCTATTTTTGTGCAAAGCAGTGATGAAATGAATGAGTCCCGAAGTTGGGGCTTTTAAAGAGGATGGGACACTATTCAGGAGGACACGTGTCGAAAATTTGGCGGCTGCCGGGATAAGTGGCCGGCCAGCCACCTTTTCTAGCAGGCCGGCCACATTTCTCTCCTCACATACAAAATTGGCGGCCGGCCCCAAAAGTGGCGGCCATGCTCGATGTGTTCCTTGATCTGTTTTACCCTCCAGGAGGAAGTTTCAAGCATTTCCATGCAAAGGGTATGTCAAAGGCCTCCATTTCCCTCTATTTCGGATGCATTCCGTTGCCCAGATCGTCCGAAGCACACTTTGTTTTGTTAAGTTTTGTTTATCGAGTTGTTGTTTTACTTATCGAGTTGTCGTTTTGCTTATCGAGTTATTTGTCGAGCTGTCGTGTTTTTATGTGTTTGAGTTGGTACTCTTTGTTTAAGCAATTTTCTTGTTAAGTTTTGTTTATTAAGTTGTCAACACTGTTGTATTTTGCTTATCGAGTTGTAAACTTGCTAAGGTTCTGTTGTATCTTAGTAAATTAAGTTGTTGCGTCGGTTCATTACCTGACTGGGCAAATGCACAATGCACATTTTCATTCAATCTTATTATGGTGCAAAACGATGCGATATGATGCTAAGAGTTTAAAATACAACACCTTTTTCAAAAGTCGTTTCATTCCATCACGCTTTATTTTGCAAACAAAGGCACAAGTTTTACAAAAATAAAACTGCCTAATAATGCATAATGTGCTACAACTACTAGCAAAAAGGTAAATAAAACAGGGAACCGCAACATCAATGCTCTCGAGAGCGGGAATAAGAGGCCCTTTTCATCCTCTTCTGCGGAATAGCCTCTGCACCCCCATCACCGTCCGAGTCGGAGCTGTCATCCTCAGGATCCCCCTCAGCCTCGCCTCCACTCTCGGAGCCAAGACCAGAGCCCTCTTCTCTGTCAGCAGATGTCTCTGACTAACGATCTACAACATCCTCCTCCTCATCCTCATCGGGCTCCGCCTCTATAATATGTGCCCTGCGTCTGCGAGACGATCCCTCTCCTCGAGCTCCTCGAAAAGGCTTGGATGGCCCAGCTCCTCGAGAAGGCCTAGATGGCCCAGCTCCTCGAAAAGACCCAGATGGTCCACCTCCCCGAGAAGGCTCAGGTGGCCCGGCCTGTGGCTGAGAATATACTGGAGGCATCTGAAAATGAAAAATGCAGTTTGAATACATTAGCCAAAACATGTATATCAGATACAGATGCAAGCAAGCTACATAGAGTGGATGTACGCAGGAATAATGCATGAATGTAATGTGTGTCAGATGTGCTCTACACAAGTAGCCTATTAATGCAGTAAAATGTCCAAAATCAGCATGTGATCAGAAGATCTGATCTTTGGAAAACTAAAGGGTACCTGGAAGCCCATGATGGACAACTGCACCTCCCTCCGCAGGACCATCCCCTCAAGTGAGGCTACCATCTCGAGCACCTGATCCATGTACTCAACAGGGGGCTGCAGATGCAAAGGCAAGGGTATCAGTAAAGGAATGAACGTTCAAATATCTGAGTGATGAATCAAAGCTGTAAAACATACCGGTGGTGACTCAGGGTCTCTGACGTAGCGGTGGCCAGGTACTGGAGGCTCTATCGGGATCGGAATCGGAGAGGTAGTCCCATATTGCCACCCCATCAGCTCAGTCGGCATATCCGGCCATCCAGGATGATGATAAGTCGGGGGAATCGGGGGAATAAATCCACGCCCGCCTCTGGATGTACCAGCCCTGCTGGTGGAAGGAGCGTCTGCAGCCCGAGCCGGGGCCTGGCTCGAAGATGGTATGCCAGCAGGCTTCATCGTCGGAGTACGGACTCCCGTCAATGGAGGCATCAGGTATATGTGACGGTAAGTGGCATAGTCTCCCTCCTCAAGATGAAGTAAGGCATCAGTACCCAGCATAGCATTAACAACATCCCGAGAAAAGAGCCTATCAGCGATCCGCATCTCGATTTGGGGTCTTTGAGGAGGTCTGAAGTATAGCCCCATACCTGACGCAAGAAGCGCTCCTCCAGAAACCAGGCCCTACCAACTGGCCCCTCGAATAGAATCCTGTACTGGGAGGCACCCCGCCCTCCAGCAAACTGGTATCGGAGACCCTCACCTAAGGAAGCCTAGGGCTCCCATGTAATCTGCGGGTAACCAATCGATCAGAAATCAGGAAGGTACAAGACAAATCAAAGCTGAAAACACAAAGAACTGAGAGTTCTGAAATACCTCCATCGACCTTAGTGTCGAAATCTTGCCGTAGATAAAGGAGAGACTCCGAGGTCTTGGCGGTCTTGGCCCTCAAATACAAGTGAGTCTGGGTCACGAGGCCCTCCACCACCATCTCTGGGGCTAATATCGAGAAATGCGCATAGACCCATAAGCATGGAAACAGTGCAGAATGTAAATGCAAAGTGCTAAAGGCAAAATACAGTATGTAAAGTACGCAGTGTGTGCAGTGTACAAGTAATGAGGAGCGGAAATGTAAATCAGGAGGGCAGAAAGTACCTCCCAGGCTCTCCAGTAACCACCAAGTAAGTCCCCCCGTCCGCGGGAGGTCGCGCTGATGTAGCAGTAAAGGGTAGCCAAGCCGGCGCCGCCCCAGTCATCTGCGTCGACTGTGATAGGTCCAAAGAAGCGCTCAGCAGATCTGACCCAACGGTGTTCCCTCTATCGGCAAACAAAGTAGTCCCAAAGAGGAACATCAGAAAACCACGGGCATACTGTGCTGCCTCATCAGGAGTCCCAGGCTCCATCTCCACCCTCCGAAAATGGGAGGAGAACCAGGTGTATCGGACTCTGCCCGAAGCTCTATCAACAGGTGGGCGAGCCCCCAGCAAATATATCCAAGCGGCCTCCCATTGACCCATATCCTCGTCGTAAGGAATGGGCCAACCTCCCAGGTCAAGGCCAGTCAGTACAGCAAAGTCAAGCGGGGTCATAGTCAAGTCCCCCGCGGCAGAGAAATGAAAGGAGTTGGTGGTGTCCCACCATCTCTCCACCAAAGCTGCCATCAACGTCCTCCTGGCAGGACAACGAGAAAGCCCAGTACAGAAGGGCCCGAACCCTGCCAAATCAACCAAATCCCGGACAGCCTCTGGGAGCTTGGCGTACCAATCTCTAGCTACGGTGGAGCCGTATCCCGTCTGAGAAGTCACTGCATTGAGAATGAATACATCGTTCAATAAAATGAATGAGTGTGTGCAAATAAAATGAATGAGCGTATTGCAAAGCGAAATAAATAAAACGTGTGCAAATGAATGAAATTTGCGTGCAAAGTAAAGTGGATCAGCCGCGTGTTCAGATTTCAAAGTGTGAGCAGTGTGCTAGACATCAGTTTGGACTGCGTGTTCAACCCTCAATCAGTGTGTGCTGTGTTCACCTTCAATTTGGGCTGTGTGCTCAGAAAATCAGTGTTTGGGCTGCGTGTTCAAAACTCAATCAGTGTGTGCCACGTGTTCACCTTCAACTTGGGCAGTGTGTTCGGAAAATCAATGTTTGGGCTGCGTGTTCAAAACTCAATCAGTGTGTGCCGCGTGTTCACCTTCAATTCGGACTGTGTGTTCAGAAAATCAGTGTTTGGGCTGCGTGTTCAACTCTCAATCAGTGTGTGCCGTGTGTTCACCTTCAACTTGGATTGTGTGTTTAGAAAATCAGTGTTTGAAATTTGCGTGTTCAAAACTCAATCGGTGTGCCGCGTGTTCACCTTCAACTTGGAACGTGTGTTTAGAAAATCGGTGTTTGGGCTGCGTGTTCAACTCTCAATCGATTAATGTGCCGTGTGTTCACCTTCAACTTGGGTGTGTGTTGAAAATCGGTGTTTGGGCTATGTGTTCAACTCTCAATCGGTGTGTGCCATGTGTTCACCTTCAACTTGGGCATGTGTTCGAGAAAATCAGTGTTTGGGCTGCGTGTTCAACTCTCAATCAGTGTGTGCTGCGTGTTCACCTTCAATTTGGGCTGTGTGTTCAGAAAAATTAGTGTTTGGGCTGCGTGTTCAACTCTCAATCGGTGTCTTAGTGTGTTCACCTTCAATTGGCTGTGTGTTCGGAAAATCGGTGTTTGAACGTGTGTTCAATTCTCAATCGATTAATGCGCGTGTGTTCACCTTCAATTTGAAATTTGTGTGTTGGAAGATCAGTGTTTGGGCTGCGTGTTCAACTCTCAATCAGTGTGTGCCGTGTGTTCACAATCAATTTATGGGCTAAGTGTTCAGAAACTCAAGTGATTGAGCGTGTGTTGAGAATGTAATGGAATGCACGAAAAAACGAGAATCGTTGCAGAAAAGATAAAACGAAGTAAATACCTCTCGTGCCTCATGAGAAAGGTGATACTCGGCTCCATGAACAGATCTCCGGTGCTCGCTCATCAAAGTCTGTGAAGTGATGAAAAACATTTTCATGGAAGAATGTGTCTTTGGCGGCGTACCTCTCGGTATGAAAGGTCGAACCCAAGGCGAGCCATAATGTCGGGATCACCTCCCAGTAGGAGGACCTCCACCGTGAGGAAAATGACCGGCCATTCAGAAAACCTACAAAAGGAGAAAAAATAAGCCAAAATTAGAAAAAGTCAACAAAAGTCAACTCTCGAGAAATGAAAAAAGTCAACAAAAGTCAACCCCCCGAGAAAATCTTCCAAATGTTGAGACAAACTCACCTCAAGTGGCTAAAATGAAAAAAGAAGCACCGAAATCAAAATTTAATCGGTTCAAAGTGCTTAAAATTAAAAGTTTTCGCAAAAACAACTTGCGTGGGGCGTTGGAAAAGCAGCGTATAGAGCTTGAATCGAGGAGGAAAATGGTTTGGGAGGCTAGAAGGTGATTTGAGCTAAGGTTATGAGCTCAAAGAGTTTGGCGAATGGTTTTAAAGAAAAGAGGGTGAAAAGACAAAAATGCCCCAGTTTGGACAAGTGGCGGTATACCGGCCACCTTTTTGCCATGGCCTTTTTGAAAAGTGGCGGTGGCCTCAATGGGAAAGAAAGCTGGCGGTGGTGATCCTAGGTTGGTCCCAAGGTCTCTGCAAATTTTGAGAAGGATTGGAGTCCGGGACTGAAAAAGTACAAGAGAAGTGCACTTTACGTCACGAAATCGCTCATGGAACTTGACTTCAAACTTCGTGTGTCTCATCATTACTCATCAAAATCAAGGTGTATCCTTTTTGAAACATGTTGTAACCTCTCCGGAGGTGAACGGAGGCAGCGATCGAGTCGCCCTCGCCGAAGCGCATTTCCTTTCCGTTTTGTGACAAACACGCGTCTGATTCACGCTTACGCATTGTTGTGCATCTAACTTGCATTCTCATGAACATACTTGCATTGTTATGCACGTCTCTTTGATATTACCATGCCTCTGTGTTTAAGCTTGCGTTATCCGCACCTCCTTTCTCGCATTGCGATGCACTCACCCGACACCGCGCTTGTCGAACCTTCGATATCGCATTGAACATATGTTGTAAGTATGTTGTGCTTGTTGAGTTTCTCTCTTTTGCAGGCACGATATTGTATGTACGGTTCATTTGAAGCTGGTGCGACCAGACGAATCGCGCAGGTATCGTATCTTCTCCGTGTGAGACGTGACGAGAATTGAATAATTCTCTGCATTCCTAACTGTATGAAATGTAGTTGTTGCTTTGCATTCTTGCTTAAAACTGTTGCATCTGTTCGCGAATATTTGCTTCATTACAGCTTGCTGCACTTGCATGAACATCAAGTTACATTTGGCCTTGTGCATATCATTTTGCATTTTGCCCCCTGCCTACGGGCACACCTTTGTTTATCTCGCCTGTTTGTCTAAGTCTTCGGCCTTGTCAAAAATGGGTCGATCTCACGGGCTTTGACATTCACTCCGTCACTTATGACTTCGAGTTACGTCAAGAGGGGCAGCTGAGACTTTCCATTTTTGACCGACCTTAAGACTCAGACGTCACCGATTGAGCGCTTGGTGATGTTGCATATCGTGCTCGTCCAGAGGTTTCAGAGTCTCGGCCGTGAGCCTTGCCTCCGAACTTCCGGGCTTTTCTGTACTTTGCCTCGGTTTGCGAACCAGGCTCGGTTTTCTCTGTTTCTCTTCCCAAAGGGAGGGAGAGGTCTCGTAGATCATCTCTCAGTGGCCGTGGGCTACATTTCGTGGTCGTAGGCCATTTTGCCCATTCAGAGCCGTCGAGGTTCAGTTTTTCGGGATCGGGGATTAACCACCTCCGTTTGCTCGATTTTGGCATACATCTTATTTACTCCTTTTAAGGGACCTTTGTGATCCGAGAGACCAACCGTGGTCGAACACCACTCCGTGCCTAACTATCGGTTTGGGGCCTCGGATTTGCAGCGTTTGACCCCGAACCTTCATTTCGCATCGGTTTGCGTTCATTTTTGGCAGGGACCTCTGTTTCATCACCAAGAAGGTCATAGAAGGGTGGGAGGCCAGTAATTTTTTTAGCAACTAGTTATATTCCTTCATCGCCCTCCGTCGCCCATTTTTTCTCACTCGGAAGCCAATGTTGACCACCCTTGGGCCATTTTCTTGCACCCTAAACCCCATATTTGTGATGTACACATCTGGGAGGCCACCAATATTTGGTGGCCGGCCAGTAATTCCATTTGAACCTTTTGAACCCCTTTGAAAAGTGGATTGTTCTCTCTCCTGGTTCACTGTTTCCAGTTTTTTACCACAGGGTTGTGTTAAGAACACATGGGAGGCCACCAATCTGTGGTGGCCGGCCACTAATTACACTTGGCCTTTTTGACCCCTGGCCGGCCGGCCATAGGGAGAGCCGGCTGGCCACCTGAAACCTCAATAGCTGGCCGGCCAGATTCCTTGCACCCTGTTCAGTCCAAATATGACCTCTTTTCCCCCCCAGATTTTGTATCCGGGGGGCCTTTTTTTGGGGGGAAAACTTGAATTCATTTCCCCTCCATTTTTCCCCCCTTTTATTCCACTCTTTTGCCTATAAAACCAGTCTCCCAGCTCTGGTTTAAGGGTTGGAAAATTTTGCCTTGAGCTCTTGTATTGAAGCTCCCTCTCCCTTTACACTTCAAGCATCCTAACCATCCAAGTCTTACACCCTTTCTACACCACCACCTAGCACCACACCACCACCTCCATTCCAGCCATTTGGAGCAGCTTTCCAGAGCTTAGGAAGCAACATTTCTTGGTTTAAAGGCTGTCAAAGAGTTGGTCTTCAAAGGTAAGTCCTTTTCTCCCCTCTTTGACTCTTTTCTTGGTTCATATCTTAACTCTTTGTGTTTGAATATTTGGGCTCCGACCCTAACTAGAAATAGGCTTATTTTGAGCCATATTCCGTGTTTTATTGAGGGCCTCTCCTTTGTTTGGGGCCTCTTTATTGCACTTGCTTCATTATCTCCCTTGTATGCCATTTTCTTGCATGTTGTTTTTGGCCTATATGTAAACTGTTTTGAGGCATGTTGTAAACTGTAAAGTAGCTTATTTTGAGCCCTTATATAATATTGTTGAAGGGCTCATCATTGTTTGGGGCCCCCTTTTATCACTTGCCTTTGTATCTTTCTTTTGGCCCAATTTTTGCATGATTTGTTAGCCTCTTGTTTTTCTGTTTTTGGACTCTGGTCCGAACTAAAAATGACCTTATTTTGACCCCCTATTCATGTTTCATTAAGGGTCTTTTGTTGTTTGAAGCATCCTTTTTATACTTTGTGTTATAGCCCTCTTTTTGGCCTTATCTTGCATAGTATTTTGAGCATGCTTGTACACTGTTTTGGGTTTGATCATCAACTGTAAAAAGTCATATTTTAGATCCCTCTTCAACTTTTTTGAAGGATCTTCATCTTTTTTGGGCCAGAATACATCACTTACTTCCTTGTCCTCCTTTAGGCCTACTTTTTGCATGAGAGTTTTTCCATACTTGTGTCTGTTTTTGTGGCTTGTGGTAAACTGTAAAAAATCATATTTTGGGCCCCTCTTCAACATTGTAGAAGGGCCCTTTTCTGTTTAGGGTCAGAAGCTGTCACTTGCTTCATTATCTTGCTTTCGGGGCCGTTTTTGCATGCTAGTTTAGCCCCATTTGCGTTCGCTGTTTGGCCTTGCTTAAAACTGTAAATATGCTTATTTTTGGGCTGTATTGACTCTGCCTTCACATTCCATGTTCAAATAATGCATTCATTGCATAGCCATAGGCCATTCCGTATGCCTAATTTCATGTTTCGGGACCTATTCCATGCATCAGGTGTCATTTTGCCATCTTTCGGGACTGTTTTGCATCATTTATTGCCTCTGAAAATTGCATGCTAGTATGCCATATTCCATGTTTTTCCATATCTTGTTAGAGTGGCATTTGGTGCCTTAGGGTCGGTCATCGGTTTGCGTGCACGTGTGCATGCATTTCGAGTGTCTCATTTTCATCTAATGGCCTCTTATGTGAGTGTGGCTGAGGTCCACTTGTGTTAGTGTAAGTCCATATCGCATTGTGTATGCCATTTCATTCCATAGCATTGCGTATGCTAGGTTGTATGTTAGTGTATGCCATGTTACCTCGTGCATCATGTATGCCATTTCATAGCATTTGCATGTTAGATTGTATCTTAGTTGCATTTCATGCATGTCATGCATATTGCATTGTGTTCGGATAGGAGTTAGTCGAGCACGGAAAGCAGGTATGTTTCGTACTTGAGGACGAGCGTGTCTCCATTCGATCCACGACACTCCGGATTATCCATGATGGAGTTAGGTTTTAGTTGAGTTTTCATGTGCATTCATTCTATATTGAGTAGTGCAATTCGATTCCTCGACCATCATGCATCGAAATGCGTAATTGGTGGTACGAGGATCGAGGCATGCATACATTTGTGAAAATACATTACCATGCCCCTTTCCTGCTCTCTGTTGCAGCAAATCAAGAATCAGCAGTCTCCCGGGGCTTGGTTCGCTTTCCAAAAATTATTGCAAAATAGAGGCTAATTTGGGCATCACAATGGATTTTCGCGCAAAGGCAACCTGGATATGCATCATTCATCATCTGAAGAAGAGTCAAGACAGTCCCTGGCTAATTTTGGACTGTATTATTTGTTTGGACTGTACTATTCGGGACTGTATATTATTCTTTCGGACCCTCTGTGCGAGGGCATAATTGTAATAAGTGTGCGTAAGTGTGATGTATGTCTTCTAACCCCACGTCTTTCTTCCCTTTTATTTACCTGCTTATGATGGTTAGATTATGGCATGTTTCAATTAGCATACAGTATGATAGCATGTTTGCATTCATTCATCATCTTACATACAAGACTCGTAGCATCATACTACTTGCATTTGTATTTCAATTCTAAGTTGAATACATGTTAGTTGTAGCATTCCATATGCCATGTTTAGAATAGTGAGCTGCTATAGTTGCATTTTTACATGTGTTGCATTAGGCATTTCTGTATATTTAGGATCATGCATGGATTTCTAATCGGTTTCTGTTTTGGCTTGGAGTACTCGGTGAGTTTTATGCTTTGGCATCCTTGTATGCATGTGAATGACTGCCATGAATAGCATGTTTACCATGAGGCTATATGCTTATGTGATATAACTGCCTTGAATGCTGTGGGTGGAGGTTGGGTTAGTTGGATTGGAACAAATCATTGACTGTGTGTTTTTAGCCCACTAAATAGTGGCAAAATCATGTTTTCTAAGCCCATCTGAGGGTGGCAAAATCTGCGTTTTAAGCCTACCTGCGGGTAGCAAACCGTCTTTCAAAAACAAACATGAAATGTTATGTTCCAATTCAAAGAGCGATCTATACTTGTATGTTGTGCATTACATAGTAAATCTAGGCTAATAACCGGAATAAGAACGCACAATGTTCTCAAAACTAGATATCATGGTTAGTAGAGGCCGATCTTTGATCGGGCGAGCGGGGGTGCTCACGAAGTGACCTTCCCCAATCGTACTCAAGTTCCCGAGCCGAGGCAACTTTGGTGATGACGGACACGTGGCCTTAGGCACGAGTCAGGGTTTCCTAAATTTTCCAAAAATAAAATATTTAGGTGGCGACTCTGTATCTGGAAAAGCAGTCCATGTTTGGCACTTCTTTCAAAAATCTATTTTCTCAAAACGATTTGCCGGATTTGGACTCTTTGGTTCAAGATTTAGAACCGTGACACAAATCGAGTTCGAGCTATAGCGAGGTTCCCCGCGGGCCTGTTTACATAAGTGAATATGGGCAAAAAAATATTCTCAATTGTATGATCATCTTTTGGTACTCAACTATGTTGATAAGAAATATATAGTTCAATTTTTTATCGTAACATTATTGATTTTTTTTCATGTTAGTAGAAATTGGTATTGAACTTCAAATTTTATTGGTTAGAGGTTAAACGTACTTTGGCCCCCCCAAAGTCATAATCCTAGATCCGTCCCTGGGTAGTGGTGGTAGTGGTAGTGGTGGTAATGGTAGTGGTGGTGGTGGTGGTAATAGTAGCAGTAGCATGGTAGTGTTGAGCAGTAAGTCAAATTTTATTGAGTAGTTATGTAGTCTTATCGACTATTAAGTGGGATTTAATTTAGTAGTAAGTCAAATATAATAAAATAGTAAGTGGAGTCTTTATGAGTAATAAGTGAGATTTAATAAAATAGTAAGTGGAGCCTCATTAACTAATAATAGAGGTTTAGTAAGTCAAGTCCAATAAAGTAGTGTCTTATTGCATAATAACATGTTTTGATTAGGTAGTAAGTCAATTCCAATAGACTAGTAAGTAAAGTCAGATTTGATTGCAAGTAGAGTATTATTGAGTAGTAAGTAGAGTTTAATTGAGTAGTAAGTCAAGTCTAATAAAATAGTAAGTAGGGTTTATGTGAGTAGTAAAGTCTAATGAAATAGTAAGTAAAGTCTTGTTTAGTAGTAAGTCATGCTGATTCAGACAATATTTACTATTTGTTCAGATTCCATTTACTATTTATTGTAACTTTATTTATCATTTATAATATCAATACTCATTACTACTTTAGACAATACTTACCATTCGTTTAAATTTTACTCTATTCTTTCAAATTTTACTTATCACTTGTCTTGACTCTACTTACCATTTATAATGTCAACACTTACTACTATTTGAGACAATATGTACCACTTATTGTGATTCTACTCACCATATTGGTGACAACAAAATAGTTTGTTACGAACACATAAGCTATTTGGCAAATAGATTGAGTAAAAATATTAAATTGTAAATTTAATTTGAAATTGTGAACTTATCCAAATTTACTAGTTTGAAATTTGCTTAAACCCCTCCATTTCATCACCACTCTCCTCTGTTTAATTGGTTAAATGACAATAATTAATTTTAAACTTAGTTAAATATTATCATAATTAATAATATTATTTATGAATTAGATGATGATAATACCAATGATGGTGAATATAACATTGGTAATGAAGATGATATCATCAATTCTAAAACTCGATGATGTAACATTTATAGATTTTTCTTTACTAATATTTCTACTAGTTAGGCTTGGAGTGAATAGATGCACACATGTATTAAATATTTTAAGTGCAATCTTATTAAATAATAAGTGAAGTTGGAGTAGTAAGTCAAATCTAATATAGTAGTAAGGTTTGATTTAGTAGTAAATGAAGTGTGATTGAGCAATAAATCAAATTTCATGGAATAGTAAGTCAAGTACTATTGAGTAATAAGTAAATTTGATTGGATAGTAAGTCAAGTTTGATAGAATAGTAAATAGAGTAGTCTGACGGAATAGTAAGTAGAGTCGTCAAGTTTAATGGAGTAATAAGTATAGTATCATTAAGTAGTAAGTAAAATCTCATTAAATAGAGAGTCAAGTCTAATGGAGTAGTAAGTAGATTTTTATTGAGTGACAAGTGGGTTTGACTTAATAGTACACCAAGTTTGATTGAGTAGTGAGTGGAGTCTCACAGAGTAGTAGACGATGTTTGATGGAGTAGTAAGCAGTGCTTGAATGAGTAGTAAATCAAGCTTGATAAAGTAGTAACTAGAGTATCACTGAGTAGTAAGTAGAGAAACATTGAGCATTAAGTGAAATCATATTGAGTAGTAAATAGTGTTTGATTGAGTAGTAAGTGACATTCGATTGAGTAATAAGTCAAGTTTGATAAAGTGATAAAATGAAGTCTCATTAAGTAGCAAGTCATATTTGATAGAGTAGCCGAAATGAAAAATATGTATATATATTTTTGGCATATTTATTATTTAAGTGAGGTTTATTTGAGTGGTAAATCAAATCTAAAGATGTAGTAAGTGAGGTTTATTTCAGTCAAAGATAAGTCTAATCTTAACAAGTGAGGTTTATTTGAATGATAAGTGAAGCGTAAAAAAATGACAAATAGACCAATAAGTATGATTGAATGAACTGGTAAGCCAAAAGTAATAAAATAGTAAGTATAGTTTATTTAAATGGCAGTAAGCGAGATTTATTTGAGTGGCAAATCAAGTTTAAAGATGTGGTAAGTGAAGTTTATTTCAGTGATAGTCAAGTCTAATAAAGTGGTAGTAAGTGAGATTTATTTGAATGGTAAGAGAAGTGAAAAAAAGTGATAAGTATGGTTGAATGAAATTGTAACAACCCTCGCACTACTTTGATCATACTCATATGCATTATGTATGATTTTGCTTTGTTAAGCTTGCATTTGAATCTTGACTTACTTTGCATTCTTGACTTGTCTTGCATAAGTGATACTTGAGTATTATGTTCCTTTGGTGGGTGTGTGTGTGTTTTGCCGAGGTTATCTTGAGCCTAGTTCACCTTTGAATCCTTGTACTTAGAACCACTCTAGAACAGCTTGTCTGACCTTCATCTTCACCTCAGCATGTTAGCCGAGATGCTACTGCTTAGCCGAGATGTTATACACTTAGTGACCTTTGTCCCTGGGAAGGTATGACCTAGACCGAGGTGTGGCACATCCCTGGCCGAGGTGTGTACGGCTTAGTCAAGTGTTGTCCTCCTAGCCGATGTCTTTGATACCTGTTGCGAAGTTTGCCTTTAGCCGATGTTATCACTTCTTAGAAGTCTTGTTGTTAGCCGATGTCATTACTCGGAGTCCCTTGCCGCCTAGCTTGTTGAACACGCTTTGTCATAGACTTGTCTTGTCAATCTATCACCTTTTGAGGAGAACCAACCAACCGGCCACGTGTCCAAGCCGAGTGTTAAATCACCTAGAGAGAGAGAGCCCATCATTTGTTACATCCTTGTTTTGGGAGAAGAGAGAGAAGCTCTAGGAAGAGTTCTAGAGAGAAGGTAGATAGCAAGCTTGATCCTTGGTGTTTGATCCGTTGGGTTTGTGATTTGAGGTTAGAATCTTCACCTCCTTTTGTTATTCTTGATGATCACTTAGTCGCATTGCATGATTGATTCTGTTTTTGCATGTCATGCTTTGATTTAAAGTTGGTTTTGGAAAGAGAATATGAACATTCATGTGTTCTTGAGAAAAGCCTTGATTTGATCCGAAAGCTTGCATTGAAATCCATGCTTATGTGTTTGTTTCACCAAGACCTTCTAGTATGGGTGCCTGGTCCATGTTTTCAAACTCATATCATGAAATCTGATTTTGTAAATGATAAGTTATCATCTTTGCATTCATTTCTTCATCCTCTTCATGATCATGTTCTTGATGTTCTTGAGCAGAGGGAAATCCCAGGTTTTTCCCGACTTCATTTGCCCTTGAATGTGGCCTCGGAACCTCACCTCGGCGAAGAGGTGGGGAACCTCGGCTTAGACACAGTTAGGTGCCCAAAGATGTTTTCGAAAAATAAGAAACGGTGGTTGTTTTGATTTGACTTAGTTTGGAGCATACCGAGATCATTTGCATGCACGTGAAACTTGTTTGAAAGTGTATTCAGTGAACTTGCCATGTATTTGTAGGACTTGGACTTGCCTTGACCCCGACGTTCGAAGAACTATGTGAGTGGCATTCTTGATAAAGCTATGTTGCTTTGACTTGTTAAGAATATTGTTTTGCCTTGTTTTGAAAGTGTTTGTAAAGCATGAATGGTTAATCCTATCTTGAATATCAAAAGATATATCTTGTTTTGAGGACACATTCTGGAAGTCCGTATGTGCCAGGGGACTTTAAGCATTTGTGGCACCAGTCCGTACGTGCTAGGGGACTATAAGCATTTGTAGCACAAAGTTTGGAAGTCCGTATGCGTGGGACTTTAAGCATTTGTGGCACCAAATCCGACGTGCTAGGGGACTATAAGCATTTGTAGCACAAAGTTTGGAAGTCCGTGCGTGCGAGGACTTTAAGCATTTGTGGCACTAGTCCGTACGTGCTAGGGGGACTATAAGCATTTGTAGCACAAAGTTTGGAAGTCCGTACGTGCTAGGGGACTATAAGCATTTGTAGCACATTCTTGTCTTGCCTTGCCACTGACGGTTTTACCGCGTGGGTTGTTGTCCGGAATGTCATCCCTTGTCTTATATTGGTGGTAATGAGCATCCTTGAAACTTTGAAAGATTTGATGATTTAACTTGATTTATACTATGTATTGTTTTGTTAAAAGACCTCGGATATCATTCATGTAAACCCTTTATTGTTTATGCCATTCACTGAGTATCCAAGCTCACCCTCTCTATATATATGTAGGTGATGAGCAGGACGGCGGAGACGCCTAGACTTGTTTGCCGATGTTTTGTTTGCCGACGTGTTTTGTATTCATGTTTTGCAACATCTTGAAGATCATGCTTCTTAGTTATTTCATTGTATTTTGTATTTTGTATTCAATGGCCGAGAAGCCTTTTGATCAAGATGTAATTTTTGTACTCCATTTTGTTGTATTAAAGCCATTTTGAGATGTATGACATTCCATTTAACTTAAGCACTGCTCTTATGGACTACTTGGTTTTATTTATTGCTTCCGCATTTGTAAGCCCCATATGTTTTACTCTGTTTTGTGTGTGTGATCTTGTAAGTGGCCTTTGGTAACCTCGGGTTACTGGCCATCTCGGCGCCGACCTTCTGGGGGCGGGTTGGGGTCTTGACAGATTGGTATCAGAGCACAAGTTCCTCATAGTACGCTGTTCACACACTTTGAGTCCTAAAGAGCATAGGATTCCCCTTAGAAAGATGATAGGATTGCATCATGTTACTCGCTACTTGATAATATGTGCATCATCTCGGCATAACTGCTTGTTGCTTGCATGCATACTTGTCGTACATTTTGTTTTAAAGTCCCATCTTGTATGCTCATAGCATTATGAGGAGAGGAAGACCACCAGTTGGTAGAGATCAATCAGAAGACAGATTGGGTCGACTAGAAAGACTAGTTGAAGGTTTAACTTGGGAAATGAGACAAATAAGACAACAGAATGCTAGTGCTACATCTACCCAGGCCGAACAGACTAATGGCCGACATGCAGTTCCGCCTCCACCACCCCCAGTACCCCAGGTACCCTCACAGCCAGCTCTATATGGGGATGGAACCGTGACTTTGATTAAGGAGTTCAAAAAGATGAACCCACCGAGATTCCAAGGGGGCATAGAACCAATGAAAGCCGAAGCGTGGGTTTTGGGAATGGAGAAACTGTTTGAGATCTTTCCCAGCACAGACACTCAGAAGGTGGCATTGGCCGCATTTACATTAGATGATGATGCCCGAAGATGGTGGATGATGACACGAGAAGGAAACCCTGAGTTAACTTGGGCCAAATTTTTGGAACTGTTTTATGACAAGCATTTCCCCCTTAGTGTCCGAGATCGCAAGATCACAGAATTTCAGACTCTAACACAAGGAAACAAGACAGTGGCAGAATACGATCGTGCTTTCACCGAATTGGCGAGGTATGCGCCTCATATGGTCAGTGATGAGTATAGGAAAGCTAGGAAGTTTGAAAGTGGACTGCGTGGACCGATACAAGATAGAGTTAACATGCTCAACATGCCGACCTACGCCGGAGTCTTGGACAAGGCTATTCTTGCGGAAACTAACTTGGACCGATATCAGAATGCAGGAGAGAACCAGAGAAAGAGGCAGAGTTATGATAACCGCCGAGCTCCGTTTAATGCTAAGAAGAAGGCGAATGTGGGTAGCTCCAAAGAATTTGAATCAGAAGGTAATACGGCCGATGTGTGATTGTGGAAGCCGCATTCGGAAGTTTGCTGGGCTACGCCAGCGCTTGTTTTGATTGTGGAGTGTTGGGACATCGTGTGTAAGTCTGTCCGAAGACAAGGATCTATGATGGTAAGAAAAGTGGGAGCACCTCGGGCTTTGCACAGGAAGCAACGTCAGGACACAAATGAGGCAGGCGTAGTTTTTGGCGCTAGTGCCGAGAGACACCTGAACGTCAAATCAGAGTGTCGGTATACTTCCAATCTACTCTCAAGATGCATACATATTGATTGATTCGGTTCTACGCATTCATTCAGATTCGCTAAGTTTGCCGAGAAGTTGAATAGACCACGTGAACCTCTTGATTATGTGTTATATGTATCCGCTCCATCCGGGAGAACTATGATTGTTGCATCTATTTATAGGAGTGTGTTGTTGTGATTAAGGGTGTAGAATTGTTAGTTGACTTGATGCCATTAAGCATGACTCACTTTGATGTTATATTAGGAATGGATTGGTTAGTGATGAATCATGCATCTATTGACTGTGTTTCTAAGAGTGTTACCTTGAAACCCCCAAGCCAAGCCGAGGTTATTTTCCAGGGTAGAGGTGTAGTGTCCCCACCTTACTTGATTTCATCCATTAAGGCTTGTAAGCTAATTCAGAAAGGGTGCAATGGCTATTTGTGTAGTATACTGAGTGATCAGAATGGGAATGCTAAGTTAGTCAAGTCCCGCTTGTTAGTGAATTCCGATGTCTTTCGGATGAATTGCTCGCCACTTAGTTGATAGAGAAATAGAGTTTATCAGGACATCATGTCAGAACACACCGATCTCCAAAACACCTTATAGAATGGCCCCAAATTAACTTAAGGAATTGAAAGTACATTCAGTGAATTATTGGATAAGGGTTTTGTTAGGCCGAGCACTTCACCATGGGGAGCACCGGTCTTGTTTGTTAAGAAGAAGGATGGTACACTTCGCTTTGCATTGACTACAGTGAACTCAATAAGGTAACCATCAAGAACAAGTACCCATTGCCTAGGATTGATGATTTGCTAGATCAACTTCAAGGAGCACGAGTCTTTTCCAAGATTGACCTTAGGTCGGTACCATCACCAAGGTTAAAGCCGAGGATGTAGAGAAGATGTTTTTCAACCAGATATGGTCACTATGAGTTTTAGTAATGCCTTTTGGAGTAACTAATGCCCTCACTGCATTTATGGACTTAATGAATAGAGTCTTCAAGCCACATTTGGATGAGTTTATAGTTGTCTTTATTGATGATATCCCGATCTATTCCAAGAGTGAACCGAGCATGAAAACCACCGAGACTTGCCTTCTGATTTTGAGGGACGTGAAGTTGTATGCTAAATTGAGTAAATGTGAGTTTTGGCTTTCCAAAGATTTCATTCTTAGGGCATGTGATTAATGAAGAAGGTATCTCGATTGATCCCAAAGAAGATTGAAGCCGTGGTAAATTGGCCGACGCCGACCAACGTGTCTGAGGTTCGTAGTTTTCTGGGTTTGGCAGGTTATTACAGAAAGTTTGTAAAGGACTTCTCAAGGATTGCAGTACCATTGACACGCTTAACTCGTAAGGAGTGGCATACGAATGGACCGACGATAGAGAGTCAAGATTTCAGAGTTGAAGACGAGGTTAGTAACAAAGACCAGCTTCTTGTACTGCCATCAGGTAATGAGGAATTCCAGATTTATAGTGATGCTTCACATAAGGGTTTAGGTTGTGTATTAATGCAATGGGGTAAGGTCATAGCATATGCATCTCGTCAGTTAAAACTTCATGAAAAGAATTATCCTACCCATGATCTAGAATTAGCAGCCGTGGTATTTGCTTTGAAGATTTGGCGTCATTACTTGTATGGAGCTTCTTGCCAGGTCTTCACGGATCACAAGAGCTTGAAGTACTTGTGTACTCGTATGAACTAAACTTGAGGCAGAGAGAAGATGGCCCGAACTATTGAAGGACTATGACATGCGATTCAATACCACCTGTGCAAGGCCAACTCAGTAGCCGATGCATTAAGCAGAAGATCAATGGGAAGTTTGGCGTGTTTATCCATGATCTCAGCGGAGCCGACCATCATTGAAGAAGTAAAAGCAAGACAAATGGAGGATAAGTTCCTGAAGAAGGTAGCCGACGAGATTGACACCAGGCCGAGGTTAGGTTACACATTTGAGAATGGGGTACTTAAGTTTGAGGGAAGGTTGTGTGTGGCCGACGTTCCAGAGTTGAAGAGAAAGATTTTGCAAGAATCCCATAGTTCCAGAATTGCTGTCCATCCAGGAAACACTAAGATGTATCATGATGTAAAGCAGACCTTTTGGTGGCCGAACATGAAGAGAGAAATAGCCGAGTTCGTATCTCAATGCCTGCAATGTCAACAAGTGAAAGCAGAACATCAGAGACCAGCCGGACTTCTTCAACCTTTATCAATTCCTGAATGGAAGTGGGAACATATCTCCATGGATTTTGTGATTGGGTTGCCGAGGACACAAAAAGGAATGGATTCGATTTGGGTCATAATTGACAGATTAACCAAGTCAGCACACTTCTTGCCTGTTCAGACTACATTTAATGTCAATCGACTAGTCAGATTGTATATGAATGAGATTGTGAGACTTCATGGAGTGCCGATGTCCATTGTTTCAGACCGAGATCCGAAGTTTGTTTGTAGATTTTGGCAAAGTTTACAAAGAGCCTTGGGAACCGAGTTGAAGTTTAGCACAGCTTTTCACCCGCAAACCGATGGGCAAACAGAAAGGACGATTCAGACACTTGAGGATATGCTCAGGCTATGTGTACTAGATTTCCAGGGAAGTTGGGGAGCGCATTTACCATTAGTGGAGTTCGCTTACAACAACAGTTATCAAGCTAGCATTGGCATGGCACCGTACGAAGCTTTGTATGGAAGGAAGTGCAGATCGCCGATATGTTGGACTGAAGTAGGAGATAAAGTTTTGATCGGCCCTAACTGATTCAAGTGACAACCGAGAAGATCAAGCTTATTCGACAAATGAATCAAATCGCCGTAGTCGGTAAGAGCTATGCGCACCAGAGAAGAAGAGATTTGGAATTTGAAGTTGGGGACCATGTATTCTTGAAGATTTCACCAATGAAAGGGGTTTTCAGATTTGGAAAGAAAGGTAAGTTAGCACCTCGTTACATCGGGCCATTTGAAATTCTTGAGAAGGTTAACACGATCGCATAGACTTGCTTTTACCACCGAATCGAGCCAAGTTCACAATGTGTTCCATATTTCAATGTTGAGGAAGTATGTTCGTGATCCCCGCAGTGATTGATCATTTTGGAATTGTGGTAAATGAAGATTTGGGCTATGAGGAGAAGCCGATGAGAATTCTTGATGACAAGTGAAACAGTTGAGGAACAAATCTATTGCAATGGTGAAAATTGAATGGAAGGAACATTACGGCAAGGATGCCACATGGGAAATAGAAGAAGAGATGAGAGTTCGATATCCTGAGTTGTTTTCAGATCAAGGTAACTCAAGTTTGGGGACCAAACTTCTTCAAGGGGAAGGATGTAACAACCCTCAAGATCGCTTTGATCATACTCATATGCATTATGTATGATTTTGCTTTGTTAAGCTTGCATTTGAATCTTGACTTACTTTGCATTCTTGACTTGTCTTGCATAAGTGATACTTGAGTATTATGTTCCTTTGGTGGGTGTGTGTGTGTTTTGCCGAGGTTATCTTGAGCCTAGTTCACCTTTGAATCCTTGTACTTAGAACCACTCTAGAACAGCTTTTGTTCCGACCTTCATCTTCACCTCAAAGATGTTAGCCGAGATGCTACCGCTAGCCGAGATGTTATACACTTAGTGACCTTTGTCCTCGGGAAGGTATGACCTAGACCGAGGTGTGGCACATCCTCGCCGAGGTGTGGCACCTTAGTCAAGTGTTGTCCTCCCTAGCCGATGTCTTTGATAATTGCTGTCAAGTTTGCCTTTAGCCGATGTTATCACTTGCCGAAGTCTTGTTGTTAGCCGATGTCATTACTCGCCGGAGTCCCTTGCCGCCTAGCTTGTTGAACACGCTTTGTCATAGACTTGTCTTGTCAATCTATCACCTTTTGAGGAGAACCAACCAACCTTGCCACGTGTCCAAGCTGAGTGTTAAATCAGCCGGCAGAGAGAGGGGAGCCCATCATTTGTTACATCCTTGTTTTGGGAGAAGAGAGAGAAGCTCTAGGAAGAGTTCTAGAGAGAGAAGGTAGATAGCAAGCTTGATCCTTGGTGTTTGATCCGTTGGGTTTGTGATTTGAGGTTAGAATCTTCACCTCCTTTTGTTATTCTTGATGATCACTTAGCTGCATTGCATGATTGATTCTGTTTTTGCATGTCATGCTTTGATTTAAAGTTGGTTTTGGAAAGAGAATATGAACATTCATGTGTTCTTGAGAAAAGCCTTGATTTGATCCGAAAGCTTGCATTGAAATCCATGCTTTTGTGTTTGTTTCACCAAGAGCTTCTAGTATGGGTGCCCAGGTCCATGTTTTCAAACTCATATCATGAAATCTCAGATTTTGTAAATGATAAGTTATGACCCTTGCATCCATTTCTTCATGCTCTTCATGATCATGTTCTTGATGTTCTTGGAGCAGAGGAAAACCTGTTTTCCCGACTTCATTTGCCCTGAATGTGGCCTCTAACCTCACCTCGGCGAAGAGGTGTGGAACCTCGCTTAGACCTCGTTAGGTGCCCAAAGATGTTTTCCAAATAAGAAACGGTGGTTGTTTTGATTTGACTTAGTTTGGAGCATGCCGAGATCATTTGCATGCACGTGAAACTTGTTTGAAAGTGTATTCAGTGAACTTGCCATGTATTTGTAGGACTTGGACTTGTTTTGACCCCGACGCTCAAGAACTATGTGAGTGGCATTCTTGATAAAGCTATGTTGCTTTGACTTGTTAAGAATATTGTTTTGCCTTGTTTTGAAAGTGTTTGTAAAGCATGAATGGTTAATCCTATCTTGAATATCAAAAGATATATCTTGTTTTGATGACACATTCTCGAAGTCCGTATGTGCCAGGGACTTTAAGCATTTGTGGCATAGGGGACTATAAGCATTTGTAGCACAAAGTTTGGAAGTCCGTGCGTGCTGGGACTTTAAGCATTTGTGGCACCAAATCAGACGTGCGTTAGGGGACTATAAGCATTTGTAGCACAAAGTTTGGAAGTCCGTGCGTGCCAGGGGACTTTAAGCATTTGTGGCACTAGTCCGTACGTGCTAGGGGACTATAAGCATTTGTAGCACAAAGTTTGGAAGTCCGTGACGTTAGGGGACTATAAGCATTTGTAGCACATTCTTGTCTTGCCTTGCCACCGACGGTTTTACCGCTGGGTTGTTGTCCTAATGTCATCCCTTGTCTTATATTGATGTTAATGAGCATCCCTTGAAACTTTGAAAGATTTGAAAGACAACTTGATTTATACTATGTATTGTTTTGTTAAAGACCTCGGATATCATTCATGTAAACCCTTTATTGTTTATGCCATTCATCGAGTATCCAAGCTCACCCTCTCTATATATATGTAGGTGATGAGCAGATATGAGACGCCTAGACTTGTTTGCCGATGTTTTGTTTGCCGACGTGTTTTGTATTCATGTTTTGCGACATCTTGAAGATCATGCTTCTTAGTTATTTCATTGTATTTTGTATTTAATGGCTGAGAAGCCTTTTGATCAAGATGTAATTTTTGTATTCCATTTTGTTGTATCAAAGCTATTTTGAGATGTATGTCATTCCATGTAACTTAAGCACTGCTCTTATGGACTACTTGGTTTTTATTTATTGCTTCCGCATTTGTAAGCCCCATATGTTTACTCTCCTTTGTGTGTGTGATCTTGTAAGTGGCCTTTGGTAACCTCGGCCATCTCTTGCACGACCTTCGGGGCGGGTTGGGGTCGTGACAGATTGGTATCAGAGCACAAGTTCCTCATAGTACGCTGTTCACACACTTTGAGTCCTAAAGAGCATAGGATTCCCCTTAGAAAGATGATAGGATTGCATCATGTTACTTGCTACTTGATAATATGTGCATCATCTCGGCATAACTGCTTGTTGCTTGCATGCATACTTGTCGTACATTTTGTTTTAAAGTCCCATCTTGTATACTCATAGCATTATGAGGAGAGGAAGACCACCAGTTGGTAGAGATCAATCAGAAGACAGATTGGGTCGACTAGAAAGACTAGTTGAAGGTTTAACTTGGGAAATGAGACAAATAAGACAACAGAATGCTAGTGCTACATCTACTCAGGCCGAACAGACTAATGGCCGACATGCAGTTCCGCCACCACCACCCCCAAGACTCCTGTACCCTCACACCAAATTTATATGGGGATGGAACCATGACTTTGATTAAGGAGTTCAAAAAGATGAACCCACCGAGATTCCAAGGGGGCATAGAACCAATGAAAGCCGAAGCGTGGGTTTTGGGAATGGAGAAACTGTTTGAGATCTTTCCCAGCACAGACACTCAGAAGGTGGCATTGGCCGCATTTACATTAGATGATGATGCCCAAGATGGTGGATGATGACACGAGAAGGAAACCCCGAGTTAACTTGGGCCAAATTTTGAACTGCTTTTATGACAAGCATTTTCCCCTTAGTGTCCGAGATCGCAAGATCACAGAATTTCAGACTCTAACACAAGGAAACAAGACAGTGGCAGAATACGATCGTGCTTTCACCGAATTGGCGAGGTATGCGCCTCATATGGTCAGTGATGAGTATAGGAAAGCTAGGAAGTTTGAAAGTGGACTGCGTGGACCGATACAAGATAGAGTTAACATGCTCAACATGCCGACCTACGCCGGAGTCTTGGACAAGGCTATTCTTGCGGAAACTAACTTGGACCGATATCAGAATACAGGAGAGAACCAGAGAAAGAGGCAGAGTTATGATAACCGCCGAGCTCCGTTTAATGCTAAGAAGAAGGCGAATGTGGGTAGCTCCAGCAATTTGAATCAGGAAGGTAATACGAAGCCGATGTGTGCGGACTGTGGGAAGCCGCATTCCGAAGTTTGCCGCTACGCCAGCGCTTGTTTTGAATGTGGAGAGATGGGTCATCGTGTGAAAGATTGTCCAAGTCAAGGATTTATGATGGTAAGAGAAGTGGGAGCACCTCTGCTCGCGACAGGAAGCAACGCGGGCAGGACACAAATGAGGCAGGGCAGAGTTTTTGCGCTAGTGCCAGGAGACACCCAGAATGCTGAAACTGTAGTGTCAGGTATACTTCCAATCTGCTCTCAAGATGCATACATATTGATTGATTCGGGTTCTACGATTCATTCAGATCCGCTAAGTTTGCCGAGAAGTTGAATAGACCACAGAACCTCTTGATTATGTGTTATATGTATCCGCCCATCCGGGAGAACTATGATTGTTGCATCTATTTATAGGGAGTGTGTTGTTGTGATTAAGGGTGTAGAATTGTTAGTTGACTTGATGCCATTAAGCATGACTCACTTTGATGTTATATTAGGAATGGATTGGTTAGTGATGAATCATGCATCTATTGACTGTGTTTCTAAGAGTGTTACCTTGAAACCCCAAGCCAAGCCGAGGTTATTTTCAGGTAGAGGTGTAGTGTCCCCACCTTACTTGATTTCATCCATTAAGGCTTGTAAGCTAATCTGTAAAGGGTGCAATGGCTATTTGTGTAGTATACCGAGTGATCGAATGGGAATGCTAAGTTAGTCAAGTCCCAGCTTGTTAGTGAATTCTCGATGTCTTTCCAGATGAATTGCCCGCCACTTAGTTGATAGAGAAATAGAGTTTATCAGGACATCATGTCAGTGAACACACCGATCTCCAAAACACCTTATAGAATGGCCCCAAATTAACTTAAGGAATTGAAAGTACAATTGTGAATTATTGGATAAGGGTTTTGTTAGGCCGAGCACTTCACCATGGGGAGCACCATCTTGTTTGTTAAGAAGAAGGATGGTACACTTCGCCTTTTGCATTGACTACAGGGAACTCAATAAGGTAACCATCAAGAACAAGTACCCATTGCCTAGGATTGATGATTTGCTAGATCAACTTCAAGGAGCACGAGTCTTTTCCAAGATTGACCTTAGGTCGGGGTACCATCAGCTCAAGGTTAAAGCCGAGGATGTAGAGAAGACAGCTTTTCGAACCAGATATGGTCACTATGAGTTTTTAGTAATGCCTTTTGGAGTAACTAATGCCCCTGCTGCATTTATGGACTTAATGAATAGAGTCTTCAAGCCACATTTGGATGAGTTTATAGTTGTCTTTATTGATGATATCCTGATCTATTCCAAGAGTGAAACTGAGCATGAAAACCACCTGAGACTTGCCTTACAGATTTTGAGGGACAGGAAGTTGTATGCTAAATTGAGTAAATGTGAGTTTTGGCTTTCCAGTATTTCATTCTTAGGGCATGTGATTAATGAAGAAGGTATCTCATTGATCCCAAAGAAGATTGAAGCCGTGGTAAATTGGCCGACGCCAACAACGTGTGCGAGGTTCGTAGTTTTCGGGTTTGGCGTGTTATTACGTAAAGTTTGTAAAGGACTTCTCAAGGATTGCGTACCATTGACACGCTTAACTCGAAAGGAGTGGCATATGAATGGACCGACGATAGAGAATCAAGATTTCAGAGTTGAAGACGAGGTTAGTTACAAAGACCTTCTTGTACTTCCATCGTAATGAGGAATTCCAGATTTATAGTGATGCTTCACATAAGGGTTTAGGTTGTGTATTAATGCAATGGGGTAAGGTCATAGCATATGCATCTCGTCAGTTAAAACTTCATGAAAAGAATTATCCTACCCATGATCTAGAATTAGCAGCCGTGGTATTTGCTTTGAAGATTTGGCGTCATTACTTGTATGGAGCTTCTTGCCAGGTCTTCACGGATCACAAGAGCTTGAAGTACTTGTTTACTCAGAAGGAACTAAACTTGAGGCAGAGAAGATGGCTGGAACTATTGAAGGACTATGACATGCAGATTCAATACCACCCAGGCAAGGCCAACTCAGTAGCCGATGCATTAAGCAGAAGATCAATGGGAAGTTTGGCGTGTTTATCCATGATCTCAGCGGAGCCGACCATCATTGAAGAAGTAAAAGCAAGACAAATGGAGGATAAGTTCCTGAAGAAGGTAGCCGACGAGATTGACACCAGGCCGAGGTTAGGTTACACATTTGAGAATGGGGTACTTAAGTTTGAGGGAAGGTTGTGTGTGGCCGACGTTCCAGAGTTGAAGAGAAAGATTTTGCAAGAATCCCATAGTTCCAGAATTGCTGTCCATCCAGGAAACACTAAGATGTATCATGATGTAAAGCAGACCTTTTGGTGGCCGAACATGAAGAGAGAAATAGCCGAGTTCAGATCTCAATGCCTCGCAATGTCAACAAGTGAAAGCAGAACATCAGAGACCAGGCGGACTTCTTCAACCTTTATCAATTCCTGAATGGAAGTGGGAACATATCTCCATGGATTTTGTGATTGGGTTGCCGAGGACACAAAAAGGAATGGATTCGATTTGGGTCATAATTGATGATTAACCAAGTCAAGACACTTCTTGCCTGCTCGCACTACATTTAATGCCAATCGACTAGTCAGATTGTATATGAATGAGATTGTGAGACTTCATGGAGTGCCGATGTCCATTGTTTCGCATCGAGATCCAAGTTTGTTTGTAGATTTTGGCAAAGTTTACAAAGAGCCTTGGGAACCGAAAGTTGAGGTTTAGCACGTTTTTCACCCGCAAACCGATGGGCAAACAGAAAGACGATCTAGACACTTGAGGATATGCTCAAAGCTATGTGTACTAGATTTCAGGAAGTTGGGGAGCGGATTTACCATTAGTGGAGTTCGCGTACAAGAACAGTTATCAAGCTAGCATCGGCATGGCACCGTACGAAGCTTTGTATGGAAGGAAGTGCAGATCGCCGATATGTTGGACTGAAGTAGGAGATAAAGTTTTGATCGGCCCCGAACTGATTCAAGTGACAACCGAGAAGATCAAGCTTATTCGACAGCGAATCAAAACTGCCCAGAGTCGGCAGAAGAGCTATGCCGACCAGAGAAGAAGAGAATTGGAATTTGAAGTTGGGGACCATGTATTCTTGAAGATTTCACCAATGAAAGGGGTTTTCAGATTTGGAAAGAAAGGTAAGTTAGCACCTCGTTACATCGGGCCATTTGAAATTCTTGAGAAGGTTAACACGACTGCTTACAGACTTGCTTTACCACCTGAACTGAGCCAAGTTCACAATGTGTTCCATATTTCAATGTTGAGGAAGTATGTTCGTGATCCCCTGCAGGTGATTGATCATTTTGGAATTGTGGTAAATGAAGATTTGGGCTATGAGGAGAAGCCGATGAGAATTCTTGACAGACAAGTGAAACAGTTGAGGAACAAATCTATTGCAATGGTGAAAATTGAATGGAAGGAACATTACGGCAAGGATGCCACATGGGAAATAGAAGAAGAGATGAGAGTTCGACATCCTGAGTTGTTTTCAGATCAAGGTAACGCAAGTTTGGGGACCAAACTTCTTTAAGGGGGGAAGGATGTAACAACCCTCACACTGCTTTGATCATACTCATATGCATTACGTATGATTTTGCTTTGTTAAGCTTGCATTTGAATCTTGACTTGCTTTGCATTCTTGACTTGTCTTGCATAAGTGATACTTGAGTATTATGTTCCTTTGGTGGGTGTGTGTGTGTTTCTTGAGGTTATCTTGAGCCTAGTTCACCTTTGAATCCTTGTACTTAGAACCACTCTAGAACAGCTTGTCTGACCTTCATCTTCACCTCAGCATGTTAGCCGAGATGCTACTGCTTAGCCGAGATGTTATACACTTAGTGACCTTTGTCCCTGGGAAGGTATGACCTAGACCGAGGTGTGGCACATCCCTGGCCGAGGTGTGGCACAGCTTAGTCAAGTGTTGTCCTCCCTAGCCGATGTCTTTGATACCCTGTCAAGTTTGCCTTTAGCCGATGTTATCACTTGTCAAGTCTTGTTGTTAGCCGATGTCATTACTCCACGGAGTCCCTTGCCGCCTAGCTTGTTGAACACGCTTTGTCATAGACTTGTCTTGTCAATCTATCACCTTTTGAGGAGAACCAACCAACCGCTGCCACGTGTCCAAGCTGAGTGTTAAATCAGCCGGCAGAGAGAGGGGAGCCCATCATTTGTTACATCCTTGTTTTGGGAGAAGAGAGAGAAGCTCTAGGAAGAGTTCTAGAGAGAGAAGGTAGATAGCAAGCTTGATCCTTGGTGTTTGATCCGTTGGGTTTGTGATTTGAGGTTAGAATCTTCACCTCCTTTTGTTATTCTTGATGATCACTTAGCTGCATTGCATGATTGATTCTGTTTTTGCATGTCATGCTTTGATTTAAAGTTGGTTTTGGAAAGAGAATATGAACATTCATGTGTTCTTGAGAAAAGAGATGATTAGATCCGATAGCTTGCATTGAAATCCATGCTTTTGTGTTTGTTTCACCAAGACCTTCTAGTATGGGTGCCCAGGTCCATGTTTTCAAACTCATATCATGAAATCTCAGATTTTGTAAATGATAAGTTATGATCCTTGCATTCATTTCTTCATGCTCTTCATGATCATGTTCTTGATGTTCTTGAGCAGAGGGAAATCCCAGGTTTTTCCCGACTTCATTTGCCCTTGAATGTGGCCTCGGAACCTCACCTCGGCGAAGAGGTGTGGAACCTCGGCTTAGACCTGGTTAGGTGCCCAGCATGTTTTCCGAAATAAGAAACGGTGGTTGTTTTGATTTGACTTAGTTTGGAGCATACCGAGATCATTTGCATGCACGTGAAACTTGTTTGAAAGTGTATTCAGTGAACTTGCCATGTATTTGTAGGACTTGGACTTGCCTTGACCCCGACGTTCGAAGAACTATGTGAGTGGCATTCTTGATAAAGCTATGTTGCTTTGACTTGTTAAGAATATTGTTTTGCCTTGTTTTGAAAGTGTTTGTAAAGCATGAATGGTTAATCCTATCTTGAATATCAAAAGATATATCTTGTTTTGAGGACACATTCTGGAAGTCCGTATGTGCCAGGGGACTTTAAGCATTTGTGGCACCAGTCCGTACGTGCTAGGGGACTATAAGCATTTGTAGCACAAAGTTTGGAAGTCCGTGCGTGCCAGGGGACTTTAAGCATTTGTGGCACCAAATGACGTGCTAGGGGACTATAAGCATTTGTAGCACAAAGTTTGGAAGTCCGTGCGTGCTGTGGGACTTTAAGCATTTGTGGCACTAGTCCGTACGTGCTAGGGGACTATAAGCATTTGTAGCACAAAGTTTGGAAGTCCGTACGTGCTAGGGGACTATAAGCATTTGTAGCACATTCTTGTCTTGCCTTGCCACTGACGGTTTTATCGCGTGGGTTGTTGTCCGGAATGTCATCCCTTGTCTTATATTGATGTTAATGAGCATCCCTTGAAACTTTGAAAGATTTGAAAGATTTAACTTGATTTATACTATGTATTGTTTTGTTAAAAGACCTCGGATATCATTCATGTAAACCCTTTATTGTTTATGCCATTCACTGAGTATCCAACCCCACCCTCTCTATATATATGTAGGTGAGGAGCAGGACGGCGGAGACGCCTAGACTTGTTTGCCGATGTTTTGTTTGCCGACGTGTTTTGTATTCATGTTTTGCAACATCTTGAAGATCATGCTTCTTAGTTATTTCATTGTATTTTGTATTTTGTATTCAATGGCCGAGAAGCCTTTTGATCAAGATGTAATTTTTGTACTCCATTTTGTTGTATTAAAGCCATTTTGAGATGTATGACATTCCATTTAACTTAAGCACTGCTCTTATGGACTACTTGGTTTTATTTATTGCTTCCGCATTTGTAAGCCCCATATGTTTTACTCTGTTTTGTGTGTGTGATCTTGTAAGTGGCCTTTGGTAACCTCGGGTTACTGGCCATCTCGGCGCCGACCTTCTGGGGGCGGGTTGGGGTCTTGACAGAAATGGTAAGCCAAGATTAATGAAGTAAGTGCAGTCTAATGAAATAAGAAGATAAATGTCATTGATGACGTGCATTGCACAATCATAGCCATTACCTTATTGTTGTTGTTTTCTAGCAAAAAAAAAAAAGAAGACTATTGATGAAATCAACACACAGAACATACGAAAATACATCAATATAGGAGAGGATAGCGCAAACAACATCAAAATATAACTTCACAATCCCAAATAGATTTGCCATTGAAAAGCATCCCAATTATATGGTAGCACAAGCCTCACAAGTTAGTGAGAAGCCAACAAAGAAAATGAAAAACAAACAAACAAACCAAGGCTATACAATACATACTAGCAAAGCCAAGCTAAGCTATAAAATCGGCTCCCCTCCCCCCTCCCACACACACACACATACACACACACACACACACACACCAAAAAAAAGAAAAGAAAAGTAGCTAGTATCACCCAATAAAAATCCCACACTTGATCACTTCTAGTTGAATGGTTCCTTCAACACAACCCAATGCTCCTCACCAGATCATATAGCAAGCAAAAGTAACCATAATTCCTGCCCATCTCAACTGCAAACATTAAGGCACTAATAATTCAGAGAAGAGCAAAAGATAATTTGCAAAAGACAAACCAAAAAGCAGAGCAAAATCACAAAGGAGAGCAAAAAAAAAAACAATTTACAAAATTCATCTCCTACTGAATCCTTCAACAATTAATCCCAGTTAAGCACATCCATCCCAATTCACAGTAGCAAATCACAACAACAGATAGCAAACCAAACTGATAACAAATAGATAACAAGTGTCATTCTTCAAATCCAAGTGTCATTCTTCAAATTCCAAGTACCCCATAGCTATTACTTTGTTGTGGAAGTCATTCGAGTGTCTAATTGGAAACTCGGTAATTTAGTTGCATATGCATTTTGCATCTGGGATACTATCCTTTTGCTTTAATGTAAATTGCAAGACAGCTAAAGTGATTGAGAAAAAAAAAAATCCCACCTCCAATCACATACCAAAAACCAAAAAAAAAAATACCATACAAAAACACATTGAGGAATAAAAATATATTAATATAAATCCAATCAATATCAATATATTATTAGATCATAAGAACGACTGAAGTCTCCTAATTACCTTTCAAACCCTTTTATGTAGATTTCTTGTTCTCAGTTGAGGTTGATCTCTTCCTAGCTCAAACCCTCATTCACACGTCACCAAAATTAGATAAATTTGCAACAATTTAACAAAAGGAGGAAAGGGAAAAAAAAAAAAACATTTTAATGGACGCTAGAGTTCTTCAGAATGTGTAATATGAATTTATAGTATATGGATTTGGATTGGTTTTGGATGATGCATCATTTTGTTCTTATTGTAGAAACAGATTTGAGAGAGAAAGGGGGAAATGTGAGGTTTATTAGAAATGCAGAGAAACCCAAAACCCAAAAGTCACAAAATTCATGAAATTTATCATATCAAAGATTTTCTAAAAATCAGAAGGAAAAAAAAATCATTATATATAATTGTATATCAAAAATGCGTCCGACTCCCAGTAAATCCCACCCCCAGCGAGCCCTAGTGCCACGTGGCACTACGGGATTGAAAGGAAAGAAAAAAAAATTGACAATGGGGGCGCGTCACGTCACTAGGGGTCGAAGATAACTATAATAAACAAAACAAAAAAAAAAAAAAAACATACATACATACATACATATATGTGTGTGTGTGTGTGTGTGTGTGTTTTTATTAGAAATGAAGAGAAACTCAAAAAGATTTTTTTTTTTTTTTTTTAAAAAAAAAAAAGCTTAGAACTCTGAATCTATATATATATATATATATGAGACAATTAAAGGGGGAAAAAGCTGACCCAATGAGATTGACTCCGAGATTGGCTTTGAGCTGAACAAAGAGGTCGTAAAACTGGCCTAGATCAGCGGCATTGCCATGAGAGTAGAGAAGGGTGGGCGAGCACAAGGGTTTTTGAGATAGAAATCGACCATTTTGTTGCTAAATTTGTCCTAACCTTGTGGCTAATGAATTTGAGTTCAAAGAGCAGAAGAGGACACATAGGTGGATCTCATCAGAAGAGAGAAAGAGACAAAACACAATAGAGGGACAGAGAGCGCGCTAGCCGTGTGGTGACTAAGGCCAAGTTTGGCATCCCAAAATAAGTCCATACTTTTTATCTTTTTATCTTTTTTGGGTCACATCAATCAGCATCTCCTCTCTACTTTTTCTACACATAATTCAATAAAAGTCAAAAAGTGCACTTATTTAGGCCTCGTTTGGGGACTGGCTATTTTAGCCAAAAAGTCAAAAAACCAACTAAAACTAGTCACATCACCTCTCTACTTTTCTGCACATCTTTTCATAAAAAACCAAAAAATTACTAAAATAACCTGTTTCCAAACGAAGCCTTAGTCTTCTCAAACTTAGCCTAATTCAACCAATTTATTTTTTTTTATTTTTTTAATGGTCCAAATTAAAGATTCTCATTGAAAGGTTAAAATTCATTTTTATATATGGTATCCAAATACTACTATTTCGGGTATCATAGTCGAACCCCACAAAGACAAGCCAAGGAGAGAATCTGGACACGATGCACTCACAATTGTGATGCACACAACACGAGACGGTTGCCATCAATGTTGACATTGGCAGCGTGCATTTAAAGCTCCAAGAAATGAGTTGGCCGCAATTGTTGAATTAATTGTGAATTGAATTCTTGTCTCTTTTTATTAAAAAAATATTTGAAAGTTCAGTAAGGTGGGTACGTTTTGGGAAGAGCTAAACGGATTTTTTATTATTATTTTAATTAAAAAAATAAAATAAATTATTTTAATTATAAAAAAATAAAATATTATATTTAACTCATAATTATTATATTTTTTTTTTACTAAAAAAATTTAAAAAGTTAAAATTTTTTCCCAAATCAAATTTTTAACCTAGGCTAAAATAGTCAAAAAAGTTAAAAAGCCAATCCATTTTCCAAACAAAGGCATAATTGATTCAGTATGGTTAGTATTTAGGTAAAAAATTATATCAAATTGATAATATTAGTTTCATTATTTTGAACACCGATACAGATTATTTTTCCTATCAAATCGTACCAAATCAAACCGATTGAAACGGTTCGATTTAGTGCGGTTTAATCGATTTAAAATTTTTCAAACTTGAGTCACTTTTAAATATAATCGTTAATCTATATAAAAATATTAAATTAGTTGTTTGTTTATCATTTCAAACGCATCTAATCCATTCATTTAACACATACTTTTTAATTCCTAAATTAACAAAAATAAAAACAAAAAAAAAGTTTAAAAATACTAAGGTTTCAAGAATAATGAGTTATAGTTATGATTATATATAATAAAAGTTTATAAATTTAAGTTATAAAGATGATAAGATTAATTAATTAAGGTTAATAATTTATTATACTTATTAATATCATTATATTATTAGATTATATATATATATATATATTATAAATACAATATATGTTGAAACGATCAGTTTCGGTTTATATCGGTGCACAAAGTGCTTAAACCGATACCGAGCCGAAAATCGAAAAAATTCAAATTTAAAAACCGCACAGACCGATTCTTGTTAAAAAACAGACTAAATATAACCGGTTTGGTCTTGTTCAATTGATTAGGTCAGTTTTTTCGATTTTTCTTACATTTCTAACTATGAGCTCTATAGGAGCTTTAGGGGTGGACTTCATTCATTGATGTGATGTTTTGGTCTTAGGTTTTTTTTTTTTTTTTTCTCAAATTTCCACCTTATTAGTGCTCAATTAGAACTCTAAAATTAGAGGGATGAATTATTATTGTTTTTATTATGGGGTTGGACCGAGGGCGGATGCGAGTCGGTTGTGGATACGAAAATTTTAATTTATCATTCGTCCGTTAGATTAGTAGATTGGAGAAAATCAATCTGCACCCGCCCTTCAATTCGGCGAATGTGGATTCGGCGGATTGGCGAATGGTTGTGAATCAATTTGACGATTTAAAATTTTATAAATTTTCAACATAATTCAACTTGAGCACTTCTTTATAAAAAAAAAATAAAAATAAATAAATAAAGAGTATTGCAGTCAATGACTTAAAAAAGTATTACAATCACTGCATGTCTCATCCAAAGAAAGAAAAATTTAAAATTTAAAATATTACAATCACAAAATACCTAATCCAAATAAAGTATTAAAGACTGTGATTCTTAAAATATAAAAACAATTCAAACCACTAAAACCATAAATGTAATAAAGTAGAGATTGTATGCCTCAGATTGTTACATCTATATTTTTTTTAAATAAAAACCAACCAAAGATATATCATCTTTTTTATTTATTATTTTTAGAATTAGACTTAAAAATAAAAAATATAGATAAATAATACATTTATTTTTTCAATTCAAAAAATATATTCAAATTGAAAACTCTTTTTCAACAAAATATATTCAACAGAATATTTAAACTATTTTTAATTGAAAATATAAATAAAATATCTAAACAAATTGAAAACACAAAGTTTTACAAATTACTAAAAGTGCTTTCATGGTTTGACTGCTCGATTGCGACCAAAGGAACCTCAAATCATCATCTGTCTAAAACTAGGCAGATTGAAAAAAATCAATCCGTAAATGTCCGCCACCATCACGCATCCATCCAAAATACGAGTGGATCGGTATATCCGATGCTCACTCCTAGTTGTAATTTATTTAATTAATATATTTATTGTTTTTTTATTTTTTTAAAATTATATTTAGTGTGTTTGGTTTTATTTTTTTACACTCAATTTTTTAGAAATTGAGTTTTTTCTTTTTATTAAATATTTTTAAATTTTTAATTAATTTTTTTTAGATGCACCTTACTTAGATATATCTAAAAAGTAAACTATTTCTAAAAAATATTTCAAAAAATCAATAAATACACAATAATATATTTTTTGCATTTTTGGTATTTAGTGAATTTTTTTAAAAAAAATTTCACAAATATTATACTTTTAAAGTGTATTTATGTTAAGTGTATCTAAAAATTTTAAAAACTGCTTACAATATTAAAAAAAATTCAGTGAAAAAAAAAAGGAACATAAAAGATTTTTTTCACCATTATTATTTTTTTTAATTTTTTTTAAAAAAATTAACAAAATTACAAAAGTTTTGATACCTATTAAAATAATTAAAAGGTTAAAATTATATTACTAAAAAATAATTCTTATCCCTACTTCTTTACACGTTTCTTTATAATAAATAAATAAATAATTTAATTAAAATAACTAATTCCCTAACTTTGGAGGATTTAAAAAAAGTCTCAACACATCTGATATGTAAAATTCTAAGGAATTAAAGTGGTAATTGGGGATTTTAGAGTAATGATCAGGGTGCATTTGGTAACTAAATTTTTTAGTTTAAAAAGTTAAAAAGTAATATAAAACTGTCAAAAATTCATTCCTTTTATTTTTTGTACATTTTTTTTTTGTAAGTTTAAAAATTATTCTCAAACATTTTAGGTAACGTTTGGTTTATTTTTCAAAATTTAATTCATTTTTAAATCATGATTTCGATTAAATATATTAACTAAACATATTTTTAAAATACAACTTAAAATTACTTTTAAAACTCATCTCTTCTCTTCTTTTTTTATTATTAATCAATTAATCAATTACTTTTTCTCTCTCATCTCTCCTCTCACATTCTATACATCAATCAATTAAAAAAATTACAAATCATTCCAAAATTATTTTCAAAACTCATAACCGAATAAATTTTCTCTTTTCAAATCATGATTCAAAAACTCAAAACTCAAAACACAGTTATCTCAAATCATAATTTTAAAATTAAACCAAACAAAATTTTTACCTTATATTATAGTTAAAAAATTAAAAAAAATAAAAGTTGCTTTCCATTTGTCTTCCAAAAAAAGAAAAAAAAAAACTAACCCTCCATTATTCGTTTCATGACATTTGTTTTATCGCTCTTAAAACCTAACCAAAAAAAAAATGGTGATCTTTATTATTTTAATCAATAAAAATCATACTATTAAAGTAACCCCCTCATCTTTAACAAGTGCAATGGGTAGATATTCTATCTATGGATCCCCCAAAATGAACATGGCAGTTTATAAATGGTAGTGTATGAGGTTGGAGTGATCCTGATCTCAAATAATCACTCATAAAGTTACCTAGATGCAGTTTATAAATGGTAGTGTATGAGGTTGGAGTGATCCTGATCTCAAATAATCACTCATAAAGTTATCTAGATTGACATGATATGAAGTTGGGAAATTCAACTGTACACATTTTCTATCATATATATTTTTAAGTTATGTTGTTGTTGTTTTTTAATTATAATTAATTTTTTTCTCTAATTATGATATTATTTTAGTTATGACCCATGAAATCTTTAGTTATGTCTCATATATTATTTAATTATTACTTTTATTTTATTTTAAATATGACTCAGAAAATATAAAATTATAATATTTTTTTCTCAAAAATACTACAGGTCTCAAAAATTTTACTAAAAATTTTACCAAATGTCTCACATGGGTGTGGGACCCACATGGGACTCACATTGTGTGGGTCCCACACCCATGTCAGACATTTGGTAAAAATTTTGATAGAATATTTGGAGTCTCTAACATTACTCTTTTTTTCTTTAATTATAAGGTGAATACACACCCTTTAAGATGTATGTACCATAATCTTTTCTTATGAATTAGGATCTTAATTGATTATAGTATTAAATAAATTAATAACATAAACAATTCTGGTTGAAAAAGAATTATTTTTTAATTTTCTGCATTTTCCTATGAACTCGCACAATGGATTACAATCTCTATTCATTGCGTGATTTTATGTCATCATTAATATATATTTTCACTCTTTAATAATAAATTGTTATGAAAACATAATTGAATTATATAGATTTGAAAGTTATTAAATTATTAGTTATATTTGACGTGAAATTATTCAATACTTCAAGAGTATTGTTCTATTTAATTTACAAATTGACACTTAATATTTTGTCTCTTAAAACTCTAACACAAAAATAGTAGGTCCCATTTATAAAAAAAAGTAGTACATCCCATGATTTAAACCAATAACTATTGGTTTAGAGTGTCATATAAATTTGCTCTAAGAACATTGAATAATTTCTCTATATTCAACCTTTGTATATGCTATTTTATTATTAATTAATAATATAATATATCAATAATAACATTTTTGTTGCTATACTAATTTTTACTTGCCAAATAGGATTATTAACCAACCCATCTTCCAAGATCGTTCGACAATGTTGGCTTTTTAGTTTTATTGACTTTTTGAGCTTGAGATTTTTTTGTTTATTTAGTTTTTTTATTTGGTTTTTTAAACTTTTTTGTATTGGAATGACAAAATTACCCTCCACTTAGAAATGATATTTTTTTTACTTTTTATTTGTATATGAATCAATTTGATAATTTTACATCTAAAATCAAATGTTTTGTCATTTTGTAATTCTATAACTTTTTTTTTGTCCATATAGTTATTTAGTCCCAGCAAGAAAACTAAACCGGCGGGCTAAATTTTGTTTGGTTTTTTAGATGGAATACAAATAGAAAATGTTGGTCGGTATACATCACAAATCCCACATGAGACTGGTAGTTATGGTCGGTTAGACGAAATGGACCCACAAACCTTAACCCATGATTCAAAAGCACCAAGATTTTTATTCTTTTTTGGTATGAAATATTTTTAAATTTTTTATATAATAATGATAAAGAGTTTTAATTTTGAAACTTTAAAGAGAGTTTTAGTGACGTGGTAAGAGAAAAAAAAAATCATAGGCACACACATCACATTATATGAGTTTCTCCTTGTCACATTATTAGAGCTCTTTTTGAAGTTCTAAAATTAGAACTTTCAATTTTATTATTTTTATATTTATTCTTATAAGGAAAATGTTTGAGGCCACAAAATCGATTGGCTCAAATGGCTCAAAAGCGCAAACGACGCAGCGTTGTTTTGCGTCGTTTTTAAGCAACGTCGTTTTAACGTCGTTTAGCAGTTTTGAGCCATGTGAGCCACTGTTTTTGTGGCCCTCTAGCATTGCCGTTCTTATAATTTGATTTACAATGTTGTAGCATGATAATTTTTAATTTATCATACACTTAATCATACGAGATGGTGAGAATTCATTGTCGTCCGAGCCCTCTTTCTCTCCATTATCCAGTGCTGCTGCTTCTTCTTCTTCTTCTTCTTCTTCGGATCTACAGATCCAAATTCAATCTACAGAGAACGAAAAATGAGATTCAAAACTGAGATTCAAATTCAAACTAAATAATACATGATATATATACACACGCGATGCGGCCCCCTCTCTTTCCCATCATTTCTCTTCCCCATACACCATTTTACTTATTCTTCTGTTCAATCGCCTCTCTCTCTCTCTCTCTCTCTCTCTCTCTCTCTCTCCATTATTTTCTACATCTTCCCTCTTTTTTTGTTACAGGTATTTTCTCTCTGTAGTATTCAATTTTGAATCAAGAATCGTAATCGCTGTGCGATTTGGAAACGCAAGCGATGAAATTGATAAAAAAATTTAAGCAGGCTTCAGGACACCAAAAATCCTGTTAGCTTTTAATAATAGTATAGATAGAACATGATTACCTTACTACATCATTGTGATTGAAATTAAGACAATATTTAGATCACAGATTTTGATAGAAATTTAATAGTAATAAAAAAGGGAGCTTTTTTTATAAATCCACTTTCTAAGAGTTTTATTCCATCCAACTCATATTTTTTTTTATTATTCCATTAGATCCTATTTGAGATAAGAAGACCAAAATACCTTTTTCATCTACTTATGTTCCATTTAATTCATATTATTTTCTTTTGTGTCAATAAGTCCTATGGGTGACATAATTACCAAAATACCCCTAATGTGAATGTTCACAGCAACAATGTGAATGTTCATATCGTCAATAATGTAGGGGCCCGGTCCATCCTCGTGGGTGCCTGAGAAAAATTCGAAGTCGGGCTAGGCCGCTTCATTGACAATGTGAATATTCACATTAACATGTTAACATTTACATTAATAGGAGTGTAAAATTGGCCCGCGTCCCGTAGCGGCCCGAAACCCGCCCACAACCCATGAGCGGCTCGGGGCAGGCCCGGTCCGGCCCGTTGACAATGTGAATATTCACATTGACATGTTAACATTCACATTGATAAGAGTATAAAATTAGCTCGCGGTCAGGAGCGAGCCCGACCCGGCCCGTTGACAATGTGAATATTCCCGTTGACATGTTAACATTCACATTGATAGGAGTGTAAAATTAGCCCGCACTTAGTGGTCGCCGAACCCGCACACGTGGGCGATGCGGCCTTTGTTGACAATGTAAATATTCACATCGACATGTTAACATTCACATTGATAAAAGTATAAAATTGGCCCGCAACCCATGGGCGGCCAAGAGCCCGCCCGTGGCCCGAGGCGGGCCTGACCTGGCCCGGCCCGTTGACAATGTGAATATTCACATTGATATGTTAACATTCACATTGATAGGAGTGCAAAATTAGCCCGTACCTCGTAGCTGCCCGAAACCCGTCTACGGCCCGTGGGTGGCCCGGGGCGGACCCGGCCCAGCCTGTTGACAATGTGAATATTCACATTGACATATTAATATTCACATTGATAAAAATATAAAATTGGCCCGTGGTCCATGGGCGTAAAAGCCGCCGCTGAGCCCGGCCAGTTGACAATGTGAATATTCACATTAATATATTAATATTCACATTGATAGGAGTGTAAAATTAGCCCGCGCCTCGTGGCTGCCCGAAACCCGCCGACGGCCCTTGGCCGGCCCGGGGCGAGCTCGGCCCGACCTATTGATAATGTGAATATTCATATTGATATGTTAATATTCACATTGGCTTGCCAAGCCCACCCAAGCCCGAGGCTAGACCTAGGCCATCGACCCGAGGCTCGACCACGGACCCAAATGATCTGCCGTGACCGGCCTTTGGGCAGCTTACGGCCATGGCCAATTCTACGTTCCTATCAATGTGCATTTTAACATGTTAATGTGAATATTCACATTGTCAATCTGGCCGAGCCGCCACGCCGTGGCGGGTTTCGCACCACGAGTGCGGGCTAATTTTACACCCTATTAATGTGAATGTTAACATGTCAATGTGAATATTCACATTGACAACTTGGCCGACCGGGCTCGCAGCTAATTTTATACTCTTATTAATGTAAATATTAACATGCCAATGTGAATATTCACATTGTCAATGGCGACTGGCTCGCCGTCAGAGGTAAGCGTTTCGCGTCGCCACAGGACACGGGCCAATTTTACACTCCTATTAATGTGAATGTTAACATGTCAATGTAAATATTCACATTGTCAATGGGTTGGGCCCGCTCCGACCCGATTCGAATTTTTCCCAACACCCATGAGGATTGACATGGGCTGCGGACAAATTTTACACTCCTATCAATGTTAATGTTAACATGTCAATGTGAATATTCACAATTGTCACGGGTCGGGCCAAGTCTGCCACGGGCTACGGTTGGGCTTCAGGCCGGCCACGAGCTGCGGGCCAATTTTACACTCTTATCAATGTGAATGTTAACATGCCAATGTGAATATTAGGGGTGAGCAGCGGATATACCGATCCGCCAAAACCGACCGAACCGAACCGATCCGCCGCATTTTGGACGGATGCGTGATGATGAGCGGACGGTTGCGGATTGATTTTCTCCAATCTGCCAATTTGGCGGACGGATGGCGGATTTGAGATTTCTTTGGCCGCAACCGAACCGCCAAACCGCCAAATCGCAAGCACCCCTAGTAATTTATAAGACTTTGTATTTTCAATTTATTTAAATATTATGTTTGTGTTTTCAATTGAAAAAGAGTTTAAATATTCTGTTGAAAAAAAAATTTCAACTTGAATATATTTTTTGAATTGAAAAAAATAAACATATTATTTATCTATATTTTTTGGTTTTTAAATCTAGCTTTAAAAATAATAAATAGAAAATATGATATATACTGGTTGGTTTTTGTTTTCAAAAACATATGTAGATGTAACAATATAGAGACATACAATCTCTACTACTGCTCTGTTCATAGTTTTGGTGGTTTGAATTATTATTATATTTTAATAATCACAGATTGTAATACTTTATGTGAATGAATCATGCTGTGATTGTAATATGTGGATGAGGCATGCAGTGATCGTGATATTCTAAAGTTTCAAACTTTCTTTCTTTAGATAAGGCATACAGTGATTGTAATACTTTTTTAAGTCATTGACTGTAATACTTTCTTTTTCTTTTCTTTTTTTTTTTTTTTTTTTTTTGAGGAAGTGCACAAGTTGAATTATGTTGAAAATTTATAAAATTTTAAACCGCCAAACCGATTCGCATCCATCCGCCAAACCACCGATTCGCTCAATCCACATCCGTCGAATTGGCAGACGGATGCGGATTGATTTTCTTCAATCCGCCAATCTGGCGGATGGATGGCGGATTGGAAGTTCCGTAGCCGCAACCGACCCGCGCCCACCCCTAGTGAATATTCACATTGTCAACTTGGCCGGTTGGGCCGTCTGGCCGTGGCCAATTTTATACTCTTATCAATTTGAATGTTAACATGTCAATATGAACATTCATATTGTTAACAAAGCCGGGCCTTAGGCCGCCCACAGGCGGGCGCGGGCTAATTTTACATTTCTATCAATGTGAATATTAACATGTCAATGTGAATATTCACATTATCAACGGGTTGTAGGCTTTGCCCGAGGCCGGGCTTTGGCGCCCATGGACCATGGTCAATTTTATACTCTTATCAATGTGAATGTTAATATGTCAATGTGAATATTCACATTGTCAATAGTCGGACCAAGCCCGCCTCCAGTCGCCTATGGGTCACGGGACGGGTCAATTTTACACTCCTATTAATGTGAATGTTAACATGTCAATGTGAATATTCACATTGTCAACATGAGCCCACCCGGCTCATGGCGGGAGCCGCCTACGGGCCAATTTTACATACTACCAATGTGAATTTTAAAATATGAATGTTCACATCATAAAATTGCTAACCGTTCAAAAAATATTTATAAGGGTATCAAAATTAAATATAAGGGCATAAGTGTCCAAGAAAATAGTGTAAATCAAGAAAAATGACTTTATAGAATAAAACTATAAATACATGGGACTAAATGGGTTAAAAAATTCCTTTATGGACTTCTTGAGTTAAAACATTTCTAAATGAGATTTATCAATAATTTTCCTATAAAAAAAAAGAGAGAAATATAAGTTAAATTCTCTTTCTCTTTTTAAATTTCTATTTAAATTTATAAGCAAAACTTAACATAAAAATCTAAATTATTCTCTCAAGTTAGTCATCTAACTTGGGAAAACAATTAGTGAGCTCATTTTGGAGTTGACTTTGATAATATGAACAATTTAATTTTTAAAATTTATTATTGAATGGAATATTTATATAATAACTTAAGATAATTAGATATTGATGGTTATATATTTTAATCATATTTTTATTATAAAAAAATAAATAATTATTAATTAAATTATATTTATTTTTTTAAACAAATGTAATTTAAAAATATCCAATTATTATAATTTTTATGTAAATGTTTTACTTAATTAATTTTTCAAAGAATAATCAATTTAAAGCATTAAAGTCGGTCCTAAAATACAACCGTTAAATTCAACTGATTTTTCAAATTAGATAACCAATAGTTAAACTCCCAAGCACAATGTTATTTTATTTATGGATAAATTACAAATACACTCCTTGAAATTTACTTAAAGTATAGATTGTTTCTTGTGATTTGAAAAACTATAAATATTCTCTTGTTAGAATTTTTTATTTAATAGAATTAACTAAAAAAGTAAAAGATTTTTTTTTAAGGTCCCTGATATTAATATTTTATAGCATAAAGGACACTAAATATTTTTATAATGTTTAAGGTCCCTCAACATTGATCCAGATAAAATTTTAAATTTCTCTGGACACATCACAAAGAAAATCTCACGAGAATTTCTCTGGATTCAACCAGAGAAATTTCATTCTCCACCCCGAAAATTTACTCAACCCCATAAAAAATCCCCTCCAACCAGTGAAATTCACTTGTGTTGTCTGCAGTTTGATGGCTTCAGTTATTTGATCCAACATTATTCTTATACTACAAAAAGTGACTTGATCCAACAACCATATTTATGTCTATATTCATAATGAATTTAACATACAAAGCAATCCTTGGAATTTCTTTGAGTTCAAGACCTTAAACATTCAAATTTCTCTGGACTAACATTCAAATTTCTCTGGACTAACATCAAATTTCTCTGAATCTCTGGACTAATATAAAAAAACCTCTGAACATTTTTCAAATTTATCTGGACTAATATTCAAATTTCTCCTAATCTCTGGACTAACATCAAATACCCTTACACCTTTCACAAATTTCTCTGGTTCAACATTCAAATCCCTCTATCTATCCAGAGAAAATTGAACACCATAGAAAAACTTAAACAAGGTAGAGAAAATTAACCAAACCAGAGAAATTTTAGCACAAATTTCTTACACAGAGTATTGAAAAAGGTTTAACAATAAGGTGGTTTTGTTTTCACTGCCCTGAGATTATAAGGAAGGGTTCCCAATAACAAAAAGTTGAATAAGGAAGAATTTCTGTAAACTTGTACTATTAGTAGCTTATGATCATAATAAACAAATTGAAAAAGTAGCAAGACTACCTTGTTGTATCTTGCATCTTCAATGATATCCTCAAGCAGATCAATTCTACAAACTTGCCCAGATCATACTTGAACATGGATCTGAAAATACAACATTCCACTTGGATTTGGATCCAAACTTCTTTTAGAAGTTTTCTTTTTTTGACCATTAAGGAAACAACAACAGATAAATAACTAATACACTAATTTAGAAGAAGTCTCTCTAAATGTATTTCTCTTTTCAAAACCAAAAGCACTTTTCATAGAAGCCACTACCTTAGCCCATTTCTGAATTTTTGCTCTCATCACCAACTCACCATTGATGATGATCAACTTATCATCAGTAGTGCCTTTTTTTTACATTCTGATAACTGCTTGAATGCTTTTCTGCTAGAAGATATGAAGGTGGTTGTTATTGTCCGCATCGCTCCCAAGCCTCGAGATCTATATCACATTCCAGGTAATCTACACCTGCCATTGCCAGAGCTTCGATAGATATTGTTTCTAGTTACAGAGTTACACTAAATTTGCAAGAATTAATATATGAAAACATCAAAGACACCATAAATGAGGTAGATTTATATATGATTGATTAACATCTAATCGTGATTGTTTTTAATGGCTTTCTTCATGGACCGTAGCAAAGAGGAGGAGAGGTGATGGGATCGGAGGATCAACGCTTTGAAGAAGCTTCGAGAGTGGTTGGAGATCGTTATCGAGCCACGGTAGAAGACCTTCATACGGCTGTTCAATCAGAGCAAGAGTGGCCAAGGAGTTCTTGGCATAGGGCTTCTTGGATTGATCGAGCTGGATCGATAAGAGAGAGAGAGGAGAGCAACGAGGAGAGAGAAGATATAAGGCATGAGTCTGAGAGAGAGAAGAAGGAGAGAGGGGTGAAGGTTTGAAGCCGTGAGGTATACCAAATTTCTCTGTAATACATGGGTGTAGGGTTAAGGGATTTTAGACATTATAAAATAATATTGTGGATCTCTTCCATTACCAAAAATGGAAGAGGAACCTTAGATTAATTTTTTCAAAAATAAAATTCATAATTGTTTTCCTATATAATAATAAAATTATTTAAAGTATTAATTGAAACATATTTCTAATATCATTAAAAATTGTTTATTGACTTGATAATTTATTAATAAAAATGGCAATTTGTTATGAAATTAGAAACTTCAGAGGATGAAATGTAATTTCCAAAACCACAGAGAACAATTTATATTTTAATCAAACTTTAGGGATGTATTTATAATTTATCCTTTATTTATTTTAGGTTTGAAATTCCCAATTCCATTAAATCCATCAGAATGTAGGAGTATATGTAGGAGTGTAAAAATTGTCCGCGGCTCAGGTATGCTCGGCTCATTTGGGCTCAAGCCCGAGCCTAACTCGAGACCCTAGGCCTAGGCCTGGGACATCATTTTGAAGCCAAGCCTGGTCTGCCCTAGCCCGCCTAGCTCAGCCCATCAGCCTACTTAAGGCCCACTAAAGGCCCAAATCGCTCAAGACCCAGTATCTTTTTTAGTAGCAAATAATAAAATTTTGATGAAAAAAATAAAATAAAATAAACAAAAAAAAATGTTGAGGCAAGCCCGAGCCTGAGCCCCAGCCCGAGCCTGAGCCCCGTCCTACCAGCCTACCCAAGGCCCGAATACTCCCTGGGCCTAGGCCTAATTTTCTGGCCCATGGCCTGGCCTGGCCTACCGAAGCTCGAATTTTGGCGAGAGCCCGCGAAGCCTGACATGGATTGAGCCGGGTCAAATTTACACCCCTTAGTATATGAACAAAATAAACAATCAAGGCACATACCCCACTTTATGTTAAAATCAAAACAAAAGTCTCAGAGGGATAAATTTCGCTCCATTTTAAGCTTTAAGTTATATTTGAAAAAATAAATTATTAAAAAAATTAAAAATTTATTTAATTATGTGTTTTGAAGATAATTTTGAGATGATTTGTATTTTTTTTTTGGTTGAATAGATGGGAGTGTAAGAGAAAATTTGATTGATTGATGAATAGAATGTGAAAGAAAGAGAAAGGAAAGAGAAAAAATGATTGGTTAATTTATTAATAAAAAAGGAAGGGAGAGGAGAGAGAAAAAACAATATCAAATATATTTTTTTAATTTTTTGATCAACTCCGCTACGTAGTTCGAATTATCAATGGCTTCAATGGCCCAAAATCTCAAAACGACGTTGTTTTGAGATTTTTTTTTTTTTTTTTTTGGCAAGATTTATTCTCTTACTGGTAAGATAATTTTTTCGTACCAGGTCTGAGTCATTCTCTTACCGGTAAGAATACTAAAACGACGTCGTTTTGACATTCGAGGCATTCGAGCTCTTACGCATTTTCCTTTTTTGATTCAAAATTAATTTTTAAATCAGTGTGGCGTGGAAAGCCAAAGGTATCATTCAAATAATAATATCAATGATTTATTTTGTTTTATTCAAAATTCATTATTTTCACTTTACATATTTTGTTGTGTTATATTTTATGTATAGTTACTTCAGAATCAAGTTTATTTTCAAATCCAAGTCCAGAGAGTAGTTTTATTAAAATTTAATATCATTGGTAAAATACTTTCCTTTTATTAAATGTTGTTGATGTTACTTGTTTAAATTTAAGACTTTTTAGTATTTTCTTTATTAAATAATTTCATTTTTTTGTTGTGTAAGTTTAGATGGCTCATGGTTTGACTCTAGAAAATAAATGGATTTATTGCTTCTTTGTAAGTTATTTTTTAAAATTATTTTCAAAATATGACTATTGCTTAAAAATTTTCTTTGGATGACTGTAATACTTTATTTTGAATAATTGTATTAACACATTTTAAATTTTTCAGATGATTATAATACTTTATTTTAGATGATTATATCATATAAAATTTATGGATGTCATAATGCTCTCATATGTTTATATGAGATAATTGTATTAGATTTTGTGGAAGGGGTCCAATACAAGGTGAAAAAAGTGAGTTGCACGGCCAATGAGAACTTATATGTTGAAAATTTGACCATTGCATCGTGTTTATATATGCATTGCATACAAGTAGTGATGGAGGAAGGAAGTACACATTTAGGTTAAGTTTGACTACTCTCAAATAATTTAAAAAGTCAAAAAATTATTTAAAAAGTTAAAAAGTTAATACTATTTATCAAAGTCAACAATTATGGCTGCACAACTCTAAATTCAAATTTTTCTTTAAAAATCAATTTTCACAATTTTTTATTACATATTTTTTCATAAAAAGTCAAAAAGTTAATTCAAACATCCATATTTTCAACCTCAATTTTTTTGTCCAAAAAGACAAAAAGTACACTTATTTAGTTTTCCCAAACAAGGCCTTATTTTTATCTTTTTTAAAGAAGTGTACATGGTGAATTATATTAAAAATTTTAAATTGTCAAATCGATCCGCATACATTCGTTAATTTATCAATCCATTTAATCTATATATGTTGAGTTGGTAGACAGATGCGGATTAATTTTTTTAATTTGCCAATTCAGTAAACGAATGACGAATTGAAGGTTCCATGGCTGCAATCGACTCACTATCACCCTTACTTTCAAATTTTGTATGAATAGAGGTTATTTGAAAAGTGTTAAATAATTATATTTTTTAATTTTTTTTATAAAAAAAATATATAAAAATAAGGAAAATGATTTGGAGTCCTAAAAAGAGGCTCCCTAATCCCCTTAATTTCCTGTTTTGGCAACTGTTTTCTTTTTCTTTTTTTTTTACTTAATATGAAAATTAAGGGGATTAGGAGGCTCTTTTTAGGAAGATGTAGCAAGATTGTAAAAATAAATAAGTGACATTAAAAAAAATAAAAAAACAAAAAAAAACAAAAACAAAAAGGTACAGTTTTTTAAATATACGGCAGACAACTCCATAATTAAAAATTCGCACCGTCTGAAACAGCGAGAAAAAAAAAAACTCCCAAATTACTTTTGACAGAATAACAAGCGGCCTTCTAAATGCATCAAACAGTTGTACCTCACTCTGCGAAAAGCCAGTATTGTTCTGGCAATAATTGCATCTTCTAAAATAAACCGTCGATGCTAGTAGGTAGAGGAAAATTTAGATAAAATTAAAAACCCCGTTAATTCATGCCAGCAGCTAATTGATTGATTTGGGGTTGCTTTTTTTGTTTTTTTTTTTTTTTTTTTTTTTTTTATTATTTATTTTTTCTTTTTTTGGGATGAATCATTGTTGTAGATAGATACATACCAATCTTTTTTAGAGAGAGAGAGAGAGAGAGAGAAACGAATGAAGAAGTAACAACCAGCAAGCCATTCCCAGACTCTCTCTCTCTCTCTCCTCAGGACTTGACTTCTCAGTTTCTTCTGAGTTGAAGCAAAGGTTTTGCCTTTGCGCATAGCTTCAGAGAGGTATGAATTCTCATTTCTAATCAAAAGTCTTAAACACACATATATATGTAGATGTGTATTCTGTCAGTTGTTGTTCTGCTATTGTTTATATAACTAGTTGTTGTTTTGTGATCTTTCTGGGTAAGAAAGAAGTGTACATTTCTGTTACCCCAATTTGTTACACTTATTTTATTTTGTTTTCTTGTTTTTTCTTTTGGGTGTAAGTGGAGGACATGAATCTGGGGTTAACTGGGATTGATTTGTGGATGGTACCAATGATATATTTTCTGGGTTATCAATTTTGTGCCCTAAAAAAATTAATAAATTGCTTGGTGAAGTTTTTTGTTTGCCAAGGTCAACAGAGTTAATCTTGACACCATAGAGGGATGTTCAGATCGCAAATGCAAGATTCCTTAGCAGACAGGGCCCAGAATTGGGATAAATTGTTTTTCTTTGAATTGTCAGATTAAGGTGTAATGAATTGTTAAACTTTTCTGGTGATGTGAGTGAAGTTATTTTACTTGTTTGTTCTTAATTGTAACAGTTGACCCCCTAGGTGCATAAAGCACGTGCTTGCGAAAGATATTATAGATTAACACATTCTTATGTTGCAGGCTTGCAGAATCAGGGATGAATTATGAACTTATCCATATGGTGTTTTGTACATGATTGATTGTTGAAGTCCATTTTCCTGATCTGGATATGATTTCTGAAGAAAGGGTCAGTTTATTATTTTCACTAATGATTTCGTTGAGAAGTAGTTTTCTATAATTGCATTCCCACTTGTCCATGGACACTTTTGATGCTTTCTTTTATGTTAGTTTAGTCTAACAGTTTCCAAAGTGGTAAAATTAAGAATCTACTAAAAAAGAGTATAATTGCTTGTTGTTGCCCTACTTAAGACACTCTGTTTCAGTTGTTAGCAACAAGGACTTGACAAAGTGAAGTATCCAACTTGAAGTCGAAAATAGTATGATCATTATAAATACTACAATGAAGTTACCAAAAGACAACAATTGTAGGTAGGGTTTGGTTTACTTTTCAAAAGTCAACTCTATTTTTAAATCATGACTTAGATGGAACATGTTTACCAAACATATTTTTAAAATACAACTTAAAATTATTTTCAAAACTCCTCTCTTCACTTTTTTATTTTTATTTTTTATTATTAATCAATCAATCACTTTTTCTCTCTCATCTCTCTTCTCTTCTCTCACATTCTCTCACATTCTATACATCAATCAATCACAAAATATTAAAAAAATTACAAATCATTCCAAAATTATTTTCAAAACTCATAATCAAGCAAATTTTCTCTTTTCAAATCATTATTCAAAAATTCAAAACTCAAAACACAACTCTACACTCAAATCATAAATCTAAAACTAAACCAAATGGACCCGTAATAACTCCCTTCAATGACAACTTCAATGAACATACCAAGGAATCAAATCTTGCAACAGAGAAACGTGCATTGAATCAATCATGATGGCAGTAAGAGAAACCAATTAGGAGAGAGAAAGCAACAAGGCCGAAGCAGCAGCAAATCACCACAAACAGAAAGGCCTATAAACGGCATCTCAGAAAGAATGCTACAGAACAAATCAGTAGCCAAAAAATAAAAAAGAACCAAATATGTGTTTATCATATTAGCATAGAGACCCCAAAAGGGTAGAGAAGTAGCCGGAAAACTCGTTGTATCTCAAAATAATGCTAGTGAACCCACCGGCAACCCGAAATAAGTAAAAATCATAAAGTTTACTTACTACATCAGCAAAATAGTGATAAGCCCAAGGAGGAGGGGAAAACCCCCCGATAACAAAAAATGTAGAGAAGAGAGTTCTCCATAGAGAAACATGCCTAGGGTTCAGTAGGCTTTGATACAAAGTTGAATTTTGTGATGAGGCAATAAAGTTGAATATAGAGAGATAATAGAGACAGAAAATAGAAAAGTAAGAACACAAAGGTTCAACATGGTTCGGCCAATATTGGCCTACATCTACACACAAAAAGCCTTAAAGGGATACATCTTTTATTCACTCAACTTGATACTTTTGTTTACATAATACACCATATATATAGAGTGGGAGACACAATTAAATCCCTTGCTTAAGGAATTAAAATAAATCAAAGAAATAAAAAATCATAATAAGCATGATTCATGGGATCTTCATATGTTCCAATATCTTCTATATATTCTGATATCTTTGACAATATAATCTTAACTCCAACATTTTCTTATCATATAACTAGATATAGTAGACATGTAGTATTAATATATAAATTTGAATTTTTTTTTTTTAATTATTGTGATTAATTGAAAACATTTTGTTTTAAAATCTTTCTAAATATAAAGCTTCAATTCAGACTTTGCAGGTTTTCCGTTGATAGGGGAAATTAGATAGTCAGGTCTTTGCAACGTGATGATTAATGATATGGAAGATGAAGAATCATGCACCAAGCCCCTTGGAAGGTGGTCTGTCCTTTTTTATGGCGTGGGACACATGCTCAATGACATAACATCTGCCTGTTGGTTCACTTATCTCTTAGTGTTCTTGACAGATATTGGGCTGACCCCAAGGTACACTTTCGCTCTCCTGGATAGGAATTAATTTGGTTGCAACACAATTAATTTTTTTCAAATCATTTAAAATGTTTAATTTAATCTTTTAATACATATGCTTTTAACTTTCATCACATCTCATTGCATTATTGGTTACGACCATTGGCCTATTTTTTATGAGAGATTGCTGAACTAATCTAAGGTCTTGGTTACACCACTGGCTGGCATCAACTGAACTTAGACTCCATTGGGAGCACATTCTAGTTCCAATCCAACAAATTATGTTTACTGGATTGCCATCCACTTCCTTCTTTTGTTGCTTAATTTCTCCTGTCTGTTTCCTCTTTCTCTTTTCCTACATGTCAATTGGGAGCCAATGAATTAGCACTTCCAAGGTAGTTGAAGTTTTGTGGTCTATATTTCTTTACCTTTTTACAGTCATCAATATGTTTCTTTCCTTGATGTATTATGCTTCTTGTTTCTTCTGTTTTCATTCCTGTTTATTTTTATGGGGAGAAATTATCCTATTACCTTTTTAGGTTAGGCAGATTCTGATAGAGTACTACTAGTTGCGCAAAAGGTATGCATAATTTAAAGGGACGAAAGGGTTTTTCATCTAAAATTGTTGCTAGATTTGACCCTGATTTGTTGCTCAGCTAGTATTTGGTTAATTTAATCGAGTTTTGAGCTCATGAATTCTTTGATTCCTCTGGTGTTGGATTAGAAAAGCTTGGAGACTGATTTCCTGGGGGTTTAAAGCTGTCAGGAGGACAGAGGGTAGATTTCAGGTTTATCAGTAGTGTTCATTTTGATAGTGTGGTGGAGAAAAGGGAATATGTTTTAGAAAACAGCACTTTTGAGTGAAGTGCACATGCTTAATTCTCTGCGTTACTTGAAAACATCATTTTTATCATTGGAAATAAAAAATAATTGTGAATTTTAGCTGTGTCTGGTATCCTAGGACTTGAGAATCAGGTAAACCATAGACACAAAACGATAGTCCATGTGACGTAGGAAAATATGTCCTTGGTGCTTTTTGGGACTTGTTTTTTATGAAGTTGTAATACTCTCTCAGATTAATTTTCAAATTAGCCATGCAAATCCACTTCAGTTTGCTGTTTTTCAGATCATGGTTGAAGATAGTATGACCTCTTGCACGCACACTTGCCAATTTATTCTCATCACAGTTTTAGTGGTTATTTATGGATTAACTCTTGTGGAAAAGAGTTGTTTGGTTGGATATTTGAAGTTTACCCCCCACCCCTTTCTTTTCTCCTTAAAAATATAAGGGGTTTTCAGTCTTATGTTTGCTTTTTAAGACCTGTGAGCTTCATTTATTACTCATTCTATTTCACAGGGATGCTGCTGCGGTCATGCTTTCTGGTCAGATAGCTGATGGATTCACAACCATATTTGCTGGTGAACTGGTATCCCCTAAACTAGACATAACCATTATTTTATAGAGTATTGACATGTCCTAGTTATTTTGGTACAATGAAGAATTCCAGTACAAGTCCTTAAACTGAACCTCATAGCATTGGAACCAACTTAGGAGCTTGTTTGTACATACTTTCTCCATTTTTTTTCTTTTCATTTTTGCATTCTTTTTTATATATGATTTTTCTTTTTAATTTTTGCATTTGTTGTCCATTCTTCAATTTGCTAATTTGTCGATATGTTTCAAAACCATAACAAATTTGTATAGTAATTCATAAAGCTTCCAACTAATGCAATAACTTTGGTTGAACAAACTATGGTATATATTCTATTCTGCATGACAACATGATAAAAGACTGTTACTGCGAAATGTTAAGAAATGACCACAAACTCCTTGCGTTAATATAATATTGATTAGATTTTTGAATGGTTCTGAGAAAACTGGAGAGAATAGAAAAACAAATAATCCAATTCAGTTCCACCTAGAGTTTCGACATGCAAATTTTGCGTATGTGTGTGAATGGAAACTTTATGATTCTTTATTTGGGTTTCACACTTTTGAGTTAGTCAAACAGAAACCATCTATAATCTATAAGGGTCTCTGCTAATAGGTTTTACTGATAGCACCAAATTTGAGCATGTTCATAACTCTATATGGTGAGGAAACTGTTGAATTGTTCGAAATGCCCTCCCACCCCTAATGATTTAATTTTGTTATTCAGAAACTAGAGGAATCAATAGAAATTTAAAACTTCAAATCTTATTTTTTCTGTTTTTCTGATCTTTTAAGAAGGAAAACTCTACTCAGTTGTGCCATTATTGTTGTAGTAGGCTCGATCAACTAGAGTTTACTTACTCAGGTGTCTATGTTAAAAGACTTGAAGTCACATATTCTGTTTCTTTTTCGATAATTCCTGGACTAAGGAAATTCCATTTGCATAGTGATAATGCTGGCATCAGTTGACCTGGTTGATAAATAAATATGCATATATATTATTTATATGCAAGATCAAGACATGATTCGTTCGGGTGCACTTTTCTTTTTCAGACAGCAGGGGTGCGATTTGTTTGTTGGTCAATTCACAGATGCTAAACTTATTTAAACTTTCATTTTTTTCTGACTGTTTAATCTATGGGAATTTCATTTAATACTCGAAACTCATACCTTTTCTTTCATCATTCAAGATCTTTTTGACGAGACAAATTGAATTCCTGGTTATCCAGCAAAATAGGTATATTAGTTTTCCCAAACTTCCGTCCAGAAGCATTGAGGTGATGGGGCTTTTCAGAAGCAGATGCCCTTGTGTTTACTTACTAATATATAAAGGGAGAACACAGGTTTCATGTTCCCTGTTTTGAAGCCCTGTCAATTTGTTATTTCTCCAAAAGAACCAATTGTTGTAAGCAAATTATATTGGATTGTTTCTTCTGTAAGGGGCATTAGAGGAATTAGTAATGATGTAAGACTCATATTTTGTTTCAAATTCAGAGAAGTAGGAGATTTGGTTAATGATTAATGGGGGAGACAGTTATAAACCTCACAATTTGGAGAAACTTCCTGTAACCATCCACTTTTAGGAATGTTAATAATACTTCTCTCAATCAGTGGCATCACATTAGTTGTCTGAGTTATCTTTTAGTTTTTCAAGAATTTATGCTTTCTTTTTAGTGACTGATGGGACCTCTTGTACACTAGTGATAATCTTGTGTTATTTGTTTAATTGATAGATAGACAGGTTTGGACATTTCAAAATATGGCATGGTGCGGGATCTGCTTTGGTTGCTGTTTCATTTTCTTCAGTTTTTGGGGGTTGCCTTCCTTGCCAAATCCTTGGTACCAATTCATATACTGTGCAAACTATAGGGTATGCCACATTTGCAGCAATCTTCAATGTGGGCTGGGCTGCTACTCAAGTTTCACATATGTAAAGACTTCCTCTGACCAGTTAAAATCTGCATAGGATTGGTTGTGATTCCAGTTTGTCATTTATTAGTTTATATTGAATTGTGTTATTTGTATTTTCAATATTTTCTTGTCTTTCTATGATTTGGAATTGAAGTTGGTTAATTACTTATGTCTGAATGACCTCATTATGCAGTCATGTTTCTTTTTTGTATACTCTTTGCCATGGAATAACTCTTACCTTGTTTACCTTGAATTTATTGTAGGTCTATGGTGAATTGCATCACACTCAATTCAACCAGTAGAGTGGTGTTGGCTAGCTGCCGCAATGCTTTTACAATGGTTAGAACATCTTTGAAATTGATTTTTATGCATTATTGTCATTGTCATAACTATTCAACATCATTGAAGGTGGTGTTATTTTTATCCCCTTATTTTACTGGTTGAAATCTTTTCAAGGTTGCCAACCTCAGCCTTTATGTAGTTGCATTTGTGGTCTTCCATGTCAGTACATCGACTACACCTGTAGACGTTGAAATTCAGGTGTGTTTATTTGAAATTTTTATTTGGTCAGGGACAACTCTCTTTTTTTTTTCTTTTTTCTTCTTTTTTTTAAAAATCTTACCTTGTTCACAATTGAGCAGTACCGCTGGATAGCATATGTGTCAATTTTTATCGGATGCTGCTTCGTGGGTATATTCTATCTTCGAACCAAAGAGCCAAGGTTTGTCACATGTTCTTAACTCTCTCTCTCTCTCTCTCTCCCCTTTTCCCTGAGGAGGGGACTCAGTTGGGTGTTTACGATCTTGGTGGGCCCAACCTATGCTATGAAACATGGGTTGGACCATTCTGATATGGGACAGAATATAGGAATTGATCTCACATGTTCTATCAGACACAAGTCTTTTGGCATGTTGGTCAAATCCCTAATATTTGGTATCAGAGCTAGCACCATGTCACTAGTTCAAGTTGATTACCCTCTTGTAAAACGAAAGTAAAAATACAAGGGAAGGAAAGACCCATTTTGAAGGGGGTAGACCTCCATCTGGTTCACTTCGAGGGGAACCAGGCCTCCAACACTTCAAAAAGAAGTCGCAACCAAATTAAACATCGTCATTTCATTGATAATACACATGCTTACATACAAGAGGTTACAAATACATTGGTAATTGACAACCCATGACTCATACTAAAATATAACTACTTAGAGCATCTCCAATCGTTCATCAAATTTGATGAAAAGTTTGATCTAATATGATGCACTCCAATTGTTTTCATCAATTCTGCCAGTTGTCAGGCCAGTTGTCCAACGTTGAGTAAATTTTGATCAAATCCGGTCGTCCACATGGTTGTCCCCCTGATCATCCATCCAATCATCCTGCGGTCAAATTTGAAATTTGATGAAAGGTTAACGCTCTCTCGATTTGATGAAAAATCTGCTGCTTCCTTCATTTGATCACTTTGATGACAGGATTGGAGCACCATTTTCACCAAATTTTCATTAAATTTAAATTTGATTAAAGATATGAGTAAACGTTGGAGATGGCCTTAGGAAACCTAATCCACATACTCACACTTTGCTATTACATAATCTTAACAATTAACTAAATAAAAATAATAATATTTTTACAAAAATATGGAACTTGTCATTCCAAGCACCTCAAGATCAACCTTGTCCTCAAGGTTGGAATACATAAACATTACAAGATTCACTCAGATTTCATACACTTGTGAATACATTGCAATATACAATCTTTACGGGCAGAAAATTATTGTATTCTTGTTCTTCAAGTGACTTAAAAACAATACAGTTGATAAATCACTTCAATAGAGTGTCAAGAAAGCTTTTTGAGAAGATAAATGACCATCTCCATAAAAAATCATGTATCCTTCAAGGACAACACCAACATCATGAGAATCAAACTCTCCCTCTTCGAAATACGCTTCGTTGATCAGCATTTTGATCTCATCTATGGTTTCCTTAAAATCTTTTATTGTGCTCAACCATTTTCAAGATAGGTGAAAATAGGAACATAGGTTGGCTATTCCAGCATGCTACGGAATATAGGAATTGATCTCGCGCATTCCATGAGACCTAGGTCTTTTGGTTGTTGGTCAAGTTCCTAACATTTGGTATCAGAGCTAGCGTATCCTCACAAGTTCAAGACACTGAGGACCTTGTGGGCCTTTCTATGGTATGAAAATGAGTTAGGCTGCTCCTTTATGGGATGGAATATAGGAATTGATCTCATGCGTTCCATCAAACTTGGTTCTTTTGGCGTATTGGTCAAGTTCCTAACATTTGGTATCAGAGATAGCACTGGGTCACAAGTTCAAGGTGCAAAAGGGATGACCTATGGGCTGGATTAAAAAATTTGCTTGTTGAATACTAATAGCTTAGTAGAGTCGCCAAATACAAAAGGGCTACCATTGAGTTAGTGTCGATAGAGTGGGCTGTCGTGGATGTTGGGGTTTGAATCGTGGTAGTATGTTACGATCTGTGGGAGATCATAACCCAACCTGTGGTATGGGACATGGGTTGGGCTATTCTAGTATGGGATGATATATAAAAATTGATCTCACGCATTCCATTAGACCTAAGTCTTTTGGCATAGTGGTCAAACCAAAAGACTTGGATTTGATGAAATGTGTGCAATCAATTCCTATATTCCATCCCATACCAGGATAGTTCAACTCATGTCTTATACCATAGGTCCATAGGTTGCGCCTACCGGGATCTTAACAGATGCTGGTATGTTGTTTCTTTTGAAACATTAGTGTGTTTAGATGTGTTTTTTGCTTATGTAATTTGAGAATAATTGTTTGATTGATGAAGAGAATGGTAAAGTCAAGCATATCAAAAGTACTTTTTTTTTTTTTTTTTTTTTCCTTCGGGTACTCAGGGTTTTCACAGGTAGAAAAGTATAGCCATACATACATTAATCCATTTGAGATATGGTAGAACAAGAATTCATGCAATATCTTAAACAAAATTAGCATGTGTAAATTAGTTCTTACGTCTTCTTTTGAATTCTGATCACTTTTGATGCCAGTTTGCATACTGGTACTTGGTTTTTGTATTTAAAAAAATAAAAGAAAAGAAATACAGATAGATGGTTAAACAACCATTTACAGGGGTGCACATAGGTTGGCTTGGGTCAAAGTTGAACCCAGAGGCGACAACTGAACGGACCTAAGTCGGTTTTCTTCAATTTTCAACCCAGTACCAAACCATCCTGAGTCCTGACCCCTGAGAAACTAAACCAGACCAAACTAAATAAACATGGTTTTTTTTGGGTCTGAATCATATTCTAAGACTTTAATTTTTGTAAGATCACACGTCCTAATTTCCTTGTACTAGCAAAGATCACAATGGCTGCCCCACTTTGTATACCAGCCTGCTAGCAATACAGGTAATCATGGGACAATTTTAGTATTTATGTAAGACCTTGCATAGTAAATTCTTGTCCTCTATCGACCTGGGACAGGTGGTTAGAGTAGTTACTGTTGGGTGGAAGGGAGAAGGAATCGTCATTGTTCAATGTGGGATGAGCTGCTCACTTGTAAATGATGTGTTCTCATTCCTTTTATTCTCTTTCCCACATCAAATAAAATAACAAAACTTCACAATAGTAGGAGCTCAGTGGTGAAGCCAAATGCTCGAAGCCATTTTAGATACGGCAAGACAGCTCAGGAGTAGAAAGTTGCCACAACCTAGGGCAGTTTGCTTTATTTTATTATGTGTGGGATCAATTAAATAGAAAACATATTGCTTTTAATATTGTAGTAGGCTCGGTTCTTGGGTTGGTTTGAGTAACCCAACTAACCGAGACCCAAATCAGGGTGGGGGTGGTTCTTGAAACTTGAGATCTAGAACCGAACAGACAGTCCCCTGAACTGGACCAAATCAAATAGGGATGGACAGTTTTGCATCTATTCTTGAGTTAATTATCCTTTTGTGCAACACTAATCATTTACGTTTCTTTTACGTAGATTGAAGCAAGGTGTTCAAGGAAAAAGTTGTTCAAGGATATCTTGGTCCTACTGGTTTAAGAAAGTTCTATACTACCAAGTTGCACTTGTTTATGTGCTCACTAGATTAGTAACCAATGTTTCACAGGTCTGTATGCATTAGTAACAGCGTTGAGGTCCATTTTTGTTTTTATAAATAAAGGATTGTACTGTTTCAATTTTCCAAGTATCTGAAGGTTCAAAAGCAGATTTCTTTTTTGAAATATTTGAAATATTGGCTTCCTGAAGAATGTGATTTCCAAAAAATGGTTTGAACCTCATCTTTTAAATCAAACTGGCTGATATATTTGTTTGTTTATTTTTCAGTCATTTCTTGCATTCTATGTCATTAATGATCTGCAAATGGCGCAATCATCTAAAGCTTTGGTACTTGCACTAACCTTGCAAACATCAAATTTCTAACATTTATTTCACTAGAAAAGATGATTTGCATTGCCGGTACTCATGTTTGACTAATGTTTCAGGTTCCAGCAATCATCTTCATTTGCAGCTTCATCGTCTCTGTCCTTCTACAGGTCCCCTTTTGAGATCAAGTTATGTTTTGAAAATATGTTTTATGATATGCTTCTAGTTTATTTGTTTCACTGATATTTCACCATTATATGTGCACACAATAGGGGTTCACGTGGACTGGCCAACGCTTGAAGTTGTTTTTTTCTATTGGAGGCATTCTTTGGATGTTTTGTGGTGCTGGGATCCTCCTTTTACCGAGGAGCATGAATGCTATTATGTACCTTTTGTCAGTAGTAATCGGCATAGGAAATGCTCTAATGTTGGTATGATAGAAATTTTCATGCTTTCATTTTATGCTACAGTCCATGCTTTAGTGTATCTTAGATTAATTCTATTTGAGGTGTTAAGTTTTGCTTTAGTAACATTTTGAGCAGAAGACATTATGGTATTTAACTTTTAAGTCAATTGTAGCTTCCAATTTGATTTTTAAAGAGGACCAAATCTGTTCATAATTCCAGTAAACTCCAACTCTATGACGTCTTAGTAGAACTCTTATCACAAGAAGTTGTATTTTGCTTAAAGTTTGATATTCCAAGCTCCATTTCAATTTTATCCATTCAAAAGGTTCAGTATCTCAATTTTTTGACAATAGTTAATTAGATTAGATCTTATGAAAAAGTAAAAAGTATATTAATAAATTATGGATAATTGTGATTTCATTTTAGTACACTGAAGCAAAATTGAAAGAGAGATTGAATATTAGAATCTTAGGTCAAGTGAGGTGAGGAAAAGGACAGCTTTATCTGTTGTTTAAGAATTACACTTGTGGGGATAAACATTTAATAACCACGAGACTGTTAAACCAAAAATAAATAAATGAGACTGTTAAACCAGCATTTGACATATGAAAGAATAGTTTATCTTTGCATATTTTCCTTTATAGAATGTTTGAATCAGTTTATCATGAGCTTACAGTTGCTGAATTTTTTTGCTTCTTATTTGAGTGACAGGTGACTGCAATAAGCATGCAAGGTGTCCTAGTTGGTGAAGATCTCAATGGATGTGCTTTTGTGTATGGATCATTGAGCTTCATGGACAAAATCTCATGTGGGGTTGCCTTATACATTCTTGAATCATATCAGAGTAAGTCACATGCCATTTAATATTGCGTATACAAAATATATAGGGTAAATTACATTCGCCTCCTCTGAGATTTGAGGAAAATACAGTTAGCAACACACTTTTGACAATTACCGTGACCTTCCTTTTAGTAAGGCTAAAGCGACCGAAACTAATGCAGATGGTGGGTAGATATTGAAATAAACAATGATAAATATACATTTTAGCATAAAAGATATGACCATTGTTTTTTCATACATACAACTGAAGAATTACTAATGAACAAAGGCCTAAATGTCGTGTGAATTAAAACATCAAAGCAGACCAGTGTAATCATGTCAAAAGTATTGGACTAATTATATTTTCTCCTAACCTTAGGGGAGGTGAGTGTAATTTACCCATATATATATATATATATTTTTTTTACAAGAGCATGCAACTGTGTAGTATGGATGGTATTTATTTTTAACTTCAACAATCTGTGCCCATAGATTTGTTACCTTCTTTGGTGAATCCATTATTTTTTTTTCTTTCTTTAACTCAATTAATAATGGAAAGCTGTCTAGGAAGCACGGATACGGATACGGGATACGGATACGATACGATACGGATACGGCGATACGACAAAATTTGAAAAACTAGGATCACGGGTGCGGCGGGATACGTTCGTAAAAAATATTATTTTAACAATTTTTAGTAATGTAGTATACATAAAAATAAAACCTAAAGCAAAAGACAACTTGATAAAGAATAAAGATTCCTATAAAACTAAGAATCTTCAAGATCAATAGCTTCAACTTGTTCCCCTTCATCAGTGAATATCACAAGACCTTAGCTAAAGCTAAAAAACCATTCTTAAATGAAAATTTCAGTAAATATACTTTTTTAAGTCATCAATGATAGCCTAGGAAGCACGGATACGGATACGGATACGGTGATATGGGGATGTGAATATGGCGATATATCAAAATTTGAAAAAGTATGATACGGGTACAGTGGGGATACATTCATAATTTTTTTTTTTATAATTTTAATAATGTAATATGCATAAAAATAAAACTTAAAGTAAATTAATAAATAAATAGAGGGATTCTTATTAACCTAAAAGTGCTCAAACATTCATAAAACATCCAAAACTAAAAGCAAAAAAAAAAAAATGCAAATTAAATATCATCCTTATATGCCAACACCAAAAAAAGAATGAGAGCAAAGAGAAGAAGCGTGAGAGAGTGACAAAGCGAGAGAGACAACAAGGATACATCAATTTGACAAATTCTATTACTTTAACTCTCACTATATTCTTCTTATCAAAGAACTAAACAAAATATTATAAGTAATATGTAACTTCGAGTATCCGACACTTCAAAACTAAGTATCCGATACTTCAAAATTAATAAAAAATTAATTAAGAAGTGTCCGATACTTTTAAGAAGTATCTGATACGTATCCGCGAGTATCCGAGGAGTATCGGTATCCGATACGTATCCGATACGGATACGTTACCCTTTTTGAAGTATCCGTGCTTCATAGATAATTCATGAGTGTGTAAGTGAGTTCATTTTAAATTTATTTTTACACAAAGCTTGAGAGTTGTTCTTCTTATAACTTGATGGTGGTTTGTTGATAGTAAAAATTTTGGACTTGACACAGTTTGCTTTTGTGTAGATTCTTCTCCAAACCTTCAGGGGTGCAGTTCAATAGTTTCGTGTTTTTCAGTTACAAGAACTGGCTTGGGTCTCATACCGGCAATTTGTGCACTCGTTGGAGTCGTAGTTACATACACCATGGACCTTCAGACCACCACTCCAAAGCCCTTAATGGAGTCTCTATTGGCATAACGTAAAAAGGAACAAATTTCCTTTCAATCAGCATTAACATGTTGCAACAACGGTTGCACTTCCTTTAGAGCAATGTTAGGAATTCAAAAATTTTTACCAAATTTTTTACTAAACAGTCACATCGGTATGGGTTCTACACTCATGTGGGTCTCTACACCCATTGTGAGTGTTTGGTGAAAAATTTGGTAAAAATCTTGGAGTCTAGCATTTTTCCTTCAAGAATAAAACAAAGAAGTAAAGCCTCAACTTTCATGAGAGGATAAATTGTTGGAGTGCAATCGAGGTTGACTACTACATACCTCTTATTTATACCTCTTTTTTTTCTGTGTAGTTTCTTTTCTTTCTTTCATTCCCTCTTTTCCCCAAATTTTTTATACTTGTAATGTACAATTTGCATTTTGTAGTTTCATTTAGAAAATGCTCATTTCATTGTGCTGATATTTAGCAGATACAACTTACACATGTATTTTAGGAAATTATAATTCACGTTACAAGATCGAAAATATAGAAGGTTTTATTGTGGCTCAGCCAACTCAGTTTGATTTTGTTTGTAATGAATTATTTTTTGCTGATATTGATGCTCTTTGCAAGACTTGATCTATTATGCCTTGTTAGTACAATTCTCTGTGGATGCTTGAAATAGCTAAGCTTTACATCTAGAGGGTTTATATGCTGCAATTTATATGGGCTACTTGTGCTTCTTTTTTTCTCTGTTTTGTTGAGATTTTGTGTCACACTGTTTGTTACAATTTCGGTTTATAGCTTATGTGGTAAACATAGTTTAAACTGATTATCTTCAAGATGGAGATGTGTGTCTTTAGGTTCTACTTTTAGATTATCAATTTTTAGCTACAATTATGACATGTAATTTTTTTTTCCGATTATAAAGCTGCACCCCTGGGACCCCAAAGAAACAAAGGGAAGATTGAAAAGAAAAGAAAGAGAAACAGCATGATAAGTTTAGCTGAGAATCTTTGAAACATTTTTGGGGTCAATAAAACTAGAAATTCTTGTTCTTTGGAACAGGAAGTCCGTGATGATGAGGGGAAACACAAATGATTTTCATGGAAGCCTTCTTGCAGTGGATGGCAGTGTCAAATTATAAAGACATTTGAGAGCACTATTTATTTTTGAGAAGTGAGTTAAAAGTTATTTCTCAACTTTTAATCTATTTTGGATCATATCATTTATTATATTTTTTACACATTTTTTTTAAAAAAAATTAAATTTTTTTTAATTTTTAATCATCTTCTCAAAATATCTAGTGCAATTGTCTCTTTCAGTCATTGCCCTGATTGTGACTACCACTCCCTAGTCTCCTAGTCAACACAAAGATAATTGTGTACTCTTAAATTATGTTAGTCTAGAGATTTATGGAGAGAAAAAGGGTCAAGATTTGTTAATAAAATGTAAGATTATTTATTTATTTATTTTATAAATCTATTCACTTTTTCCTTTCCTCCACAAGTATGAAATTCAAATACAACTTAATGAAGTTGCTATTGTGTTTTTTTTTTGGGTACTAAAAGTTGCTATTGTGTTTAAAAAAAGGCATAAGGTAAGCTATGTGGTTAGATCCTAAAGAGTTGAAATTTCAGAGATCAACCTTAGGTGGTGGTGCTACACAGCAAAGTTACTTAGTCATGTAGTTGTAAGTTGTGGACTTGCACATAGACAAAGATTCAAACTCATACTCTTGACACTTAGTACAGTTCGTCCAGGTCTAAAAAATTTGTCCTACTAACCATATATGTTATCACCCGAATAACTGACCTTGAGAAAAGTCGAATCTGGAATCTCAAGGCATGTTTGTTTGGCTGACTAGGAGGTAGATTGGATTGCTAATGATGTGGGTTCTACAACAGCTCATTTGGTGGCTTCATTACTGGACGGGATTGTTACTTCAGCCTCATTGCTAATCCTACACTCCCATTGGATTAGCTTTCTCTCCCCCAAAGATAGGATTGAAAAATCAATCTCGGGATTGGGAGGACAGCTGGCTGCTGCAACAATATTATATATATATATATATTTGGAATGTAAAACTACTTTGGCCGTTGCACCAAGAATATAATATTAAAAAAATATTGAAAATTAAAAAATATTAATAATATTAATACTATTATTAATTCGGTGGTGTACAAGCATATAGTTTTTATTTTACATTTCTAATTTAACATCATCACACTAATAATCTCTTCACTCAATCACACTATACTCTTAATCCGCTTTATCCTAATCAGCCAAACAAATGTCACCTCAAGGTTTATATTTCAAGATCTTACCATTGTGTTTGCTATTACTAAATTATTATAACATACTCATTTAAAAGTAAACTTCAATGGCATGCTAAAAAGGTTCAAGCAAAATTTAAAATTTGTCCTGCGACTCCTATTTCTTTTTTTTTTCTTTTTTTTATTCAGGTTTTTAAATGTTTTGTGAACAAAAAAAAGAAAAAAATGGGTACTGCACTATTGGAACAATTTTGCTAAATTTAAAATTTTCACATGAAAGTAAAATTTGATTTTCGCAATCCATGTATAGCATTTTTTTTTTTTTTTTTTTTTGAACGGAAAGGAATATATAAAAGCAGCAACATGGGAAACCATTACATCATTTCTTAGAATTTCAGCCAGAGCAAAGGGAGGGTTTGAAACCCTCTAAGGTCACATTTTGGACAGAATAAGTGGAGGCATGAATAATCGTGAGATAACGAGGGGATTATGTATCTCAAGGGATAAGAAGGATTGTAAATAGGGGTATTGATCAATAAGTTTTATATTTTGGATTTGTAATTTATATAATTTTATTTTTTTTATTTTTTATTTTTAATCTATTTAGTCCTTTTGAATATATAATGACTCATTCACCCACCACATTGGAGTGTCACATTTAAAAAAAATATACTAAAGAGTTTTTAGTATCATATCATACCCGTCACATTAGAGTGTTACATTTGAAAAAAGTATACTAAAGAGTTTTTAATTTTTTTAGAGTGTCATATCATACCCGTCATGTTGGAGTGTCACATGTTACGTTTGGGAAAGGTACACTAAGGAATTTTTATTTCTTTTTGAAGTGTCACATCATACCTGTCACGTTTGAAAAATGTACAATAAGGTTTTTAATTTTTTTTTAGAGTGTCATATCATATCTGTCACGTTGTCACGTTTAAGAAAAGTATACTAAGGAGTTTCTATTTTTTTTGAAGTGTCACATCATACCGTCACGTTGTCATGAAAAAAGTAAACCAAAGAATTTTTATTTTTTTGAAGTATCACATCATACTTGTCACGTTGTTATGTTTGAGAAAATTACGCAGAGTTTTTATTTTTTTGAAATATCACATCATGCCTGCCACTATCACATTTAAAAAAGTACACTTAAGGAGGAATTATTTTTTTTAGAGTAAAAGTTTTGAAGTGTCACATCATACCTGTCACGTAGCCACATTTAGAAAAAGTACACTAAGAGTTTTTAATTTTTTTAGAGTGTTACATCGTTGGAGTGTGATATTAATACCTGCCAAATTGAAATATCACATCATACCTGTCACGTTAATAAAAGGATATGTCTATCAAAACACTACCAAAATCAAAACACACAGAAAAAAAAAACTCTTCACTAATAGAATTTAACTGATCAATAAAAAAAACTTGAGACTAATTAAAGTATTTATTTGTGATATGAGATTTATTGGTAAATATCCCTTTTAAATATTAACCCAATCTATGTTTGGGAGGAACCGATTGGGTGGTATTATTGCATCAGTTTTGCTAGAGAGCTCTAATTAGAGTTGCTCTAAAGTAGTTCATTATGCGTTGGCACCATATATTTTAAAAAAAAAAAAAAAAAAAAAAAAAGGTAAAAGACAAAAACATAAGGAAGAAAAAGACAATTTAATACTTTTTTAGAGCTCATTTTTTAGAGGTCTCACTTATTTTTCATTACAACACTGCTGGAGACTTCCAGTGGAGGGTGACCCCCAGCACTCCAACCTCCACGTGAGGGGCAGCAAGTGAAAGACACAAAAAAATAAATAAATAAAATAAAAAATATGAACCAATTAAAAAACAATAGGGGTGGTAGGCGTCACCCCCACTGGGGTTTAAAGCTTTATTCTTTTCCTTATTGCATCTTTAGTAATTTACTCAACAAAATTTTTATTTTACCGCACTCTTTATTGAAATCAATGATATACATTTGTAGGGTATAGAGGGGTGATTTGTGCAGCTATTAAAATAAATTATAATTATAAGTTAATAGATTATAGATTATACCTTTAATCCTAAATTGTTAATCTGTTGAGTATAGTTATTGAATTATAAATTTAAATTACTGAGTAGTGTTTGGTAATTAGAAAATAAGTCGTGAAATAGTTTTTTAATGTGTAAATGTTATTTTTATCTCTGTTAATTGTAAATAAAATTAACCTTTGTTAGTTGTAAATTGAATTAATTTTTATTCTTTTATTATTCATTACTAATCCACATTTCTCATATAAAAAATTTAAAAGAAAAAAAAAAAAGAAAGAAAAATCCACAATCCATTTTGGTCCTTTTCTATTTTCACAACTCCCTCCAAAAAATTATAATTTTTTTTCATAATTTTGTAAACTCTCTCCAAAAAAAATAAATAAATAAATAAAAAAAATCTAAGGATATAATTATAAATTAATATACCTACAGTAAAAGTTGATAATAAAAAACAGGAGGTAGGCAGCTTACAATTAATTTTTTATATTAAAATAAATTATTAAAATTAAAAATTATTTAAAATAAATTTAACCAAATAATCTAAATTAACTTTTTCAAAATTAAAATCTATCCCCCCCCCCCCCCCAAAACACACACACACACACACACACACACACACACACACACAATGTTCAATCTTGCTACAATATCTAGCCGTGATAAGTTTGCAAACATAAGTCCTACTAAATATTCTAACACCTCTTAAAATAAATTAGGATAAATTACACTGATCATTCTGTGGTTTTAAAAAAATATAATACACCCCATATTTTTAGTCTAATTAGACTAAGGCCTGGTTTGGGGTGATTAAAAAAACCCAAAAAGTTAAAAATTACTCAAAAAGTTAAAAGGTTATCACTATTCATCAAAAAAAAAATTTAAAAATTAATTTTACACAAAATTAATTTTCAAACAGCTCTCACGTCCCACAGGCACAGCTGAATTTTTTGAAAAATTGCACTGATTTAAGTGCACAAATAACACTGTGCTATTCAGCCCGTGGAGGCCATCACAAGTCCCGTTTTAATAATTTGGACCGTTCAATGTGTAAAACTCGCCGAGTACTATATGTCTATAAAAAATCACGTTGATCTGATATCAGTAACTATATGATCAAATCAGTTAAAATTTATAAAATGGATGGTGTTATAATTAACGGTTGAAAAAAAACTAATTCGATTAGATAACTATCGATATCCGATCAATGTGATTTTTTATAAACATATAGTACTCGACGAATTCTAACATCGAACGGTCTTGATTAGCAAAACGGGACCCGTGGTAGGCTCCCACGGGCCGAGCAACACCTTCAATTCACTGCCCGAAAAGCAGGGAACCATCTCCTCTCTACTCTGCACACGTTGTCCCTCACCGTACAGCCTATTCCGTCACAATCTTCTCCTATACACTAATTTATAATTTTTTAATACATATTTTTTCGTAAAAAGTTAAAAAGTTATTCCAAACAACCATATTTTTTTCCTCAACTCTTTAGTCTAAAAAAAAAAAGTACACTTATTTAGGACACCCCCAAACAACCCCTAACTTCTCTTAATATGCTTTTAGACACAAAGATAAAAACGGGTAATATATACATTTAAATGTGAAATAGATGGCAATTAATTTTTTTTATTATCTATGACTAACAAATTATTGACAAAAACATAAGTGTTATGTGAATTATGTCAAATATATGAGATTTGATGTATTTTCTTCAAATTTCAAGAGAGAGATTAGTGTAATTTGCATAATAACTAAATTAAAAAGTCCATTCATTCTGTCACGTTTTGAATTTTCAAATGCAATTTTTAGTTTTTTATTTTTTATATTCTTGTGTCTTTTGTGAATTTTTTTAATACTTTAATCAAATTTATTTATTTTTTAGCTACACCTAACCTAAATAAACTTAAAAACTACAAAACATTTGTGAAAAAATCCTTAAAAATTCACTAAACACAAAAAATTAGTATATTTTCAAATGTTTCTTCTTTATGTATTTATTAAAAATTATATTTTTTTTATAAATATTTTACTTTTTTAGATGCATCTAACTTAAATACATCTCAAAAATTAAAAAATATATATTTGATTAAAATATAGTAAAATTTATTAAATATAATAAAATATAAAAAATCAAAATCAAAATCAAAAATCAAAAATCAAAAATCAAAAATCAAACAAAGGAATTATTTTTTAAATAGAGTTTTCCAACATTTTATGCTCTCACGCAACAACCACAACTTCATAATCTTTCACGCAATTGTCCTTTGTCTCGTTTGATTCTGTTTGGTGTCTTTATATGATTTTAGTGCCTTCCACTTCAGTTAAATTAATATACATCGGCCTTTGTTTGCATGTAGTTTGAATCTTTTTTTTTGAATGCTTTTTCATTGAAAAATGTTTTGTGGCCCTAAAAATAGTGGTCCTAATGGTCCTAATGTCCTTTTTAGGTAAGTCTGTTTTTTTTTCTTTTTTTTTTATCTTGTTTTTTTTTTTTTTACTTTATATGAAAATTAGAACCATTAGGACCACTAATTTTCGAGCTACCAACTAAAGCCGCTTTTTCATTTTCTTGTTTATATGTCATGTCCTAACGTTTACCGAATCAAATGTAGTGAAGTACGTATCAATCTGATCAAAAAAACAAAAACAAAAAGTACTTATCAATCTTGTCATCTTCTACTATTATTATTATTCTTATAATAAGTAATCTCATATGGTTTTGTCAATTATATATGAAGCGATGTTATATCTATCAAATTTTATTATTTAAATTTATGTATGTCCGTTGTTTGATAAGAAAGATGACAGATGTAATTAATAAGAGTGACAACTGTGATTAACAAGAATTGTACCAGTCATCTCGTAGGGAGGTTTGATGTAAACAGTGATTAAGAAAATAATTAGAGAGACAAAGTTATGTCGATGGTCTAATAGTGGTGGGATGGCTGGAGAATGAGTCAACAAAACTCTAGGGAAGTTGGAGAATGTGCAGTTAGGTAAAGGTGGAGTAAGTGACTTAAGAAGAAGAGAATGATAGTGCACAAAATGGGCAGCATCTCTCCAAGTTTCCCAAAAATCATCTTCTTAGACCTTGGGAAGTGGGTTCTAGCTATAGGTTTTTCCTTGGTACCAAAGGATACCAACTAGCCAAATAAAGTAAGGACATGTGTCTCTAAGAATCACATGAAATATTCTGTCTTAGGCCACTAGACTGAAGGTGCCACGTATCCCTCCTCATGTACTATATACTATCTGTTTGGCACAGATGCCTTAGCAAGTGCAATTGCGGCAAGAGTATTTGCTGCTGTAACTTGCCTCTTCAACTTGAACCTCAGCAAATGCACTTGAGGCGGTAATGTTTGCCGTTGCACTTGCCTTCTCAGTTTAGTTTAGCCAAGACATGTATTCTTGAGACTTCATAGCGTACTATCGGCTATGTTCATGTTCAGCAAAGCCTCCATCCTTAGCCACCTAACCACAAACTCCCTAGCTTTCTAGGGTGAAAGCCACAGCCAAGCCTACTATCAGCCATGTTGTGCCTTAGTACCAAGCCCAAGGGGGCTTCCTTGGTCTTGCTTGTGCAACCAAGGTAAGTCCATGACATAGGTAAATGGAAAGGGAGTCCCTTGCGCTCGGGTTACCTTGCTCCCATCTTCATGGGGTTGCTATGGTATACTGGTATCTCTAGGCCTACTATCAGCTCCAACTAGTAAGCCTTGGGCCTACTATCAACGCCAAGCTAGTGAGCTTCGGGACCTGCTATCAGCGCCGAAGTAAAAATGACTTTGGGGGCCTGCTATAAGCACCAAGAATTATCCTCTAGTTGTGGAGGTGAGGCTTCTCCCAAAGGCTGCTATCACCTTGGTGGGGTGTTTCCTCAGCAAGTTAGTCGCAACGACTGTAGTTGCTACGATGGCTATTTCCCGTGGCAAGTTCAAATGGTGGTGCAGACAATACTAAAGATGGCAGCACTAATAAAGTACCTTTGCAACTTGGTCACTGCAAGTGTTGCCTCTGCAACTTAGTTGCTCCGATTTTCTCTTTACTTTAGCAATTTCAAGTGGCGGCATCGGCAATACTAAGAATGGCAGTGCTGAAGCAAAGTGCCTCAGCAACTTAACCGCTACAAGTGTTACATCTGCAACTTGACTTAGACATTTTTCTTCATGGAGTTTGTTCAGACCTTTGGCGGGTTAGACTTCCTCCAGCCCACTCTTAACCCACTTCCCTTGTGCTTTGGCCCATGCTCCTTTTATCATTCTTAGTCGCCTAATAAGGGTGACCTCCGCACTTAGGTTTATACTTAATTTTGACTTTAATTTCTAACCCTCTATATTCGTCCCTACGCCTGGAGAACATGTGTTTTTCTACACATACATAATGTTAGGCTTCAAGTGAACCTCACCAGTAATGTTTCTTCACTTAGTACTCCTTTAACTTTGTTTGCATAAGTGTGTCTTTCTTTGTCTAGGGTCTGTTCATGTCAGAGAGGGACAATGTCTCTATTATTACTCCTTTAGGCTCACATAGTGCATTCAGTATTATGGGTCTTTCTTCAGACTTTGATGATGGTGATGATGTACCCATTGGCTTGCTGCTTCATCGGTCCAAAACTCAAAGCATAATGACTTCTAGTAGCGAAAGGGGTAATAATAGTAGTCATAAGGAGTTTCCCTAATGAAGATGCAGAGGTAGTAGAATGTGGTGGTGGAGACTTCATCCTTGAGACCCTTAAAGTTGATCATAGGATAAACATATCTCTTGGGCTAGAACCACTCAATGTAAAGGTTGCTTATAGGGTTCTTCTCCTGCCCATTCTCCACTAGTTCCACATGCTAAGGTTGTTGGAACCCAAATTGCTGAGGATGTTGAAAACATCGTGGCTAAGTTTAGTATTGCCAATCTAGGCTTGGCGCGCCTGGCGAAGTTGGCCATGAACTTAGAGGTTGTCACTACTATCAATAAAACTTCTGACCCTATTGCCTCTGCAACTTATGAACAAGTTGTTGACTTGTGCTTTACTCACTTCCCTAAGTTATCCTCTTAACTTGTGTCTCTAGACCTTTTTGTTGGTCTGAATGTGGATGATCTTGCCTTGCACTAGGAAGAGCTTGGTGATGGGCTTCTTTACTTCAGAATAGGGCAATGTTTTTGCCATTCCTTTTTAAAGCTCAAATGGCTCATCAATAATTGTTAGGCTTTTTCAAATTGCAAGGATTATAAGGACCTTATTGCCTCACTAATCCCTCGGCCAAAGACTTGCAGGCTGATACTCTTAGACATTAAGGACAAACTAGTTGATTAGGTCCAAGTCATGGAGAGAGACCGTGGCAACTTCTCTTTTGAGGGTGATGGTAATGAGCAGTGCCAAGTTACAATTGACGCCTAAGTTGTGGATGATAAGAGAGCTGCTGAGGGTGTTCCAAACGCAGAGGTTCTAGACCCTATTAGCTCTGTCCTTATTCTGGATCTTTCTATACATTCTGACCGCTCCTCTATTGGCGATGATGACTTCGTTCCTGAGACTCCTAAAGATAGCCATGGAGTGAATGTATCACTTGGACTTGAGAACCTCCCTCTTAAATGGAGGTTGTCTGTTGGTGTTCATCTTATTCTATTGAATCTCTATTGGTCACACAGACTGGAGTTACTGAGGGCTGAAGACATGATAGTTGGCCTCAGATAGTTGGGCAATCTGCTAGTCTACTCCCTATGACTCAGATTGGTGGTACTGTGGCAGAATCTTCTGTGCATTCTAGGAGGATCCATTTCTTGAACTAGTGAGTATTTGCTGAGGTTGCCCTCATACTTATCCATATTCAAGCACTGCACCTGGAGACTTTTAACTGTTTTTAATGTTCCAGGCTCAATGGTGCAAACGGCGTCGCTAGAGTCGTTCACTGGTTTTGTTCGTGATCGTGTCACCAAAAGAGTTCTAATGACTTTATGCAAGTTTATGGCAGGTACTGAGGCAAACCTCAACGAGCTTGAGAGAAATGGCCTGAACTTGTCCTGGATAAAGGCAAGGCTCCAGGTGGTTGATGGGTTCCTTGAGCATGCTAGCCATGAATGCTTCTTTAAAGGAGACCATCAGAGATTGCGAGGGTGCCTTGGAGCAACATCGCCAAAACCTGGCTCGATCTAGGGAGAAGGATTATGCTCTTATTGCTCAGCTGCCTCAGGATGTTGGTTTGACAGACTCCTTAATGAAGAGTCTAATATGACGCAGTTCTCTTTTCGCTTTTTCTTTTCTTTGTCACAACTTCTTTTCAAACATTGTAATCATGTTCTAGAAGTTTGACTTTTATGAAAAGTATGGATGTTTAGTATTATTTCATCGCTTTCTTTATATTGCTTTTACATGGCTTCTAAAGATAAGTAAAACTCTTGCCATGAACAAAACTCATCATAACTAAGTCTTTACATGGATAAAATTTCAGTAAGTATGGAAAACTTTCTTCATACTAAGTGTTGGGAAATATTAACAAAAACTTGAAACTGTTTGCTATCAAAACCAAAGAAAATATTCTTTTACATACTTGGCATTTACAAGACCAGTTCTGAATCCATCATCTACGCTTACCAACTTGTAGTACCCACTGCTACTTGCCTCAACAACTTTGTAAGGGTCTTCCCATCTTGGTGAGAACTTGGGGATTAATTGCCTCCGCATAATTGCATCCATTGTCTTCCACACTAAGTCCCCCTCTTTAAACTCCCTATGTTGGACAGACTTATTGTAGGCGCGGGCTATGGACTGATGGTACTAAGGTTTCTAGCCGCTTCAATCAAGGCTGAAAAGGTGGGTGGATTATGGTTCACCAAGAAAAGTTTATAGTCGCGTATGACACCCTTCACACATGTACTGACTAAATAAGCCTCATCCACTGGTTCATGGCAGTCAATGACTTTGTCTTGGAACCGTTTGACATAATCCAGTATTTCTTCACCTTTTTTCTGGACATCTCACCCAAGTGTGAGGGTAGTGACTTTTTCTTGGACTTGGAAGAACTTCGTATGAAACTTGTCCACCATCTCCTTTCAACTCTTGATCGAGTTGGGGGCCAAGTTCACATACCAGCTGTAAGCTTTTTTAGTGAGTGATTTGGAAAACTCCCGAAGGCGTAGAGGGTGGTCATTACCATAGATACTAACAGTTTCAATGAACTTCACCGCATGTTCTCTAGCATTGCCTTGCTTCCCGTCAAACTTCACAAACTTGGATACTGTATACCCAACTGGATATGGCATGACCAGTATCTCATGAAGATATAGAGGGCTTCACATTTTGGTCTGGGAGAGATGGCAATTGCTTCTTGCTACACTCTTGCTCGAGCATAGCCTAGACATCGGCTATAGTAACGAAGTGAGTGGATTGGTAAGGGTCAGTTTGCCCTTGGGTAGTTGAACCAACAGCCGTACTGTTTACCTGAGGTACCGCCGGAGGTACCTGGATCGGAGCCCGATCCTTAGGGAGTGAGTTAGGCATTGGATTTGGGACTACTACAGGCGGAGGCACCTATGCTGGAACTAGCCTGGACACCATGACCATAATAGCTTCGGTGAGAGTTTGTAAAGCTATCAAGATTTCCCTCTGCGTATCTTGAAGTGATTGGACTGCTTTGACTACAACACTGTGGTCATGGTCTTTAGCATGTGCTACTTTGCTATTAAAAGAACCTTACTGCCGTGGTTGTTGTTGAACTTCATCTTTCGCTATTTTTTCTAGTGAAGTTTGAAAGCCATTGCGCGTATGAACCATCAACAAAGTAAAGTAGCCTCCCTAGTGGAGTTGCCATAAATGTAAGGCAGTTCGATGTGAGTAGTGATTAAGGGAATAATTAGAGAGACAAAACTATGTCAATGGTCCAATAATGGTGAGATAGTTGGAGAATGAGTCAACAAAACTCTAAGGAAGTTAGAGAATGAGCAGCTAGGTGAAGATGGAGCAAGTGGCTCAAGAAGAAGAGAATGGCAGTGCACAAAATAGGCTGCATCTCCCCAAGTTTCCCAAAAATCCTCTTCTTCGACCTTGGGAAATGGGTCCTATTTATAGGTTTTTTCTTAGTACCAAAAGATATTAAGTGGTCAAACAAAGTAAGGACATGTATCCGTAAGAATCACATGGAATATTCTGTCTTGGGTCACCAGGCTGAAGGTGCCACGTATCCCTCTGCATGTACTGTGTATTATCTGTTTGGCACAAATGCCTCAACAAGTGCACTTGCGGTAGGAGTGTTTGCCATTGCAACTTGCCTCCTCAGCTTGAACATCAACAAGTGCACTTGCAGCTGTAATGTTTTGCCGTTACACTTGCCTTTTCAGTTCAGTTTAGCCAAGACATGCATTCTCAAGATTTCATAACCTACTATTGGCTACGTTCGTGTTCACCTCAGCGAAGCCTTCACTCTTAGCCACCTAACCACAAACTCCCCAGCTTCCCAGGCCAAAGGCCACAACCAAACCTACTATCAGCCATGTTGTGCCTTAGTGCCAAGCCTAAGAGGGCTTCCTTGGTCTTGCATGTGCAACCAAGGCAGTTCCATGACTTGGGTAAATAGAAAGGGAGTCCTTTGCGCTCGAGCTACCGTATTTCCATCTTCACGGGGTTGCCGCAGTATATTGGTGTCTCTGGGCCTGCTATAATCTCCAACCAGTAAGCCTTTGGGCTTGTTATCAGGGCCAAGCTAGTGAGCTTTGGGGTAGTAAAAATCACTTTGGGGGCCTGTTATCAACCCTAGGCTAGTAATGCCTTGGGGCCTGCTATCAACACCAAGCATTAGCCTTTACTTGTGGAGGTGAAGCTTTTCCTAAAGGCTGCTATCACCTTGGCCGGGTGTTCCCTTCACAAGTTAGTCACGGTGGCTATAGTTGCTGCTGTGAGTATTTCCCGTGGCAAGTTTAAATGGCAACGCAGACAATACTAAAGATGGCAGCGCCGACAAAGTACCTCCACAACTTAGCCATTGCAAGTGTTGTCTTTGTAGCTTAGTTGCTCTGGTTTTCTCTTTACCTCATCAACTTCAAGTGGCGGCATCAACAATACTAGGAATGGCGGCGTTGAGGCAAAATGCCTCAGCAATTTGATCACTGCAAGTGTTGCCTTTGCAACTTGACTTAGACATTTTACTTCATGAAGTTTGTTGAGACCTTTGGCGGGTTAGACCTGCTCTGGCCCACTATTGACTTACTTTCCTTGGGCTTTGGCCCATGCTTCTTTAATCTAGTTGCCTAACAGAGGTGACCTCCCCACTTAGGTCCATACTTAATTTTAACTTTAATTTTCAACCCTTTACACATCCAAATCTAAATGAATAATTGACATGTCCAAATTTAAAGGATTCAAACAAATTCAAACTGGATGGAGGAATATTTTTGCCTTCTAATTTAGGTCTCGTTTGGCAACCTTCAGTTTTAGCCAAAAAATTAAAAAGTCACTATAAATTGTCGCATCACTCTCTCTATTTTTTTTACATATCTTTTCATAAAAAGTTAAAAAATTACTAAAATAACAGATTCCTAAACAAAGCCTTAGTGAGATAATTACTTTTGCCAATTGTCCCTCCTTTTTCCCAATGTGATAATTTCTACGATCTAATAGCTTTTAAACAAATAATTACTACATCTTTTAATTTTTTATTAATTATAAATTATTATCTATTATCTATAATTTTTATTAATATTTTCATTTTTAAAGCTATAAAATTAATCTGTCCCAACCCCTTCAACTACAAACTCACCCATGATTAACTTTATCCATGATTTTTGAAAAAAATACAACAAGTCTTATAATTTTTATATAATTACATCAACTTTCTTTTAATACAGATAACATGATTACAATTAATGCAGATGGTATAAAAACATGAAAGTAAATAAGATAAAATATAATATATATTTTAATGTGAAAAATATAATAACATTATTTTTCTATCATTATAACTAATGAATTACTAATGAAAATGAGATCAAATGTTGAAACATTCCAATTGAGAGGGTAATTTGTAAACAAATTGGGCCGAGCTAGGAAGAGTCTTCTTTGGGAATTAGGTGGCATAATGGGCCGAGATAAGGGCTGGTGTAGCTCGGTCCTAGGCCAAGAATACATCTCGTATTTCAGGTTTGGGCCGAACTATGAGCCGAGGTAATTATTTATGTAGCACAGTCCTTGATCATCTAAACATTGGGTCGGTCAGAGATGGCCTACCAGTGACCTGACCTAGCTATCCTGGACCGAGGTACCAGTGGAGGGAGAACCGAGCTAAAGGATAGCTCTGCAGGGCGTTATCTCAGAGTCAAGACTGACAGTGGTGCTTAAAGTATCACCGAGCTGTGTGAGCACGGTTGACCGCAATGTCAGCCGAAGTAAGGGTTCAGCCATCTCACTTGGCTTGCAGTGATGAGGGTGTTTTAGGGATAATCATTATCCTTGGGCTTGAGACTCCTAGGAGGACTCTGATAAGGAGAGTAGAGTCCTACTAAGATTGTGCAAAACCATCTCGCTTGGTTGCTAGTGAGTAGGAGTGTGACTCCTAGGAGGACTCTGCTAAGGAAAGTAAAGTCCTACTAGGATTGTGCAAACCATCTCACTTAATTGGTAGTGAGTAGGGTGTGTGATTTCTAGAAGGACTCTTATAAGGAGAGTTGGAATCCTACTAGGATTGTGCCAAGTAAAGTCTACAAAAGCTCATGACCAGACTTATGTACAGGTATTCCAATTCTTTCTCTAGAATACATAGAGCCTTTTGTCTATTGTCTATTTGCTGACTTAGGCATCGGAGGAGTTTCCGGCACACACCCGTTGGCTAGCTCACGTTTGTGTTTTCAAGCAGCAAAGCGACGACGTTTGGAGGAGCGCAAACTTGATCAAGAGGATTATACGAGAAGAATATTTCATGCTCGTACAATTGGCGCCATCTGTGGAAAAACACAAAGAACAAAACCTTTTGATCGAGTTTTTCTCTCTAGTTGAAATCAATGGCACACAACGAAGATTTTCCACAATCTACTATAGATGGGCAAACCCCGGAAGGGGGTGGAAGGCGCGAAGGTTTACCTTCTATCCCACCCATGGCGGAATTAGATCCCCAGCGAAGGAATCCGCGGTGAGAAGCGAGAGACAAACGGGGCTCAAGTCCACACCGCTCTCAAAGCCTTGATAGATAGAGGCGGAAGATAGATCCTTAGGTTCTCGAAGATGGCGTAAGGGAGCAAGACGAAGTAATAAGAAGAATGGCGACTGACATAGAGTCTATGAAGAGCCAGATAAAAGGCAAAGGGGTGGCAGCAAAAGAGGGGCGCAAAGGCAACACACACTCTTGCCACTCAGAAGATCGTGACAGACAAGTCACACCATCACAAACTGAAAGTAGAAACCTTAGGTCGGGCGATACATAATCAAAGACTTCCAGGACACGCTACTCTAGGCCTGAGAGAATGAGGACTGAAAGGGCTCGAAAGAGAGAAGACACTCAGGCTCGCGACCCCTGCAGAGTCTCCGCACTACAACGATTGGCTCCTAAAACACATGGGAGTGTCGAGGTTAGAATTCTAGAGCCACGCCTTGCCTATGAAGCAGCAGACAAAGCGTTAGCAAGGTTGCAGAGCTCACCGTTCATTCTGACAATAGAGAACGCACCATTGCCCTCAGGCTTCCACCAGCCCAAATTCACTACTTATGAGGGAAAATCGGACCCTTACATACACTTGAGCCACTTTTACCAGGTTATGGCCATGTATCGGCGAAACGAGGCTCTAATGTGTATCCTGTTTCCTTCCAGCCTTGGTGACCTGGGTTTAACGTGGTTTGAAAGGTTGCCATAAGGTAGCATAGCTTCGTGGGCGCAACTAGCGGAGGCATTTGTGACCAGATTCAGAACGAACACCAAGACACCAGTGGAGATTGACCAGTTTCTCTCTATAGATATGGGTGAGAAAAAAACATTGAGGTCTTACAATAACCGGTATTGGGATACTTTTAATCAGATTGGAGATTGCCCTACAAACCTAGCTATCGCACAGTACAAATAAGGTTTGCCGGTTGGCAATAAGTTGAGGGATTCAATGACAATGACACCGCCCCTTACTATGGAAGCCCTAATGGAGAGAGTGCACCAACACATCCGGGTAGAGGAAGATGGGGTGCGCACCAAGGCAGAGTCCGGCGCAACAGTGATACCAGACAAAAAGCCTTTGGCGAGAGTTAACACGGTTGACAAGTAGGACTAACCGCGCAAAAGTCTTTGCCCAACTGAGGGCAAAGTAGGTTGGCAGGTTTGACTAACTCTTTCTAAATAAGTCTTTGGCCGACTGAGGGGGAACAAAAAAGGTTGGCGGGTTTGACCAACACTTTTTTCATTCCTAAGCCGAGATAAGGATCTACGCTGCAGGAAGTTGGCAGGTATGACCAACATTTAGCTCTCTTCAGCCGAGATAAGGATCTAGACTGAAGAAGGTTGGTAGGAATAACCAACATTTAGCTCTCCTAAGCCGAGATAATGATTTAGGCTACAGGAAGTTGGCAAGTATGACCAACATTTAGCTCTTTTCAGCCAAGATAAGGATCTAAGCTGAAGAAGGTTGGCAGGAATGACTAACATTTGGCTCTCCTAAGTCGAGATAAGGATCTAGGCTGCAGGAAGTTGGCAGGTATGACCAACAAAACTTTTGCACTCTTTGGCCGGGATGGCAGTTACCTCGGCCAAAGTAGGTTGGCAGGTTTGACCAACAAGTTTTTTGAATTCTTCAGCTAAGATGCGTATCTCGGCCAAAGAAGGTTGGCAGGATCAGGTAAAGCCAAGCTAATTAGTTTGACTGGGCATGCGGTCGGAATGATGCAAAACATTGAAAAAGAAACACAGTAACCGAGCAAAGAGATCGAAATTTTTCATTAATTGGAAGATGATTACAAAATGTGGGACATATAGTCCGGTTACACTAAAAGAACGCCTTCTCATATGATTGCAAACTCGAAGGATATAAATATTGAAGGCAAAAAGGCGGGGCTGTTCAAAATTTTAAAGGTACATGACGGGTATAACAAGAAAACGAGGATAATGGGGGCACGCCACGTATCCTAGGAATGACGTCGTGCCAGATTAGTGGAAGAACATGTTGAGCAACTGACAAGGCTTATTGGGGCCGAACGAGCTATGAAACTGAACAACTTTTTAGCTTGGCAGAGTGGGGCGTTCTTAGCTCGGCTGGAAGAAAAATAATCCCAATCATGCTACGCAGATGGAATTAAGGGGCAATTGAGAGGGTAATTTGTAAACAAATTGGGCCGAGTTAGGAAGAGTCTTCTTTGGGAATTGGGCCGCGTAATGGGCCGAGATAAGGGTTGGTGTAGCTCGGTCCTAGGCCAAGAATACATCTCATATTTCAAGTTTAGGCCGAACTATGACCGAGGTAATTATTTATGTAGCACAGTCCTTGATCATCTAAACATCAGGTCGGTCAGAAATGGCCTACCAGTGACCTGACCTAACTATCATGGACCGAGATATCAGTGGAGGGAGAACCGAGCTAAAGGATAGCTCTGTAGGGCGTCATCTCAGAGTCAAGACTGACAGTGGTGCTTAAAGTATCACCGAGCTGTGTGAGCACGGTTGACCGCAATGTCAGCTGAAGTAAGGGTTCAGCCATCTCACTTGGCTTGCAGTGATGAGGGTGTTTTAGGGATAATCATTATCCTTGGGCTTGAGACTCCTAGGAGGACTCTGCTAAGGAGAGTAGAGTCCTACTAAAATTGTGCAAAACCATCTCGCTTGGTTGATAGTAAGTAGGAGTGTGACTCCTAGGAGGACTCTGCTAAGAAAAGTAAAGTCCTACTAGGATTGTGCAAACCATCTGACTTAGAGCATCTCCAATGGTGAATCAGATTTTTCACCAAATCTGAGTAAAAAATGACTCATTTCATCAAATTTGATACCACTCGCTCCAACGGTGTATCAAATCCCTTATCAAATCCCGTGGGGGCAACCGGTTGGTCGACCTGTAAGCATAAAATTTTTTTTTTTCTCAGTTTGATGTTTGATGCTTTCTGCACCATCAATTGTTTGATGTTTGGCGAGCTACACACAATTGTTTCTCAGTTTGATGCTTTCTGCACCATCAATTGTTTCTTTAAACAATTAGACGATTCATTTTTTCATTTGAATTAAACAATTCATACTTTCATTCAAACTCAATAAATCAAGTTAAATAATAACAAATCAAACATTCAATCCTACAGCTTGAATTAAACAATTCAATCAAACATTAAATAATAACTTGAATTAAACAATTCACATCAATTGTTTCTTTAAACAATTCATTTGCAGGTTTCATTTGAAGATTGATGCATTTGCAGGTTTCATTTGAAGATTGATGCTACGGTCGCCCGGTTGGTTGACTAAAGGGAAATTTTTTTTTTGGACCTGTTTGAACTTTTTTTGATCGGTTTGAACCCACCAATTGTAAAGGAAACCGGTCGACCGGTTGGTCAACCGGGTGGGCAACCGGTTGGTCGACCCGAGTCCCCCTCCAACGGTCCGCAACAGTGTTTTGGTGAATTTATTTCTTCGTTGTCGATCTGATGAAAGATTTGGTGAAATCTCATTTTGGTATCAGCTTTGGTGAACGGTTGGAGGCATGAACAGTACCATTTTCATCAAAATTTAAATTTGATATCAGATTTGCTAAAGCGTTGGAGATGGTCTTAGTTGGTAGTGAGTAGGGTGTGTGATTTCTAGAAGGACTCTTATAAGGAGAGTTGGAATCCTATTAGGATTGTGCCAAGTAAAGTCTATAAAAGCTCATGACCAGACCTATGTACAGGTATTCCAATTCTTTCTCTAGAATACATAGAGCCTTTTGTCTTTTGTCTATTGTCTATTTACTGACTTAGGCATCGGAGGGGTTTCCGGCACACACCCGCCGGCTAGCTTACATTTGTGTTTTCAAGCAGCAAAGCGACGGCGTTTGGAGGAGCGCAAACTTGATCAACAAGATTATACGAGAAAAATATTTGGTGCTCATACACCAATATAATAATGTCAAATTCATGATTTTTCTCTTCTTTTTTTTTTTTTTAAATCTAAGAGAATTGAATGTAATTCACTTTATATATATATATATATATCACGTGCTTTATGACTTCTGTACGTTACCAAAAATTCTTCTACATATAAATGTAAACAACAATGCTACAGGGCCACAATTTATGTGGTCACAATGGCTCAAAACTGTCAAAACGACGTCGTTTTGGCATGTTTTGCACCCAAAACGACGTCGTTTTGACAGTTTTGAGCCATTGTGGCCACAGAAATTGTGGCACTCAAACATTTTCTAAATGTAAAAAACATTCCAATATAATAATGTCAAATTTATGATTTTTTTTTTTTTAAAAATTTAAGAGAGGTGAATGTAATTTACTTTATATATATATATATCACGTGATTTATGACTTTTGTACGCTACCAAAAATTCTTCTACACATAAATGTAAAAAATTTATTTATATTATGTATTTAGAAGTTCTCAATTGATTTGGAAGAAGTTATGGCTCCTTTCTTTTCTTTCATTTGAGATTTATGAAAAATATCACTCTGTCACTTATACTAGTTCTTTGAAGGAGGAATTACATATCAAAGGAAAACAAAAAATAGAGGAATTTTTATAAGATTTTATAAAATAAATGATATATATAATATTTTCATAGTAATTGAAATTTCTCAACATTTTTACAAAGAAAATTCGACACAAAGAAATTTCATCCCGATATAGAGAAACTTCATCGAGAGACCTTAGCTAATAAAAAATATATATTAAACCTTTTCTACTACTCAAAGTTGGAGAGGGATGTTTCAATAATTTTTTTTGAAAAAATATTTATAAATATTAATAATTAAAATCATAAAAATTTTATTTTTTTTGTAATTTTCGTTTGTCTCCTTCATTGATGTGCAATTTCCCCTTCTTTAAATTATTAGGCTCAGTTTGATTTAGTTTTTGAATTGTATTTTGAAAGATAAATTTTTTAAATGAGTTTTGAAAAGAGAAAATTTGTTTGGTCATTAGTTTTGAAACTAGTTTTTGAGTTGTATATTTTGAAAACTTGTTTGGTTATAAGTTTTGAAACTAATTTTTTTATTTAATTTATTTTTTTGAAATATTTTTTATTTTTTATTTTTGTAAAAAATATTTATTTATTCTTATTTTCGAACAAAATAATTTATTTTATTTTTTTAATTATTTTAAAAAATTTAGACTAAAGTTATTTTTAAAAATTTTTAATTTTTTTAAATATTTAAAAATTTTATTTTTTTAATTGTAAATATTTTTAAATTTTTTAATATTTTAATTTAATTTTTTGAATATTTTAGAAAAAAATTATTTTTTAAAAAAAATTTAATAAATTTGGATCACCTATATATATATTTATCTAAATCATAGCAAATTATTTGGTCAATACTTAAAAAAATAACAAAATATTTTTTTCAAAAAATATTAAAAAAACAAAATATTTTTTTAAATAAAAATAATTTTAAATAACAAAATAATAAAATAAAATTTTTGATTTCTTTTTTTTTTTTTAAATAGAGCTTTGAAAACTTATTTGGTTATGAGTTTTTTTAGATAAGTTTTTTAAAAGAGTTTTGAAAATTTTATTTAGTTATAAATTTTAGGAAAATTTACCCATAAATCTTAGTTTCTGAAAAGTTGAACCATTTAGTCCTAAAAGTTTTCTTATGCTCCATTTAGTCCCATTTATACATCATCATGATATTCATGATGTAAATGAATCTAATGTTTCATTCTATAATTTCAAAATTTATTGAAATCTGATGAACATTAGATGTGTGAAATCTAATGTTTGAAATATTCATCCTATAATTTCAAATATTATTGAAATCTGATGAACATTAAATATTTGAAATCTAATGTTCGAAACATTAATCTGATATTTGACATATTGTAATAGGACCTTTCAGTCTATAAGAAAATTTTTAGGACTAAACAATATATAAGTTATTAATTTGGGATTTATTGGTGCATCCCCCTAAATTTTAAAAAGAGTTTTGAATTTTTTTAATAAACGCTGCCTTAACTTTTACAATTAATAACTTAAACTTTTTGAATTATTTCATTTTGCTTCAAATGGTTAATGGTATTACAATTATTTGACAGATAATTTCACATTTTCTCAAACTATCATACTTATGTCAATTTAATCCCTTAACTGTTAATTTTAATAAGCTACACCCTAAACTATTGAAATTTATTCATTAGTCTCAAATATTAATTGGGGGTTTTTTTTTTTTAATATAAAAAAAACGCATGAGTTAACCAAATGTCATAGTGTAAAGAGAATTATGAAGAGAAAAGAGAGAGTTTTTTTTAAATTAAAAGTTGATAATTAGAAAGTAGAAACTAAAAGTATTCTTATTCCAACTTTCAAATAATGAGACTATTTGTTATAACTTTTGGGGGATGATTATAACTTATTTTGATTTAGGAGTCTATGCCAGACTGTTTGGTATGACTTTTGCTTATAGTTTATTAAGTAGAAATAGTTTAAATAAACTGGAAAAAAAAAAAAAAAAAACTGATTATTTGGAAGCTGAGGTAGGAGTACTTTTAGTTTCTATTTTCTAATTATTAGTTTTTAACTTAAAAAAAAGCTCCAACAGACAAGGTCAATTTTCAGCTTAATTAAACTATTTCTGCCTAGTAAGTTATAAGTAAAAATTGCATCAAATAGTTTGACACAAACTCCCTGTAGTGGGTCAGAAAATTAAGTCCAAATTAAGTATAGACCTAAGTGCAGATGTCGTCCTTATTAGGAGGAATGACCAAAGGAGCAAGGGCTAAAGTCCAAGAGAAGTAGGTCAACAGTAGGCCGAAGCAGGTCCGACCCAACAAGGGTCCGAACAGACTCCATGAAGAGGAAATGTCTAAGTCAAGTTGTAGAGGGATTACTTGTAGCGGTCAAGTTGCTAGGGCACTTTGTCTCAGCACCGTCATTTCAAGTATTGTCGGTGTCACCGCCATCTGAAGTTGCTGAGGGAAAGAGAAAACCAGAACAATTGAGTTGCAAAGGCAACACTTGCAGCGGCCAAGTTGCGGAAGTACTTTGTCAGCGTCGCCATCTCTAGTATGGTCAGTGCCGCCATTTGAGCTCGCCACGAGAAATGGCTACCGCAGTAATTACAGCCACCGCAGCAACTGTGACCATCGCAACTAACTTGCGGAGAGAAAACCCCACCAAGGTAATAGCAACCTTTGGGAAGAGCTTCCCTCCATCGGCTAATGCTTGGCATTAATAGCAGGTCCCAGAGCATTACTAGCCTAGCGCTGATAGCAGACCCTAAAGCTTACTGGTTGAAGTTGATAGCAGGCCCAGAGATATTAGTATACTGCGGTGACCCTGCGAAGATGAGAGTAAGGCAGCCCGAGTACGAAGGACTCCCTTTCCATTCACCCAGGTCATAGACCTGCCTTAGTCGCACATACAGGATCAAGGAAGCCCCATTGGGCTTGGTATTAAAGCACAGTATAGCTGATAGCATGCTTGGTTGTGACCTTCGCCCTGGGAAGCTAAGGAGTTCGTGGTTAAGTGGCTAATTAAGAGTGGAGGTTTCGCTGAGGTGAACACGAAAATATGGCTGATAGTAGGCTATGAAGTCTTGAGAATGCATGTCTTGGCTAAACTGAACTAAGAAGGCAAGTGTAGTGGCAGACATTACCACCACAAGTGCACTTGCTGAGGTTCAAGCCGAGGAGGCAAATTGTAGCGGTAAACACTTCTGCTGCAAGTGCACTTGTTGAGGCATTTGTGCCAAACAAATAGTACATAGTATATGCAGAGGGACGTGTGATACCTTTAGCCTAGTGGCTCAAGGCAAAATATTTTATGTGATTCTTAGAGACACATGTCCTCACTTTATTTGGCCACTTGGTATCTTTTTGGTGCCAAAGAAACCCTATAAATAGGACCCATTTCCTAAGGTCCAAGAGAGGATTTCTGGGAATTTAGGAGAGATACTGTCCATTTGTGCACTGCTATTCCTTTCTTCTTAAGTCACTTATTTTACTCTCACTTAGCTGCTTATCCTCCAGTCATCCCACTATTATTGGACCATTGACATAGTTTTGTCTCTCTAATTATTCTCTTAATCACTGCTCACATCAAACCTCCTTATACTCCAAAATCAAATTAAGTTATAATTATCCTCTAAAAATTGTAACAAATAGTTCCACTATCCTGCTGTCTCGTTACCAATTTTGTGCATGTGCAAATGAACTCCACCTTCTTCATCTTTTAGTGGTTTAATGGCAAATAGTCTTGGGACAAAAAATTAGGCAAAAAGAAAAGTAAGATAGGACATCAAAAACTTGACGAAAAAAAAGAGAGGAGAAAATAAAGATAAAAAGGGAAAATGACGGAATTATTTGAAGGTTTGAAATGAAATAATTCAACTTCACCTAATCAAATGCAGCAGTACTGCTTTTCCCTTATAGCTATAGTATAGATTTGGCTAGAGAAAAGCTAATCTTTTTCTCCAATGTCCCTTACCTTCAGAGATGATACATTCTTTAATTTGGGAACTTTAAAAGAGTACTAATAATGTGGAAAAAAAAAAATCAAAGCTAAAACATCATATCACATAAAATTTACACACCAATTAAAATTATTAAAGCTCTTAACTAGAACTCCCAATAATGTAGCAGTACTGCTTTTCCCTTATAGCCTAGTATAGATTTGGCTAGAGAAAAGCTAATCCTTTTCTCCAGTATCCCCTACATTATCACCAATGACTAGTTTATGTTTAAAAGTTATAGTGTTGTAAACAATATTGGGGCAAAGTAAATCAATTTTAATAGTTTAAGGTGTTAATTGTTAAAATTAATAGTTAAGAAAATAAAAATAACACATGTTAATACTTTGAGAGACAAAATAAAATTTTATGTCAAGCAATTGTAATATTATTAAACTATTCGGGATAACATGAAATAGTTTTGATAATTTAAGATATCAATTGTTAAAATTAATAGTTCAAATGTATAAAGCGACACAAGAATAATTTGCAAAAACAAAATAATTTTTTTCCATTTATATATAATGCTATATATATGAAATTTTTGAGGGTTATGCTATACACATTCATTTTGAGGTGTGTCCCATATACAAAATAATGAGTCATAATCAAACACTATATAAGGTATAATTAAATATTTTTTCTATTATAATCAAAATAATAATCACAATATGGCCATAATCAACATGACAATGAGTCATAACAAACACTATAATAGGTCATAATTAAGATCACAAATTTTGAGAACTAGTTATTTTAATTAATTTTTTGACTTTTTACAAAAAAAAAATATTCAGAAAAGTAGAGAGAAGAGTTAACTTTTTGATAGTGACTTTTGATTTTTTTTTGATAATTTTATGTTTCCAAACTGAGTGTTTGGGGGTTTTTTTTTTCCCTTACCTTTTGACTTTTCACAAAAATATTTATAGAAAAATAGAAAAATGATGGGACAATTAGTAATTACTGTGTTTGGTTTCAATTTTCTAAATTTAATTTTTTTTAAATTGAGTTTTTTATTTTTCGTATTTTTTATTTTTAGCGAATATTTTTAAAATTTATTTTTTTTACTTTTTTAGATGTACGTTCCTTAAATGTATCTAAAAAGTAAAATATTTATAAAAATAATATTTTAAAAAATCAATAAATACATAAGAATGCAAAAATGTACTAAATTTTCGTATTTGTTTTTGTATTTTTGGTATTTAATAAAATTTTTAAAGATTTTTTTCACAAATATTATACTTTTTAAGTGTATTTATGTTAAATATATTTAAAAATTTTAAAAATTTCTTAAAATATTAAAAAATTCAATAAAAATAAAAATATATGAAAAATAAAAAATTTTAATTTTTTTAAAAATAAATCCTAAAAATTCAAATCAAACAAGCTAAAATTTTTTTATTTTTTGACTTTTTTTATAAAATCCTCAAACCAAAATAATCTTCTTTGTGTTTCCTTTGCCCTGATGGCGTGAAAGTCCAAGGGGAAATTGCAAATTAATGGGAAGACTAAAAAAAATTTGCAAAATCTTAAAAAAAAAATTATCATTTCAATTATTAAAGTTGATAAATTTTATCATTAATTTGTAATTTATTTTTGAAAACTTATATTGAATTGTAATTCCTCTGAAGTTAAATTATAGTCAATTTTCCCTTTTGATGGGAGCCCCCCTTGCTCTAAAGTGCATAAATTATTCTATAGAATCTTATATTTCTATGTGATGTCTTTCCAAATGTATTGGGTTATGTAATTATTATTTTATTTTATTTTTTAATTTGAAATCTTCTCCCATATTTTAGACAAAATAATTTTGTATCCCCTTATCATATCTTATTATATTAGGGACACATAATTACCTAACAAGTAATAGGTACAAAAATAATAAGTTCCATAGAGAGAGAGAGAGAGAGTAGAGCTTCTCTCTTTAGGAGATTTTTGACAATTCTCTGGCAATACTTCAACAACTTTCTTTACACTTCTTAAGTGTAGATCAACATTCCTAGACTATACATTTGCTATTTTAAAGCATAAATCTGAACTTTTATGTCTGAAATTAGGGATGTTTAAATTACCCAATGAACCTAAGAATTGAACCAAACGACCTCTTTGGGTTGGGTTAGTTTGTTTTTTAAGTGCATTTGTGATGACCGGCCTTCTTTTCCCCTTTTCTTCTTTCCTTCTACGCTTCGTTCTCCTTTATTTCTCGTCGAATTAAAATGTCCGGAGATTGTTTCTCATCCACTTTTTCTTGGTGTTGAATTTCGGTCGTTCCGGAAGGTGTGCGGGTGAAACTAGGGTGCCGGGAGCAAAGTGAGCGTTGTGAGCTGCTGGGCCAGGGCCGCACGTGCGGGGCCCTGGGCCGCACGTGCGGAAGTGGGCCGCTTGAGCTGTAGTAGGGGCTGCTCGAGCGGAAAGGCTTGGCACCCAGAAATTTTGTTACTGTGTAGAGCGCACGAGCAGAGAAAATTGGCTGCACGAGCGGTCAATGTGGGTCGCTCGAGCGGTGGAGAAGGTCGCACGAGCGACAGTCGGCAGTCCAGACCCCTGTTTTTAAATACCCTTTTTGGTCGAAGTGTATCTCGTTTGGGGCTTATTTTTCTCACCCAAAAACCTAATTTCTCTCATCCTTCTCTCTAGAAATCATCTCCAAAACATTAGAAACTCCCACTACAACAAATTAGGTCTTGAATGACGAAATTTTTTTGTCTCCAAATAACTAATTTCGTCACTATAGATATTTGTGAGGAAATATTTATTGAATGTTTGTCACTAAAAACCATCATGACGAAAAATAATTTCGTCACCAATGAAATTACTTCAATGACGAAATTTTTTGTCACCAATAAAACAATATTTTGTCACCAAAATCCTCATTTCACCAAAAGTTATTTAGTACCATATTTATAACTTTAGATGGCGAATAAATTTGTCACACATGTTGGTCATTGATGAGGAAATAATTTCATCATAGGAAGATGTAAAGTTGATGAAATTTTTCGTCTCCAAAAGTCATACATGGGTGACGAAATATATAAATATATATATATAAATTATTAGTCAAAAATCAATGAAAACTTTCATATATAGCAATAAATTGTCACAAAAAGTGTTTATTGGCAACGAATAATCACTTTGTCATAATAACAAATACAAATGACGAAACAAATTCGTCACTAAAATTGTTCCATATTTATATTTTAATTTTAATTATTATTTCACAAATATCCATGCTCGTATTCCAATAGCCTTTTAATTGTACTAAGAAATCCACTAGCTATTATACACCACTCCACAAAAAAATTCACTAAAAAATTCATTTTATAAATCAAAATATATCCATCAAAGCAAATCCCAAAATGAACAAACGTGGTTCACAAAAAAAAATAATAATAATAACACTCGATCTTGATTTACAACTACAAATATAAGTTCAGGAAAAAAAAAAATTCAACACTTGATCTTGATTTGTAAGTATACTTCCAAACATCATCAAAAACCAATCTGCAAAGAAAATAAACAAGAAAAACATTAACATATTATCAATTACATTGTATAGACCTCTCTATTCATGTCAATACAAATTGTGTACACAATGAGTCTAGCTTAACAACCAGAAGTTCCTTTGTACACAACAAGCTCCTATTTATCACATCACTAACTTAGAGCAACACTCCCTAGCAAAAATACACAAAAAAGTAAACACATAGTTTTGTCTCTACTTTGGTTAGTGTGTATTTTAACAAGGGTCATGCTAAGTAAGAAGTAATTAATGAATCTATTTTTATTAAATACATTTTGAAACTTATTAAATCTTAGTTAATAATTAGTGAAATTTTACTAGGAAGATAAGAAGATGCGTATTGTTGCTAAGCCAGTATTGGTTGTCCTGGTTTTATCCAAAAAATTGATTGACACTCTCTTTTTCTTTACCTGATTTAATCTACATTTTTTTCCCCCCAGGAGATTGGAGTGGGTATTGGTGTAGAAATGTGTACTTTTATTCCTTGAATGCTCCTTTGAAATAAAATATGGCTTCTATGACTTTGAAATTTAAAGAAAGTGAGGAAGTTCCAATGCTATGTGTGGAGTAATTGATTAATAGTCAAATTTGATATTTTCTATGACCAAAGTGCAAAGATGACTTATAATTGACTAGTGGCATGTTCTTATGTTTTCCAAGGATAAGAGGACCTAATAGAAGCAGGTTTAGGTAATGAGAAAAGACGTGAAATAATATGTATTACTTTAAACTATGTCCTAAACAGAATGGACTAAGTTATGGGATTCATCTTAGTGCCACAAATAATTCGGACAACGTTTCATTGCATTGAGTTATACTATTATTGTCTATTGAGACAACGACTTGTTATCTACATTTCTACCTATAAGTATAGGAAAAGTAAATATTCTTGTTGTCTAAAGTCTCTTTTTGTGGCGCTTAGGTGTTTAGTGTGTACGGCTCTTGTAATCCCTTGGGTTTAGATCACTATCCTTATCCTCTAATCTTGAAGATCAAAGCTAGGGCTTCCTTGGTGTAGGAGAAAGTGAAGGAATCCTCCCTTTTGAAGCTAAGGTTTCATCTCTATTTCATCATCAACCTTTGAGGTAGGGTTTCCTTTGAGTTATACGTGTGTTTATGCAAGTTTTTGTTGATTTTTGTGAACCCCTCTATGTATTTCGAAATTGGAGTCTAGAGCTCACGAAATTGTTGATTTTGCTTAAAGAAAAACTCATCTCATCTTCTTTTAAAGAATATTTGAGAAGTGTGGAACCTTGTAGATTGAGATTGATATGTATGGAGAGAGTTCATAAAGAAGATGAAAAATGTTTAGATTTTTTGTGAAAACCTAGAAATTGGGGCTTTTGTGAAAACATGGAAATCCATGAAGTAAACATCTTTTCTTGTGTTTAAATGGGTGTGTGAGTGTAGAGTTTACATTTTGGTAAGAAAAATGATAATTTCCTTGATATATGAAAATGAGGAATTTACTTTTAAGATTGTTGCTAGTGGCATGGAAAAATATTTTATTGTGAGAAAATAGTTGTTGAACACCATTGACCTTGAGAATTGAAAACTTGGAGCTTGATATTGAAAGTCTCACATAATCTTGGAATGACTAAAATGTTATGAAATATGTATAACGATGAAATAATGCTACGTGTTAATTAGCATCGGTGGAACATGTGATTAATTGTGTGATGGTATTGGAGGAAAGTAAATGAAGAAATGCTATGGAATGTCATTGTGCATCATATCCTCATGTAAATTTTGTCATTTTTATACATCTTGACATGAGTTTTGGAAAACATTTACATTGAGAAAGGTTATATTGTAATGAGAATGTTAAAGGGGTAAATACGCAGTAAGTCCGGATAGGGGTGATAAGATGGCCTAAGTGTCCTTGGTGAAAGATCAGAAAATCGCGCGGATAGGTGTCGAGCCTTCCGGTTAATACCGGTAAAAATGACAGTTTGGTAGTACTCGTAGAATCTACTTGCAGACACCAACCTAGGGATTACCAGTGATGTATTTACCACCCCCTTATGATTTAAAATTGGAAGTGTGGGAATAAATAAGGTTGCATAAATGTTGACTGAAAGCATGGTGATTTTCAAGAAAAGCATAATATGAGATTTCTTTCAAATGGCATGGCATGACATATGCATTTACAAAAAATATTGTGAATCTTGCATAAATGTACATATTTTGTTAAGGATTCTCTACTGGGCTATATGCTCACCCCTATGGGTTTTGGTGCAGGTAAAGATGTGGTAATCCTACAGAATTGAGGGCGTGGAAGTATTTTGAGAAGAGTATCGTACTCTTATTTTGTTGTGATTAATTGTAAAGCCGAGGGCTATTTTTGGTTTGGGTCCGAAAGACCACTTTTGTGTAACCAGGCTTAAGCCTCGGAAGTTGTAGCCCGTAAGGGCACTTTATTTATCTTATTTGCAACTAGATGTTTCACATGCTATAGATTCAAGTGTTCTTTTATTTCGTTAAATGTATACCGCATGTGGGACTTTTGTATTAAACTCTCTTAATCAAATATGGAAAGATGGAAGGATTATTGTTATTATCTAGCGAATGCCCATTAATGTAGATAGTTCATGTTGAAATATTTTCGGGGCGTTACAGAATTAGTTTGGTTATGAATTTTCAAATCATCAAAATAATAGGATTGGGTTCGTTCTTAGTTTAGGCTTTATTAAAACCGAACCAATCCGAGAACCAAACCTATTTATATATATTTTAAGATTTTATGTCACAACCCGCTCCCCGTACCCAAAGGTTAAGCATCGTGATGGCCAGTAACTGAAGTTACCTCCGGCCAATTCTTAAACAAATTAATAAACACAAGCGGAAGAAATATTTAAATAAGGGTACCAAAATAATCATTGGAGCTTCTATTTAATTAAATTGTCAGAGCTAAACTATCTTTACAAGTGCTTCGTGCCTACCCCACACCCTGGCCCTGGCATGTCACTTGAAAGTGATAAACAACTATAAGCACATGGCAGAGTGAGAAATATTATACTAAAAGTATAAGGGTATAAAATTCACCATGGATAATTATTGATTAAACAAAGTTTGCTATTAAAATGCAGAATATATAATACAGAGATCATTTAACATATAATACGGAAATCATATACATAATCATAACCACGGTACAGAACAGAACATAACAGATGTATGGACTCAAGAGATGGCTCATACGAACTCTAGAGGTGGCTCCCACCATAGTGTAGCACTTAGTTCCATATAGCACTTTACTCCACACTAGAAGTCATAACCACAGTATAGAACCGGACAAATGTATGGGCTCAAGAGGTGGTTTGTACGAACTCTAGAGGTGGCTCCCACCATAGTGTAGCACTTAGCTCCGTACAACACTTAGCTCCGTACAACACTTTGCTCCACACTAGAAATTCAGAGGGTCAATGGTTATTTATGTGAAGCCCCTGAAAAATGTATTCTCTATAAAGAACTCTAATGTTTGAATTATTTTCTTAAAGCCCCTCAGTTATTTGAATTATTTCAGATCTTGTCGGTTAGCATTTGATTTTTTTTTTTTTAGCAAAACAGGAATTTTTCTAACCGGATTAGGTTCCCTAACCTAATTTAAATCTACCCAAGTTACATGTATTTAACTCCAAGCCCTCACCTTTTAATTAAATTCAAAACTTGCCCCAAAAACTAGTACTTGTACATTGTACCTTGAGTACCATCAATCTTGTAAGATACATATATACATATATATACACCTAGAAGAGTGTGCCTAGAACCTAAAATGATTTAAATAATAACCCCATCACACTTCCCCAAGGAGGAGCCAATTTTCAAGAAACACCATCATGAACTTCTAGGAAAACACAACCTAGTGACCTAGACCTATGATGCAAAATCCAAGAACTAGTTTCATTACAACTAGGAGTTGCCTAAACCAATGAACAAGCCTCCCAAATCCCTTCCATTCCTTTAGAATTCACACAAATCCTAACCTTTCCATCCATATCCAACTAAGGGGCTTTTAAGACTTTTTGCCTCAAAGGTTTGTCTACAAATACCAACACACCCCCTAGCTTGCAAACACACACAACACACTCATTCACACACACATTTCGGTTAGAGAGAGGGAGGAGAGCAAGAAAGAGAAGTCTAGAGGAGAAGAAGAGAGCTTCTTGTGCAAAGCTTAGTAGGTAAGCCACAAACACAACATTCTCTTTTATTTTCTTTTTCTAATACATGTTTCTAAAGGTTCTAAATAAAGTTTTCAGATATGTTATTACTAAGTTCTTATGTTAAAAATGCTAAGGGTTGAGTATTGATTCCATCTCTCTTGTATTTTCCCCATTTTGGCACAAAACCATCTTCTTTTTGTACAAATCTCTCAACTTTTCAAAAGCACTCTTTCAAACAAATTTTCTGAGTTAAACATGTGATAGTTAGCATATTTTCTTCACAAAAGAAATGAAACTTTCCCTTGGTGGAACCCCTTTTTCATAAATCTTCTTGTTTTGGGCAAAGTACCCTAGAATCTGTTTTTGCAGCCCACTTCCAGAAATTCTAGAAAAATGTACAGAATTATTCTGGACCTCTATTTTATGTCAAAACCTTCCTTAAGATGTTAGTTTTCAAATAAAATTGGTTTCATCGAAAAACATCAAGCGGTTTGCAAGAAAATCAAATTTTCGTAACGGTCGACGGATTTGGACAGCGCTGGAATATTTTCTAAATGACTTAAAATCTGGAAAAGCAATCCCATTTACGAAAAATGTTCTAGAAACTAGATCAAATTCTCTACGAGCCATAGGAAGGCCAAGTCCGGTGAAGGATCTAAAATAGTCCTTTCATTTTAATCTTTATGTGATATTAAATTTGAAAATTTTGTTATGCATGGATGTTTTATGCCCTTGTATTCATGAAAATGTTTATTAGCTTATGATCATATCTTGGCATGATAATGTATGTGTTATGTTATGTTCTTCATCTTCTTCACCTTATTGATGCATGCTTGTGTGGGTATTTTTATCTTGTTAAGTTGTCTAACCTTGATGTAAAATATTTAACTCAACGAGAAACCTAATTGGGAGGGTATTGGGTTTTCGAGCACTTGAGTAATGAAAAGATAAGGATATGTGATATATGGATTGTTGGGATGCGTTCCCTATTTGAAAGTTAAAATCTTGCGCAAGTGATTTTCGGAACCCCTTGAACGGAGCGGTTGTATTCGGACCCTAGGTGGTTTGGTGTGAGAAGGGATTCGGGCAAGGCCCTATTTTACTGTCTCTTTTAAGGCCCTGCGGTTGGCGCTACACGGTATATAACCGTTGGTAGGCATCCAAGGTTAGATCTGCGACAAAGCAGCAAAAGATGTGGCATACCGAATAATCCGCGTCCGATTCTTGTGGTTGGGAGGACAAAATCTCTTTAGGGGATTTCTAGTTTACTGACATCTAACTTAACCCTTTATCTATTTATTTATCTGAGTATCATACTTTACTAGTTGATGTTATATTTGTGTTTGTGTATTGGACTGGGAAAAAAGGGCAGGGTGTGTGTATGTTTACTGGGCATTCAAAGCTCACGGCGTATCGTGCCAGGTGTCGAAGAGGAACTCATAGTGAGAGACGACGAGCCTGAAAATTTCGAAGACTTTTGGCTATCCTAGAAAAATTAAAAGTTTCTTTTTGGATATTTTGTAAGACTCATGTAAAGATTTAAGCTTTCTTTTGGGATGTAATGTAATGGAACCATCTTTTGAATTAAGTATATTGCGGTTGTTATGTATTTATATTCTATGTATGAACCTTATCGTTGCTTATAAGACCTTGTGTCAATACTTTTTAAGATCTGTCAAAAGGATAGTGCGCTGCTTAAGAAAGCCGGACTTAGAAGAGAGGCTATTTTGACTCCTCCGGCGATCTGGGATCTTACTTGGTTATTGACCATATGGCTTATTAGTGACTCTCCCTTGATTGCAACCAATAGTGTAGACTCGGGGCGTCACAATTTAAGTCCTCCAAGGCATGTGACTCCCGTGGTGGTACTTACAAAACATAATTGTATATAAGGTTATAGTCAAATATTCTTTAAAATATAAACAAACATATACATGGGTTTCCTTTTAAGCAAATAGGGTTCAGAAAATAATCCACGTAACTGAAATATTAATATAGTTTATAATAATTTATAAAACATAACTTGTATAAAATAAATAATAGTAAGTCAAAACATACGTAAAATATATTATGGTAACTCAAGGTATAATATAACTCACCTTAACTTTAATACCTCACTCTTTTTTTCTACTACCAAAGACTCTCTTAACTTCCACTATTTTTTTCCTTCATTTCCATCCCTTCACTCTTCTTTCTTTCCTTTTCTTTTTCTTTTTTTTTCCTTACTTCCATTTTCTGAACACAGGCCCCCTTATATAGGAAGGCAGCCGTGGGCACCAAGCCACGGGTTGCCACGGGTCACATTCCCATTGCTCCCCATTAATTCAAACTTATCTTAACTTAGTTATTTATTTATACTTTGACCCCTAAATTTTTAATAATTATATTATTTTACAAAATTACACATAATAATAGAAAATAAATTGTATATTTTTCTAACTGTGATTAAATAATATTAGTATAAATTTTATAGAATAATTAAAAATCTGGGTTGTTACAATCTTCCCTCCTTTTAAAATTTTGTCCTCGAAATTTGTCATATGTGTAAGCTATTCGTTGCGCACTTTGATAAATATATATTAGATGATTAATCCGATAGAAAATATTACCTCAAAAAAAATTTTACCAAAAACAATTCACTGTTTAGTTGTCAAAAATTGGTTTGGGCCAAAATAAGAAATAATTGGTGATTTTAAAAACTTTTCATTCATTTTATTTACGATAAAAAAAATAAAAATAAAATGAGAACACAATAACAGAATCATATGTAAGAGTTGAAAAAAATTTGAGGTGAACTTTTCATTGATAGAAAATAGTTTCAAAATTAATATCTTTAACCCACTTTTAAAAAAAACATCGAAATAAATTTTTTTTTTTTTTTGAATACTGAACTGGAAATTCCATGTATTTAATTACATTATAATTTTGGTGGGTGCTTGAGCCCTACATCCTTTGTTTCTTTTCCTTCTTTTGCTATAACAAATATAAATTATATCTATTATCCTTCACAAATTATGCATAAACTTTTTTTTTAATATATATATAAAATCATAGAAAATTATAATATAATTAAATCAACAAACAAAATATAATATTTAGGTACTAATTACTCGCTATCCCACTTTTTAAATGTGCATGTGTCCTATGCTCCAATGATTATTATTATTTTATTTTTATTTATTTTTTTTAAACCATTGCTCTGATACCACTTGTCATGACCCGCTCCCCGTACCTAAGTGTTAAGCATCATGATGGCCAGTAACTGAGGTTACCTCCGGCCAATTCTTAAACAAATTAATAAACGCAAGCGGAAGAAATATTTAAATGAGGATACCAAAATAATTATTAGAGCTTCTATTTAATTAAATGTCAGAGCTGAACTATCTTTACAAGTGCTTCGTGACTACCCCACGCGTTGGCCCTGGCATATTACCTGAAAGTAGTAAACAACTATAAGTACATGGCAAAGTGAGAAATATTATACTAAGAGTATAAGGGTATAAAATTCACCATGGATAATTATTGATTAAACAAAGCTTGCTATTAAAATGCAGAATATATAATACAGAGATCATTTAACATATAATACAGAAATCATATACATAATCATAACCACAATACAGAACGGAACATAACAGATGTATGGACTCAAGAGATGTTCATACGAACTGTAGAGGTGGCTCCCACCATAGTGTAGCACTTAGTTCCGTATAACACTTTGCTCCACACCAGAAGTCATAACCACGGTACAGAACCGGACAAATGTATGGACTTAAGAGGTGGCTTGTACGAACTCTAGAGGTGGCTTCCACCATAGTGTAACACTTAGCTCCGTATAACACTTTGCTCCACACCAGAAATTCAGAGGGTCAATGGTTATTTAAGTCCCTCAAGGCATGGGACTCCCGTGGTGGTACTTACAAAACATAATTGTATATAAGGTTATAGTTAAATATTCTTTAAAATATAAACAAAAATATCCATGGGTTTCATTTTCACAAATAGGGTTCAAAAATTAAATCACGTAACTAAAATATTTATATAATTTATAATAGTTTATAAAACATAACTTGTATAAAATAAATATGGTAAGTCAAAACATACGTAAAATATATAATGGTAACTCAATCTATAATATAACTCACCTTAACTTTAATACTTCACTCTTTCTTTCAATTACCAAAGACTCTCTCGACATCCACTATTTTTCTCATTCCTTTCATTCATTTCTCTTTTCTTTCTCTTTCCTTTTCCTTACTTCCATTTTCTAAACACAGGCCCCCTTATATAGGAAGGTAGCCGTGGGCACCAAGCCACGGACTGCCATGGGTCACATTCCCATTACTCCCCATTAATTCAAGCTTATCTTAACTTAGTTATTTATTTATACTTTGACCCCTAAATTTTTAATAATTATATTATTTTACAAAATTACACATAATAATATAAAATAAATTGTATATTTTCCTAACTGTGATTAAATAATATTAGTATAAATTTTACAGAATAATTAAAAATTTTGGTTGTTACATTTTATTTGTATTAACATGTCTTCACCTTATTACTCTATTACAATGGCTCTGTTTGGTAGGGCTTATTTCCAGCTTATTCCAACTTTTAGCTTAATTTAAGCTATTTTGATGTGTTCGGTTCAGTTTAATAATATAGCTTATAGCTTTTTGTAAGTCAAAAATCAACTTATTCTTTGAGTGGGGGAGAAAAAGCTTAATTTATAAATAAAAAATCAGCTTATGTTCACAGTTATGAGTTATAAGCTGTTAGAGTATAAGTTATAATTACTTTCTCACAACTCTACCAAACGGGGCCAATGGACTTGATTACACTTGATAATTTTCATATATAAAGATTATTAGGTAAACGAATGAAATATTAGAAGCTTGAGTCAAATTTCGCAGTTAATTTAATTTGTATTTTTGTATTAATGGATTTGATTTATATTTATTATATTTAAACTTGAGTTCGATTTAATTTGTATTAGCTTGCATTAAATAATATTTTACTTTTTGTTTGTATTATGTTTAAATGTTAAAGACTCGTTTATTTTAATTATTTATTATTGATTGATTTGCTTCTTTTTTTCATATGGTGTAACCGTGGTTCCAATCCAGACCAACCTGAGCTATATTGGGTTGGGTTGGTTCTAGTGCATGATTGGTTTGGTTTTTGGTCTAAAAACTTGGAACCAATCATAATTGGACTAGTTTCAAATTTAGTGTCAAACCAAACCAAACGGACCCATGAACACCCCTATCTAAAATAGGGGTTTGAGAGTTTCTTTCCTGATTTTCATATAGATTTTTTAATTTTCAACATCTACAATGGTTTTCTCCTCTCTCAAACCTTACCCCATACCATTGTGGGTATACTTCCTCCTTAACTCTAATTTCTGGTGGTGTCCAAAGTATGGCGGCAGTGGCGGAATTGGGCAGCAACGACGGGGATGACATTGATGAGGATGGTGAGCTTTCAAGCAGATCTTGCTTGGTTTGATGCAGATATTACTTTCCAGACTACATCTTTAAGAAGATAAGTGATTTTTCTTAGCTCATAACTAGTTTTTTTTTTTACAGATTTACTGTTTTTTATTGTTTGTTTATTTATTTATTTATTATTTTCTTGTATGGCCCTTGGGGGTCTTATTTCTATATGATGTTACTTTTAATATAAATGTTTTCTATGGTCTCAAAAAAAAAAAAAAAAAAAAAATTTGCCTAATAAGCTAGAGCTATTAAATATTTGGGAGAATTACTTGTCAGTGGTGTGTTAAAAAGTTATTCACAAAATTATGAAAAAAATTATAATTTTATATATTAATATTTATAATGAATATCATTAATGTAAAAATAATTTTTTAGATATAGACTGATATTTTCCCTAGATATTTAAACATGATAGACAAACATGTTTGATATTGATTGATTATTGTTGTGGATCCCAATCCTTAACACGTAAGAGACTAATATCAAATATCAATAGTTTTGATAGCAAATATCAATATTCTTTTCTTTATCATAACTTCTTTTCGAACGTTGTAATCATGTTCTGGAAGTTTGACTTTTATGAAAAGTATGGATGTTTGGTAATACTTTTTAGTTTCATTTCATCACTTTCTTTACATTGCTTTTACATAGCTTCTAAAGATAAGCAAAACTCTTGCAATGAACAAAACTCATCATGACTAAGTCTTTACATGGACAAAATTTCAGTAAATAAGGAAAACTTTCTTCACACTAAGTGCTAGGAAATATTAACAAAGACTTTAAACTATTTGCTATCAAAACTAAGGAAAATAGTCCTTTACATACTTGGCATTTACAGGACCAGTTCTGAATTCATCGTCTACCCTTACCAACTTGTAGTACCCACTGCTACTTACCTCAACAATTTTGTAAGGGTCTTCCCATCTTGGTGAGAACTTGGGGATTAGTTGCCTCTGCATAATCGCATCCACTGTCTTCCATACTAAGTCCCCCTCTTTAAACTCCATGTGCTGGATAGACTTATTGTAGGCGCGGGCTATGAACTGATGGTACTAAGGTTTCTAATTGCTTCAATCAAGGCTGAAAATGTGGGTGGATTATGGTTCTCCAAGAAAAGTTTGTAGTTGCGTATAACACCCTCCACACATATTCTGACTAAATGAGCCTTATCCACTGGTTCGTGGCAGTCAATGGCTTTGTCCTGGAACTGTTTGACATAATCTAGTATATCTTTGCCTTTTTTCTGGACATCTCACCCAAGTGTGAGGGTAGTGACTTTTTCTTAGACTTAAAAGAATTTCATATGAAACTTGTTCACCATCTCCTCTCAACTCTTGATTGAGTTAGGGGCCAAGTTCACATACCAGCTGTAAGCCCTTTCAGTGAGTGATTTGGAAAACTCCCGAAGGCGTAAATGGTGGTCACTACCATAAACACTAAGGGTTTCAATGAACCTCACCACATGTTCTCTGGCGTTGCCATGCTTTCCCTCAAACTTCACAAACTTGGGTACCGTATACCCAACAGGATATGGCATGGCCAGTATCTCCTGAGGATATAGGGGGCTTCACATTTGGATCAGGGAGAGCTGGTAGTTATTTCTTGCTACGCTCTTGCTCGAGCATAGCCTTGACATCTTCTATAATAATGAAGTGAGTGTATTGGTAAGGGTTAATTTGCCCTTGGGTAATTGAACCAGCTGCCGTACCGTTCACTTGAGGTACTACCAGAGGCACCTAGATTGGAGCCCGATCCTCAGGGAGCGGGTTAGGCACTATATTTGGGGCTGTTACAGGCGAAGGCACCTATGCTGGAACTGTCCTGGACACCATGGCCATAATAGCTTCTGTGAGAGCTTATAAAGCTGTCAAGATTTTCCTCTACGTATCCTAAAGTGACTGGGCTGCTTCGAGTACAACACTGTGGTCATGGTCTTCAGCGTGTGCTGCTCTGCTATTAGAAAAACCTTGCTGCCATAGTTGCTGTTGAACTTCATTTTTTGCCATTTTTTTCAGGTGAAGTTTGAAAGCCATTGCGAGTATGAACCATCAACAAAGTAAAGTAGCCTCCCCAGTGGAGTCGCCAGAAATGTAGGGCGGTTCGATGTGAGTAGTGATTAAGAGAATAATTAGAAAGAGACAACTATGTCAATGGTCTAATAGTTGTGGGATGGCTGGAGAATGAGTCAACAAAACTCTAGGGAAGTTAGAGAATGAACAGTTACGTGAAGGTGAAGCAAGTGGCTCAAGAAGAAGAGAATGGTAGTGCACAAAATAGGCAGCATCTCCCTAAGTTTTTCAAAAATCCTCTTCTTCAACCTTGTGAAATGGGTCCTATTTATAGGGTTTTCCTTAGTACCAAAAGATATTGAGTTACCAAATAAAGTAAGGACATGTATTCCTAAGATTCGCATGGACTATTCTATATTACGTATCCCTCTACATCTACTGTATACTATCTGTTTGGCATAGATGCCTCAACAAGTGCACTTGCGATGAGAGTGTTTACCGCTACAACTTGCCTCCTTTGCTTGAACATCAGCAAGTGCGCTTGCAGCGATAATGTTTGTTGTTGCACTTGCCTTTTTAGTTCAGTTTAGCCAAGACATGCATTCTCAAGACTTCATAGCCTACTATCGGCTATGTTCGTATTCACCTCAGCAAAACCTCTACCCTTAGCTACCAAACCACAAACTCTCCAACTTCCCAAGGCAAAGGCCACAACCAAGCCTACTATAAATCATGTTGTGCCTTAGTATCAAGCCTAAGGTGGCTTCCTTGGTCCTGCATGTGCAACCAAGGCAGGTCTATAACCTGGGTAAATGGAAAGGAAGTCCTTTGCGCTAGGGCTACCATGTTCCTATCTTCGTAGGGTTGCCATGGTATACTAGTATCTATGGGCCTGCTATCATCTCTAGCCAGTAAGCCTTGGGGCCTACTATCAGCGTCAAGCTAGTGAGTTTCGAGGCCTACTATCAGCGTCGTCGAGGTAAAAATGACTTTGGGGACCTACTATCAGCCCTAAGCTAGTAAGGCCTTAAGGCCTGCTATCAGCACCAAGCATTAGCCTCTACTTGTGAAGAGGAAGCTTCTCCTAAAGGCTGCTATTACCTTGGCGGGGTGTTCCCTCCACAAGTTAGTTGCGGTGGTTATTTCCCGTGGCAAGTTCAAATAGCGGTGCCAACAATACTAGAGATGGCAGTGCAAATAAAGTACCTTCACAACTTGGCCGCTGCAAGTGTTGTCTTTGCAACTTAGTTGCTTCGATTTTTTCTTTAACTCAGCAACTTCAAGTGGCAGCATCAGCAATACTAGGAATAGTGGCGCTGAGGCAAAATGCCTCAACAACTTGACCACTGCAAATGTTGCCTTCGCAACTTGACTTAGACATTTTTCTTTATGGAGCTTGTTCAGACCTTTGGCGAGTTAGACATGCTCCGGCCCATTGTTGACCCACTTCCCTTCGACTTTGCCCCATGCTCCTTTAATCTAGTCGCCTAACAGAGGCGATCTCTGCACTTAGGTCCATACTTAATTTTGATTTTAATTTTTGACCCTCTATGCATCCAAATCTAAACGAATAATTGAAATGCCCAAATTTAAAGGATTCAAACGAATTCAAATTGGATGGAGGAATATTTTTGCCTTCTAGTTTACATCTCGTTTGGCAACCTTCAGTTTTAGCCAAAAAATTAAAAAGTCATTATAAATTATCACATCACTCTCTCTGCTTTTCTATATATCTTTTTGTAAAAAATCAAAAAATTATTAAAATAACATATTTCCAAACAAGACCTTAGTGAGATAATTACTTATGCCAACTATTGCTCTTTTTTCCCAATGTGATAATTTTAACGATTTGATAGCTTCTAAACAAATAATTACAATACCTTTTAATTTTTATTAATATTTTCTTTTCTAAAGTTTACTCACCTATGACCATCTTTATCCATGATTCTTGAAAAAAATACATTGTTACTGTGCTTGGTTACCAGTTTTTCAAAACACTTTTCAGAAAATTCTATTTTCTTATTTTTCGTACTTTTTTGTTTTTACTGAATTTTTTTAATATTTTAAGCAATTTTTTTACTTTTTAAACACACCTAACATAAATACATCTAAAAAGTAAAAAAATTGTAAAAAAAATCTTTTAAAAATTCACTAAATACCAAAAATACAAAAAAAATATAAGAATTCAGTACATTTTTTGTATTTCTATGTATTTATTAATTTTTTAAAATATTTTTTCACAAATTTTTTACTTTTTAAATACCTCTAACTAAGGTGCATCTAAAAAAATATAAAAAAATGTTTAAAATTTAAAAAATATTCACTAAAAACAAAAGAATAAAAAAACCAAAAAACTCAGTTTTCAAAAAACTTAATCCAGAAAACTCAAACCAAATACACTGATTAATTTTATAATTTTTATATAATTACATCATTCTTCTTTAATACAAATAACATGATCAGAATTAATGTCGATGGTATAAAAGCATAAAAGTAAATAAAATAAAATATGATATATATTTTAATGTGAAAAATATAATAACATTATTTTTCTATCATTATAACTAATGAATTACCAATGAACATGAGATCAAATGTCGAAACATTCCAATATAATAATGTCAAATTCATGAATTTTTTTTATTTTTATTTTTTCTCTAAATCTAAGAGAGTTGAATGTAATTAACTTGATATGTATATCACGTGCTTTATGACTTTTGTACGTTACCAAAAAATTCTTCTACACATAAATGTAAAAAAATTACAATCAAATTTTCATAACAAATTAGGAGAAATTATGAAAATATAAACCTCAGGGAGCGGGATGTAATTTCTCAAACCTCAGGGGGAAATCTGTATTTTCACCAAAACTCGAGGGGGGTGATTGTAATTTGCCCATGTAAAAAACATTCCAATATAATAATGTAATTTACTTTACCAAAAATTCTTCTACATATAAATGTAAAAAATTTATTTAGTGGATGTATTTAGAAGTTCTCAATTGATTTGGAACAAGTTATAGCTCCTTTCTCTTCTTTCCTTTGAGATTTATGAAAAACATTACTTTGTCACTTTAAACGATAATACTAGTTCTTTAAAGAAGGAATTACATATCAAAGGAAAATAAAAAATAGAGGAACTTTTTTAAGATTTTATAAAATAAATGATATATAATATTTTCATAATAATTGAAGTTTCTCAATATTTTTATAAAGAAAATTTGACACAGAGAAATTTCATCCCGATATAAAGAAATTTCATAGAGAGACCTTAACTAATAAAAAATATATATTGGACCTCTTCTATTACTCAAAATTTGAGAGAGATGTTTTAATAATTTTCTTTTGTCTCCTTCATTGATGTGCAATTTCCCCTTCTTTACATTATTCAGCTCAATTTGGTTTAGTTTTTGAAATGAATTTTGAATTATATTTTAAAAGATAAATTTTTGAAATGAGTTTTAAAAAACGAAAACTTATTTGGTCATTAGTTTTGAAAAGAGTTTTGAAACTAGTTTTTGAGTTGTATATTTTGAAAACTTGTTTGATTATAAGTTTTGAAACTAATTTTTTTATTTAATTTATTTTTTTGAATTATTTTTTATTTTTTTATTTTTGTTAAAACTATTCATTTATTCTTATTTTTCGAACAAAATAATTTTTTTTATATTTTTTTAATTATTTAAAAAAATTTGGACTAAAGTTATTTTTAAAAAAAATTAAAATTTTTTAAATATTTAAAAATTATATTTTTTTAATTTTAAATATTTTGTAATTTTTGAATATTTTATTTTGTTTTTTAAATATTACAATTTTTTTGAATATTTTAGAAAATTTTATTTTTTAAAATATTTATTTTTTAAAAAAGATTTAATAAATTTGAATCGCCTATATATATCTAAATCATAACAAATTATTTAGTCAATACTTAAAAAAATAACAAAATGTTTTTTTTTTCAAAAAATATTAAAAAAACAAAAAAAAATTTAAATAAAAATAATTTTTAAGAACAAAATAATAAAATAAAATAAAAAAATAGAGTTTTGAAAACTTATTTAGTTATGAGTTTTTTTAGATAAGCTTTTTAAAAGAGTTTTGAAAATATTGTTTAATTATAAATTTTAAAATGAGTTTTGAAATTTTTTAATAAACGCTACCTTAACTTTTACAATTAATAACTTAAACTTTTTGAATTATTTCATTTTGCTTCAAACGGTTAATGGCATTACAATTATTTGACAGATAATTTCACATTTTCTCAAACTATCATACTTATGTCAATTTAATCCCTTAATTATTAATTTTAATAAGCTACAGCTTAAACAATTGAAATTAATTCATTAGTCTCAAATATTAATAGGGTTATATTTTATTTTTTTTAAAAAGGCATGAGTTGACCAAATGTCATAGCGTAAAGAGAATTATGAAAAGAAAAGAGGTACCTTTTTTTAACTTAAAAGTTGATAATTAAAAAGTATAAATTAAAAGTATTTTTATCCCAACTTTTAAATAATGGAACTGTTTGTTACAGCTTTATGGATGATTATAACTTATTTTGATTTAGGAGTCTATGTTAAACTATTTGGTATAACTTCTACTTGTAGTTTATCAGGCAAAAATAGTTTAAACAAACTAAAAAAAGTTTATTATTCGGAAGCTGAGGTAGAAGTGCTTTTAGTTTCTACTTTCTGATTATCAAATTTTAACTTAAAAAAAGCTCCAACAAACAAGGTCAATCAATTTTTTTTTTTTTTGGAGCTTATTTAAGCTATTTTTGTCTAATGAGCTATAAGTAAAAATTGCAAAAAATAGTCTGACACAAACTCTCTGTAGAGGGTCAGAAACTTAAGTCCAAATTAAATATGGACCTAAGTGCAAAGGTTGTCTTTATTAGGAAACCAAGAATGATGAAAGGAGCATGGGCTAAAGTCTAAGGGAGGTAGGTCAACAGTGAGCCGAAGCAAGTCCGACCCGTCAAGGGTCTGAATAGACTACATGAGGAGGAAATGTCTAAGTCAAGTTGCAAAGGGATTACTTGCAGTGGTCAAGTTGCTGAGGCACTTTGTCTCAACGCCGTCATTCCAAGTATTGTCGATGCTGCAGCCATCTGAAGTTGCTGAGGGAAAGAAAAAACTAGAACAACTGAGTTGTAGAGGCAACACTTGCAGCGGCTAAGTTGCGGAGGTACTTTGTCAGCGTTGCCATCTTTAATATGGTTGGCAGCGCCATTTGAGCTCGCCACGAGAAATGGCTATCGCAGCAACTGCGACCATCGCAACTAACTTGCAGAGGGAAAACCCCACAAAAGTGATAGCAACCTTTGGGAAGAGCTTCCCTCCACAAATAGAGACTAATGCTTGGTATTGATAGCAGGTCCCAAAGCATTACTAGCCTAGCGCTGATAGCAGACGCCAAAGCTTATCGGTTGGAGCTGATAGCAGGCCTAGAGATACCAATATACTGCGGTGACCCTGCGAAGATGAGAGTAGGACAGCACGAGTATAAAGGACTCCCTTTGCATCCACCCAGGTCATAGACCTGCCTTGGGTGCATAGGCAGAATCAAGGAAGCCACATTGGGTTTGGTATTAAGGCACAGCATGACTGATAGTAGGATTGGTTGTAGCCTTCGCCTTGGGAAACTGGAGAGTTCGTGGTTAGGTGGCTAAGAGTAGAGATTTTGCTGAAGTGAACACGAAAATATGGCTGATAGTAGGCTATAAAGTCTTGAGAATGCATGTCTTGACTAAACTGAACTGAGAAGACAAGTGTAGCGACAAACATTACCGCCATAAGTGCACTTAGTGAGATTCAAGCCGATGAGGCAAGTTGCAGCGGTAAACACTCCAACTGCACGTGCACTTGCTGAGGCATTTGTGCCAAACAAATGGTACATAGTACATGCAGAGGGACGCGAGGCACCTTCAGCCTAGTGGCTTAAGGCAGAATATTTCATGTGATTCTTAGGGACACATGTCCTCACTTTATTTGGCCAGGTGCCAAAGAAAGCCTATAAATAGGACCCATTTCCTAACGTCAAAGGGAGGATTTCTGGGAATTTAGGGGAAATATTGCCCATTTGTGCACTGTCATTCCTTTCTTCTTGAGTCACTTGCTTCACCCTCACCTAACTGCTCATCTTCCAGTCATCCCACTATTATTGGACCATTGACATAGCTTTGTCTCTCTAATTATTCTCTTAATCACTGCTCATATCAAACTTCCCTATAGTCTCAAATCAAAATAAATTATAATTACTCTTTAAAAATTATAACAAACAGTCTCACACTATCTCGCTGTATCGTTACCAATTTTGTGCATATGCAAATGAACTCCGCCTTTTTCGTCTTTCAGTGGTTTAATGGAAAATAGTCTTGGGACAAAAAATTAAGCAGAAAGAAAAGTAAGATGGGACTGCAAAAACTTGAAGAAAAAAAAGAGAGGAGAAAATAAAGATAAAAAAGGGAAAATGACGGAATTATTTGAAGGTTTGAAATGAAATAATTATACTTCACCTAATCAAATGCAACACTACTGCTTTTCCCTTATAGCTACAGTATAGATTTGACTAGAGAAAAGCTAATCTTTTTCTCCAGTGTCCCTTACATTTTCGCCGAATCAAATGTAGCAGTACTACTTTTCTCTTATAGCTTTAGTATAGATTTGGCCAGAGAAAAGCTAATCTTTTTCTCTAGTGTCCCCTATATTGGCCTCGTTTGGTAGAATTATAGAAAGATAATTATAATTTATAACTTAATTGATTATGGCTTATGTTTGTGAATATAAATTATTAACCGGTTTGATGCAGCTGTGAGATTATGGATTTAAGTAGCAGAATAGTGTTTGGTTAATAAGCTGTAAAATAATTTTTTATTGTATAATTGTCCTTTTTGCCCTTATATGATATAAAAATGATTATTTTGTCATTTTTTTCAGTTTTAATTTAAAAAAATTATTTTATTAATAAAAGTTAATATAATTAGTATTACAAAAATTATCATTTCATTAACAGTATCAATTAGTATAAAATTCTTTTATTTTTTCATTATAAATTAATTAGTGTCAATTAATGGCTTAATTAGCATTAATTAATACTAAAATTATTAATAATATCAATTACTATAAAATTATTTCATTTTTTCAGTGGTACTACATGCACAAATTAATATACTAACTAGTGTATCAACACTAACTATAACATTATTATTGGCCCCATTCATTAATCACATTACAAATCTTCAAAACTTCTTAAATTATGCCACATTATCAATTGGTATATTAGTTAGTACATTAATTGGTACATATAATATTATTCTTTTTCATTATAAATTAATTAGAGTCAATTAATGGCTTAATTAGCATCAATTAATAGTAAAATTATTAATAGTATCAATTAAAATAAAATTATTTCATTTTTCATTACAAATTTATTATTATTATTATTTCATTTTTAATTATTATTATTATAATTATTTTATTAAAAAAACACTGAAAACTCTAGCTTTGGCGACGTGGCGATGCTAAGGTTTGAGATCGCCTCGCATAGCCGATCGTGGTAGGGCCCAAGAGAGAACAACAACGTAAATCGTGAAGAAAGAGAGCTAAGGTTTTATCACGTCGGCATCCCTTTCTTCTTCTCATCCTCGTCTTTCTCATCTCACCGCCGGCGTCGATCGCGAAGAGAGAGAGAGAAAGAGAGAGCGCTACACGTGATAGTCACCGTCAGGGTCTCTGGTTCGGATCGCGATAAAGAGATCACGATGGTTAGGGTTAGGGTCTCGGTTCAGATCGCTCAATGTGAGTGATCGCAGAACACCGGAAAGAGAGAGAGAGAGAGAGAGAGAGAGAGAGAGAAAGAGAGAGAGAAAAGAGAAGAGACAGAGCTTTGGTCGCTGGAAATCGCCCTAGTTTGCCGGAAATCGCCTCTCTCATTTGTGTGAGGGAGAAAGAACGAGTGTTCTTGGTTTATATACATGGCACACTTGTAATAACTGGAAATTATGAAGGGCATTTAAGTCATTCTACACCCCCATTTCAAATGCGCGCATAAGCTCAAATCAAGAAGCACTCCCAGAGCTGCTTACAAATTTAAGCTAAAAATGGCTAAATCAAAATTATAATTTATCCCTTTAAGTTTTACCAAACACACTAAAATAACTCAATTTAAACTAAAAGTTGATTTAAGCTGCTTTTAAGTGCTACCAAACATGCACATTATCACCTATGACTAGTTTATGTTCAAAAGTTATATGTTGTAAACAATTTTGGGGCAAAGAAAATCAATTTTAATAGTTTAAGGTGTTAATTGTTAAAATTAATAGTTGATAAAATAAAAATAACACACGTTAATACTTTGAGAGACAAAATAAAATTTTATGTCAAGCAATTGTAATATTATTAAACTACTCGGGATAACATGAAATAGTTTTGATAATTTAAGATATCAATTGTCAAAATTAATAGTTCAAATGTATAAAGTGACACAAGTATAAAGTGACACAAGTAAAATTAATAGTTTTCAACTTATTTAAGCTATTTTTGCCTAATAAGCTATAAGTAAAAATTACACAAAATAGTCTAACACAAACTCCCTGTAGAGGGTCAGAAACTTAAGTCCAAATTAAGTATGGACCAAAGTGCGGAGGTCGTCCTTATTAGGAAACCAGGAATAACCAAAGGAGTATGGGCTAAAGTCCAAGGGAGGTAGGTCAACAGTGAGCCGAAGCAGGTCCGACCTGTCAAGGGTCCGAATAGACTACATGAGGAGGAAATGTCTAAGTCAGGCTATAAAGGGATTACTTGCAGCGGTCAAGTTGCTGAGACAGTTAGTCTCAACGCCGTCATTCCAAATATTATTGGTGCTGCATCCATCTGAAGTTGCTGCCAGAAAGAAAAAACTAGAACAACTGAGTTGTAGAGGCAACACTTGCAGCGGCTAAGTTGTGGAGGTACTTTGTTAGCGTTGCTATCTCTAATATGGTTGGCACCGCCATTTGAGCTCGCCATGAGAAATGGCTACTGCAGCAACTGCGACCATCGCAACTAACTTGCAGAGGGAAAACCCCACAAAGGTGATAGCAACCTTTGGGAAGAGCTTCCCTCCACAAATAGAGGCTAATGCTTAGTATTGATAGCAGGTCCCAAAGCATTATTAGCCTAGCGCTGATAGCAGACCCCAAAGCTTATCGATTGGAGCTGATAGCAAGCCTAGATATACTAATATACTGCGATGACCTTGCGAAAATGAGAGTAGGGCAGCCCGAGTATAAAGGACTCCCTTTGCATCCACCCAGGTCATAGACTTGCCTTGGTCGCACAGGCAGGATCAAGGAAGCCACCTTGGGTTTGGTATTAAGGCACAGTATGGCTGATAGCAGAATTGGTTGTGGCATTTGCCTTGGGAAGCTAGGGAGTTTGTGGTTAGGTGGCTAAGAGTAGAGGTTTTGCTAAGGTGAACACGAAAATATGGCTGATAGCAGGCTATGAAGTCTTGAGAATGCATGTCTTGACTAAACTTAATTGAGAAGGCAAGTGCAGCGACAAACATTACCACCGTAAGTGCACTTGGTGAGATTCAAGCCGAGGAGGCAAGTTGCAGCAGTAAACACTCCAGCTGCAAGTGCACTTGCTGAGGCATTTGTGCTAAATAGATAGTACATAGTACATGCAGACGGACGCGAGGCACCTTCAGCCTAGTGACTCAAGATAGAATATTTCATATGATTCTTAGGGACACATGTCTTCACTTTATTTGGCCAGGTGCCAAAGAAAGCCTATAAATAGGACCCATTTCCTAAGGTCCAAGGGAGGATTTCTAGGAATTTGGGGGAGATATTACCTATTTGTACACTGTCATTTCTTTCTTCTTGAGTCACTTGCTTCACCCTCACCTAACTGCTCATCTTCCAGTCATCCCACTATTATTGGACCATTGACATAGTTTTGTCTCTCTAATTATTCTCTTAATCACTGCTCACATCGAACCTTTCTATATTCTCAAATTAAAATAAATTATAATTACTCTTTAAAAATTATAACAAACAGTCCCACACTATCCCATTGTATTGTTACCAATTTTGTGCATATGCAAATGAACTCCACATTCTTCGTCTTTCAGTGGTTTAATGGCAAATAGTTTTGGGACAAAAAATTAAGCAGAAAGAAAAGTAAGATGGGACTGCAAAAACTTGAAGAAAAAAAAAAAAGAAAAAGAAAATAAAGATTAAAAGGGAAAATGATGGAATTATTTGAAGGTTTGAAATAAAACAATTCTACTCCACCTAATCAAATGCAGCACTATAGTATAGATTTGACTAAAGAAAAGCTAATCTTTTTCTCCAGAGTCCCTTACATTTTCACCGAATCAAATGTAGTAGTGCTGATTTCCCTTATAGCTCTAGCATAGATTTGGCTAGAGAAAAGCTAATTTTTTTCTCCAGTGTCCCTTACATAGGTCCCGTTTGGTAGAATTGTAAAAAGATAATTATAGATTATAACTTAATTAATTATAACTTATAGTTGTGAATATAAGTTATTAACTTGTTTGGTGTAACTGTGGGATTATGAATTTAACTAGCAGAATAGTATTTGGTTAATAAGATGTAAAATAATTTTTTATTGTGTAATTGTCATTTTTGCCCTTATATGATATAAAAATGATTATTTTGTCATTTTTTCAGTTTTAATTTAAAAAAATTATTTCATTAATAAAAGTTAATATAATTAGTATTACAAAAATTATCGTTTCATTAATAGTATCAATTAGTATAAAATTATTTTATTTTTTCATTATAAATTAATTAGTGTCAATTAATGGCTTAATTAGTATCAATTAATACTAAAATTATTAATAGTATCAATTAGTATAAAATTATTTCATTTTTTCGGTGGTACTACATGCACCAATTAGTGTACTAACTAGTGTACCAATACTAATTATAACATTATTATTAACCCCAATCATTAATCACATTACAAATCTCAAAAACCTCTTAAATTATGCCACATCATCAATTAGTATATTAGTTAGTACATTAATTGGTACATATAACATTATTCTTTTTTCATTATAAATTAATTAGTGTCAATTAATGGCTTAATTAGTATCAATTAATACTAAAATTATTAATAGTATCAATTAGTATAAAATTATTTCATTTTTTCATTTTTAATTATTATTATTTTTTTTATAAAAAAAACACTGAAAACCTCCACACAAAAAAAAAAAACACTGAAAACTCTAGCTCCGGCGACGTGGTGACGCTAAGGTTTGAGATTGCCTCGTACGGCCGATCGTGATAGGGCCTAGAGAGAGAACAACAACGTAAATTGCGAAGAGAAAGAGCCAAGGTTTTATCACATTGGCAGCCTTTTCTCCTCCTCCTCCTTCTCATCTCACCGCCGACATCGATTGCGAAGAGGGAGAGAGAGCTAGGGTTTGTCATGCTGTCAATTGCGAAGAGAGAGAAAGAGAGCGCTAGGGTTTTGCCACGTGATCGTCATTGTCAGGGTCTCTGGTTTGGATCACAATGAAGAGATCGCGATGGCTAGGGTTAGGGTCTCGGTTCAAATCGCTCACTGTGAGCGATCGAAGAACACCAGAGAGAGAGAGAGAGAAGAGACAGAGAGAGAGAGAAGAGACAGAGCTTTGGTCACTGGAAATCGTCCTAGTTTGTCGGAAATCGCCTCTCTCGTTTGTGTGAGAGAAAGAATGAGTGTTCTTGGTTTATATATATGGCACACTTGTAATAACCGGAAATTATGAAGGGCATTTAAGTCATTTTACGCCTCCCATTTCAGCTGCGCGCATAGGCTCAAATCAAGAAGCACTCCCAGTGCTGCTTACAAATTTAAGCTAAAAATGGCTCAATCAAAGCTATAATCTATCCCTTTAAGTTTTACCAAACACAGCAAAATAACTCAATTTAAGCTAAAAGTTGATTTAAGCTTCTTTTAAGTGCTATCAAACAAGCACATTATCACCGATGACTAGTTTATGTTCAAAAGTTATATGTTGCAAACAATTTTGGGGCAAAGAAAATCAATTTTAATAGTTTAAGGTGTTAATTGTTAAAATTAATAGTTAATAAAATAAAAATAACACATGTTAATACTTTGAGAGACAAAATAAAATTTTATGTCAAGCAATTGTAATATTATTAGACTACTCGGGATAACATGAAATAGTTTTGATAATTTAAGATATCAATTGTCAAAATTAATAGTTCAAATGTATAAAGTACAAGTATAATAATTTGCAAAAACAAAAATAAAATTTTTCGATTTATATATATAATGCTATATATATGAAATTTTTTAGGGTTATGCTATACACATTCATTTTGAAATGTGTACCATATATAAAATAATGAGTCATAATCAAACACTATATAAGGTATAACAAAATACTTTTTCTCTTATAATCAAAATAATAATCACAGTATGTCCATAATCAAAATGACAATGAGTCATAATTAACACCATAATAGGTCGTAACTAAGATCACAAATTTTAAGAATTAGTTATTTTAGTTAATTTTTTGACTTTTTACAACAAAAAAAAAAAAGTACCAAAAAATGGAGAAAAGAGTTAACTTTTTGATAGTGACTTTTGATTTTTTTTTGATAATTTTATGTTTCCAAACTTGAGTGTCTGGGTTTTTTTTATTTCCCTTACTTTTTGACTTTTTACAAAAATATTTATAAAAAATAGAAAAATGATGGGACAACTAATAATTATTGTGTTTGGTTTTAATTTTCTGAATTTAATTTTTTAAAAATTGAGTTTTTTGTTTTTATTTTTTATTTTTTTAGTAAATATTTTTAAAATTTAATTTTTTAAAACTTTTTTAGATGTACGTTACTTAGACATATCTAAAAAGTAAAATATTTATAAAAAAATATTTTAAAAAATCAATAAATATATAAGAATACAAAAATGTACTAAATTTTCGTATTTGTTTTTATATTTTTGGTATTTAGTAATTTTTTTAAAGATTTTTTTTACAAATATTATACTTTTTAAGTGTATTTATGTTAAGTGTATTTAAAAATTTTAAAAATTACTTAAAATATTTAAAAATTTAATAAAAATAAAAAAATATGAAAAATAAAAAAAATTAATTTTTTAAAAAATAAATCCTAAAAATTCAAATCAAACAAGCTAAGATTTTTTTACTTTTTGACTTTTTTTTATAAAGCCATAAAACCAAATTACTTACCTACAAAACCGCTGTCATAATTTTTTCCCCTTATTTTTATAATCTTCTTTGTGTTTCCTTTGCGCTGATGACGTGAAAGTTCAGGGGGAAATTTCAAATTAATGGTAAGACTAAAAAAAAATTGCAAAATCTTAAAAAAAATTTATCATTTCAATTATTAAAGTTGATAAATTTTATCATTAATTTGTAATTTATTTTTGAAAACTTATACTGAATTGTAAAAAGTTAAATTATAGTCAATTTTCCCTTTTGATTGGAGCCCCCCTTGCTCTAAAGTGCATAAATTATTCTATAGAATCTTATATTTTTATGTGATGTCCTTCCAAATGTATTGGGTTATGTCATTAGTTTTGTTTTGTTTTATTTTGTTTTGTTTTTTTGTTTTGTTTTGTTTTGTTTTTTTTTTTTTAAATTTGAAATCTTCTCCCATATTTTAGACAAAATAATTTTGTATCCCCTTATCATATCTTATTATATTAGGGACACATAATTACCTAACAAGTAATAGGTTCAAAAATAATTAGTTCCACTGAGAGAGAGAGTAGAGCTTCTCTCTTTAGGAGATTTTCAACAATTTTTCGGTGATACTTCAACAACTTCCTTTACACTTCTAAAGTGTAGATCTACACTCCTAGAGTATAGATCTGCCATTTTAAAACGTAAATCTGAACTTTTTATGTCTGAAATTAGGGATGTTCAAATTCCCCAGTGAACCTAAGTATTGAACCAAACAACCTCTTTGGGTTGGGTTAGTTTGTTTTTTAAGTGCATTAGTTTGGTTTTGGATTTTCAAATCATTAAAATAATAGGGTTGGGTTCGTTCTTAGTTTAGGCTTTACTAAAACCGAACCAATCTGAGAACCGAACCTATTTATATATATTTTAAGATTTTATTTGTATTAAGATGTCTTCACCTTATTACTCTATTACAATGGACTTGATTACACTTAATAATTTTCATATATAAAGATTATTAGGTATACGAATGAAATATTAGAAGCTTGAGTCAAATTTCGCAGTTAATTTAATTTGTATTTTGTGTTAATGGATTTGATTTATATTTATTATATTTAAACTTGAGTTTGATTTAATTTGTATTAGCTTGCATTAAATAATATTTTATTTTTTTGTTTGTCTTTATATTTAAATGTTAAAGACTTGTTTATTTTAATTATTTATTATTTATTGATTTGCTTCTTTTTTCATATAGTGGAACTGTGGTTCCAATCCGAACCAACCTGAGTTATATTGGGTTGAGTTGGTTCTAGAGCATGATTGGTTTGATTCTGGGTCTAAAAACTTGGAAACCGATCATAATTGGATTGGTTCCAAATTTAGTGTCAAACCAAACCAAACGGACCCATGAACACCCTTATCTGAAATAGGGATTTGAGAGTTTCTTTCCTGATTTTCATATAGATTTTTTGATTTTCAACACCTTTAATGGTTTTCTTCTCTTTCAAAACTTCCCCCATACCATTGTGGGAATACTTCTTCCTCAACTTTAATTTCTGATGGTGTCCAAAGTATGGCGATAGTGGAGGAATTGGACAGCAACGACGAGGACGACATTGATAAAGATGGTGGGCTTTCAAGCAGATCTTGCTTGGTTTGATGCTAATCTTACTTTCCAAACTACATCTTTAATAAGAAGATTAGTGATTTTCCTTAGCTCGTAACTAATTTTTTTGATGGATTTATTGTTTTTTGTTGTTTGTTTTTTTATTTATTTATCATTTTGTTGTATGGCCCTTGGGGGTCTTATTTCTGTATGATGTTATTTTTAATATAAATGTTTTCTATGGTATCAAAAAAAAAAAAAAAAAAAAAAAAAAAATTGCCCAATAGACCTATTAAATATTTGGGGGAATTACTTGTTAGTGGTGTGTTAAAAAGTTATTTACAAAATTATGAAAAAAAATTATAGTTTTATATATTAATATTTATAATGAATATCATTAATATAAAAATAATTTTTTATATATAGACTGATATTTTCCCTAGATATTTGAACATGATAGATATGTTTGATGTTGACTAATTATTGTTGTGGATCCCAATCCTTAACACGTAGGAGATTCATGTCAAATATCAAATTTTTTTTTTCCCGATAATATTATCATGGGTAAATTATTAACACCCTTTGAGATTTAACTAAAATACAGATTTTTCTTAAAATTTAAGAAATTACAAATTACCCTTTAATGTTTATATTTGCATAACAAATGAGGAGACAATTTGTTATGCAAATATAAGTCATTTGTTATGCAAATATAAATTTCAAGGGACAATTTGTTAGATAAATATAAATATCAGGGGACGGGATGTAATTTCTCAAACCTCGAGGGACTGTTGGTAATTTGCCCTATTATCAAAACATATTCTCAGTATTTTGTAAGGGTTAAGTTGTAATTTCATTTGGTTGAGTCTAAACATAGGATGCTTTGCTTGAATCACAAAATCATTTTATTACACTTTTATTTTATATTTTCTTAATATAAATTTTATCTTTCAAAGTACCATTAAAGACACAAAACTTCAAAAATATTAAATCATATTTCTAATTTCACCACCCCTTCCATATCAGTCTAATACCTCTCCCCTCCCTTTACTCCTTGTTACCACATTTGTCACATCTCCTCATCTTATCAATGGTTGCAAGCTTTTTCCTCTTCCCTTACCCACCATTTTAGTTGGCATCATTGCACCATCTCCACTGGTAGCTAAAATTAGAGCTTGTCTAGAAGTAGTAAAGTAGTGTGTACATAACAATGTGAAAGCCGTTACTATTCTCACGAATTTTTTATTGTTAATTCAGTGGTTGCAAAATAGTAGTAAAAAGGAATGAGACATGACAAACCTTTTGCTAAACTTATGTTATTTTTGTACCAAGATTATGTTTGTATTATCAAGGTCCTTAAACAAAATGTAAAGATGACTCATGTATTGGCTAAAGCAGCCTTAGCAGAAGGCTGAAAGGTGTGTAGTCTGTATAATATTTATGCTATTATCTCGATTTTACTAAAAAAAAAAAAAGAAAAAAAAAAAAGATGTCTCACATCAAGACCTCCATCCCTAGAAACTCTAGCCTTGTCGCCACATTTGCCAACACCATGGAGCCTTAGATCTTGAGACAAAAAGAGAAAAGATGGCAAGTGTAAAGAGCTATGTGAGGTTAAGGTTGAGAATAAGTTTGGAATATTAGGTGTAAAGGGATAAAATTAATTTGTAAACCTATTTAATTGGTGTAATAATTAATGGAACCCTAATACACATCTTTAATTTCTCTTCTTAAGTAAAAGGATAAATTATAAATACACATCTTAGGATTTATTTAAAATACAGATTACCCTCAGTGATTTGAAAAATTATAAATATCCACTTATCATAATTTGTTATTTTAGTTAATTAGAATTTTTTAATTTGTTTTCAAGCTAAATCATTTATCTATTTTCATTAAGTAAAATTAATAGAAAATGATATTTTAATCATTATATTAATGTAGGTGTATAGTTTTTGTCTAAAATACCATTTTTATTAAGTTTAATAACTAATATATCATTTTTTCGTTAAATTTATTTAATATAAATAGATAAATAATTTAAATTAAAAATAAATCAAAAGATTAAAATTTACAACAATAAACACTCCCGCTGCAAGTGCACTTGCTGAGGCATTTGTGCCAAACAGATAGTACATAGTACATGGAGAGGGACGTGTGACACTTTTAGCCTAGTGGCTCAAGGTAGAGTATTTCATGTGATTCTTAGGAATACATGTCCTCACTTTATTTGGCTACTTGGTATCCTTTTGGTGCCAAAGAAACCCTATAAATAGGACCCATTTCCTAAGGTCCAAGGAAGGATTTCTGGGAATTTCGGAGACATACTGTCTATTTGTGCACTACCATTCCTTTTTTCTTGAGTCTCTTTACTCTCACCTAGCTGCTCATCCTTCGGTCATCCCACTATTATTGGACCATTGACATAGTTTTGTCTCTTTAATTATTCTCTTAATTACTGCTCACATCGAGTCTCCTTATATTCTCAAATCAAATTAAGTTATAATTATCTTCTAAAAACTGTAACAAACAATCCCATTATCCCACCAATTTTGTGCATGTGCAAATGAACTCCGCTTTCTTTGTCTTTTAGTGTTTTAATGACAAATAGTCTCGAGACAAAAAGTTAAGCAGAAAGAAAAGCAAGATGGGACTGTAAAATCTTGAAAGGAAAAAAAAAAAAAAAGGAGAAAATAAAGATAAAAATGGAAAATGATGGAATTATTTGAAGGTTTGAAATGAAATAATTCAACTTCACCTAATCAAATGTAGCAGGACTGCTTTTCCCTTATAACTATAGTACAGATTTGGCTAGAGAAAAGTTAATCTTTTTCTTCAGTGTTCCTTTCCTTTCGGAGATGATACATTCTTTTAATTTTAGAATTCTAAAAAAGTATTAATAATGTGAAAAAGAAAAAAAAATTAAGATCAAAATATCACATCATATAAAATCCATACACTAATTAAAATTATTAAAGCTCTTAACTAGGACTCACAATCTTTTTTCCCTTACATTTTCACCTAATCAAATGTAGCAGTATTGCTTTTCCCTTATAGCCTAGTATAGATTTGGCTAGAGAAAAGCTAATCATTTTCTCCAGTGTCCCTTACATTAATCACCAATGACTAAGTTTATGTTCAAAAGTTATAATGTTGTTCACAATTTTGGGGCAATGTAAATCATTTTTAATAGTTTAAGGTGTTAATTGTTAAAATTAATAGTTAAGAAAATAAAAATAACACATGTTAATACTTTGAGAGACAAAACAAAATTTTATGTCAAGCATTTGTAATATTATTAAACTATTCGGGATAACATAAAGTAGTTTTGATAATTTAAGATATCAATTGTTAAAATTAATAGTTCAAATGTATAAAGTGACACAAGTATAATAATTTGCAAAAACAAAATATTTTTTTTCGATTTATATATAATGCTATATATATGAAATTTTTTAGGGTTATGCTATATACATTCATTTTGAAGTATGTACCATATACAAAATAATGAGTCATAATCAAACAATATATAAGGTATAACTGAATATTTTTTCTATTATAATCAAAATAATAATCATAATATGTCTATAATCAACATGACAATGAGTCATAACTAACACCATAATAGGTCATAACTAAGATCACAAATTTTGAGAATTAGTTATTTTAGTTGACTTTTTGACTTTTTACAAAAAAAAGCACAGAAAAGTAGAAAGAAGAGTTAACTTTTTGATAGTAACTTTTGATTTTTTTGATAATTTTATATTTCCAAATTTGAGTGTTTGGTATTTTTTTTTCCTTACTTTTTGATTTTTCACGAAAATATTTATAAAAAATAGAAAAATGATGGGACAACTAGTAATTATTGTGTTTGATTTCAATTTTCTAAATTCAATTTTTTTAAAATTGAGTTTTTTATTTGTCGTATATTTTTTTGTTGAATATTTTTAAAATTTAATTTGTTTTAATACTTTTTTAGATGTACATTACTTAGATATATCTAAAAAGTAAAATATTTGTAAAAAAATATTTTAAAAAATCAATAAATACATAGAATAAATTTTTGTATTTTTTTTTTGTGTTTTTGGTATTTAGTAATTTTTTAAAGATTTTTTTTCAAAAATATTATATTTTTTAAGTGTATTTAAAAATTTTAAAAATAACTTAAAATATTAAAAAAATTCAATACAAAAAATACAAAATTTTAATTTTCTAAAAAATAAATCTTAAAAATTCAAATCAAACAAGCTAAGATTTTTTGCTTTTTGACTTTTTTTATAAAGTCCTCAAACCAAATTACTTACCTACAAAACAGCTGTCATAATTTTTTCCCCTTATTTTTATAATTTTTTTTGTGTTTCCTTTGCCCTGATGACGTGAAAGTTCAACGGGAAATTGCAAATTAATGGTAAGACAAAAAAATTTGCAAAATCTTAAAGAAATTTCATCATTTTAATTATTAAAGTTGATAAATCTTATCATTAATTTGCAATTTATTTTTGAAAACTTATACTGAATTGTAATTTCTTCCAAGTTAAATTATAGTCAATTTTCCCTTTTGATAGGAGCCCCCTTGCTCTAAAATGCATAAATTATCCTATAGAATCTTTTATTTCTATGTGATAAATGTCTTTCCAAATGTATTGGGTTATGTAATTAGTTTTTTATTTTTTAAATCTTCTCCTATATTTTAGTCAAAATAATTTTGTATCCCCTTATCACATCTTATTATATTGGGGACACATAATTACCTAACAAGTAATAGGTACAAAAATAATAAGTTCCAGAGAGAGAGAGAGGAGAGCTTCTCCCTTTAGGAGATTTTAGTTCTTTGGCAATACTTTAACAACTTTTTTTACACTTCTAAAGTGAAGATTTACACTCCTAGAATATACATCTGCTATTTTAAAGCCTAAATCTGAACTTTTATGTCTGAAATTAGGGATGTTCAAATTACCCAGTGAACCTAAGAATTGAACCAAACGACCTCTTTGGGTTGGGTTAGTTTGTTTTTTAAGTGCATTAATTTGGTTCTGGATTTTCAAATCATCAAAATAATAGGATTGTGTTCGTTCTTAGTTTTGGCTTTATTAAAACCGAACCAATCCAAGAACCGAACCTATTTGTATATATTTTAAGATTTTATTTGTATTAACATGTCTTCACCTTATTACTCTATTACAATGGACTTGATTACACTTAATAATTTTCATATATAAACATTATTAGGTAAACGAATGAAATATTAGAAGCTTGAGTCAAATTTCGCAATTAATTTTAATTTGTATTTTTGTAATAAAGTATTTGATTTATATTATATTTAAACTTGAGTTTGATTTAATTTGTAGTAGCTTGCATTAAATAATATTTTACTTTTTGTTTGTTTTATGTTTAAATGTTAAAGACTTGTCTATTTTAATTATTTATTATTAATTGATTTACTTCTTTTTTCATGTAGTGGAACCGTGGTTCCAATTCGAACCAACCTAAGCTATATTTGGTTGGGTTGGTTTTAGTGCATGATTGGTTTGGCTCTGGGTCTAAAAACTTGGAACCAATCATAAATGGGTTGGTTCCAAATTTATTATCAAGCCAAACCAAACGGACTCACGAATACCCCTATCTGAAATAGGGGTTCAGGGCTTTTTTTTTTCCTGATTTTCATATAGATTTTTAGATTTTCATAATGATTTTCTCCTCTCTCAAAACTTCCCCTATACCATTGTGGGTATATTTCCTCCTCAACTCTAATTTTTGGCATCCAAAGTATGATGGCAGTGGCAGAATTGGGCAGCAACAACGGGGACGATGTTGATGAGGATGACGGGCTTTCAAGTAGATCTTGCTTAGTTTGATACAGATCTTACTTTCTAGACTACATCTTTAAGAAGATAAGTGATTTTCCTTAGCTAATAGCTGGTTTTTTTTTGACAGATTTATTGTTTTTTGTTGTTTGTTTATTTATTTATTTATCATTTTGTTGTATGGTTTGTATGGCCCTTAGGGGTCTTATTTCTATATGATGTTATTTTTAATATAAATGTTTTCTATGGTCTCAAAAAATAAAAAATAAAAAATAAAAAAATTGCCTAATAAGACAGACCTATCAAATATGTGGGGGAATTACTTGTTGAGCAGTGATTGGTACCACTATCTTCTTACATCTTTAAGAAGATAAGTGATTTTCCTTAGCTAATAGCTGGTTTTTTTTGACAGATTTATTGTTTTTTGTTGTTTGTTTATTTATTTATTTATTTATCATTTTGTTGTATGGTTTGTATGGCCCTTAGGGGTCTTATTTCTATATGATGTTATTTTTAATATAAATGTTTTCTATGGTCTCAAAAAATAAAAAATAAAAAAATTGCCTAATAAGTCAGACCTATCAAATATTTGGGAGAATTACTTGTTGAGCAGTGATTGGTACCACTAATTTTGAAGTACTAACAGCTCTAATAAGCTGGAAAATAATAGTAATAATAATAATAAAAAAAAGATACAAGGCCAAAACATCTCATCATGTGAGACTCACACCAATATTAGAGCTATTAGATTAGTGGTCTAGAACATTTTTCATACTTGTGTTAAAAAGTTATTTACAAAATTATGAAAAAATTTATAATTTTATATATTAATATTTATAATGAATATCATTAATTTAAAAATAATTTTTTAGATATAGACTGATATTTTCCCTAAATATTTGAGCGACCATGATTGGGGGCTCGAATGGGGGAGCCCCGAATCCCCCGAATTACTTAATCAAGTAAAAAAAAAAAGAAAAAAAAAAAGAAAAAAAAAGAAAAAAAGAAAACAGTTTTCCAAAAAAGGAATTTAGGGGGATTAGGGGGAGGAAAATTAGGGGGATTTTTCATTTTCCATATTTGAGTATGATAGATAGACATGTTTGATGTTGATTGATTATTGTTGTAGATCCCAATTCTTAACACGTAAAAGATTCATGTCAAGTATCAATTTTTTTCTGAGAATATTATCAAAACATATTCTCAGTATTCTGCAAGGGTTAAGTTGTAATTTCATTTGGTTGAGTCAGAGGATGCTTTGCTTGAATCACAAAATCATTTCATTACACTTTTATTTTTCATTTTCTTAATATAAATTTATCTTTGAAAGTACCATTAAAGACACAAAACTTGAAAATATTAAATTATATTTCTAATTTCACCACCCCTTCCATATCGGTCCGATACCTCTACCCTCCCTTTACTACTTGTTACCACATTTGCCACATTTCCTCATCTTATCAATCGTCCCCTACCCACCACTTTAGTTGTCATTGCACCCATCTGCATTGGTAGCTAAAAATTAGAGCTTGTTTAGAAGTAGTAGAGTGGTTATGAAGTACGGGTACGGATACGAATGTGGATATGGGTATGAGTACGAGTATTGGTACTGATACGATACGGGTACGTCGATACGCTAAAATCTAAAAAAAATAGGGTACGGGTACGGCTTGGTATGTTTGTAAAAAAATATTTATTTTTAATTTAGAGTAATGTAAAAATTAAATTAAATTAATTTGTTAAGATCCAACCTATAATTAACATTTAATGTCAAAAATAAAAGTATAAATCAAAATTAAATATCAATATATTAAATAACTTACAAACTATAATTTAATTTTAAATCATGCTAAGTATAAAACTAAAAATAAAATAAAAAAAAGTTTAGGGAAAGGAGTTCTATCTTTGTAGCAGAAAAAAAACATTGTTTTAACTGAGGTACGGCATGTCTTGAGTATATACTAGGTACGTTTGGGTACGCCAAAAATTTAGAAGAAAAAATTTGGGTACGTTTTTTCTTGTACTCAGTACATATGCAGAAGTACCATATAAGGTACCATACGCCGGTAAGTATCTGGTACGGATACGGCATATTTTTCGAAATACCTATGCTTCTTAGTAGAGTGGTGTGTGCATAACCATGTGAAAAGCTGCTACTATTCTCACGAATTTTTTATTATTAATCCAGTAATTGCAAAATAATAATAAGAAGGAATGAGACCTCATAAACTTTTTGCAAGATTTATGTTATTTTTGTATTAAGATTATGTTTATATTACCAAGGTCCCTAAACAGAATGTAAAGATGGCTCATGTATTGGCTAAAACAGCCTTAGCAGAAGGCTGAAAGGTGTGTAATCTGTATGATATATATGCTATTATCTTGATTTTACTCAAAAAAAAAAAAAAAAAAAAGTCTCATATCAAGACTTCCATCCCTAGTGATAGCAGATATGGTTGGAAAGGGCTATCTTAGGCCCCGATTTGTGTTCTCCATCTGCTGGTGTTTCTTTTTTGCTTTTCTTTCTTTTGTTTTTTTGTCTGTTCTTTCCATTTCCGATGTACCAAAAAAAAAAAAAAAAAATCCCTAGAAACCCAGCCCCGTCGCCGCATTTGCCAACACCATCGAGCCTTAGATCTTGAGACAAAAAGAAAAAAGATGGTAAGTGTATAGAGATATTTCGAGGTTAAGGTTGAGAATAAGTTTGGAATATTAGGTGTAAAGGGATAAAACTAATTTGTAAACCTATTTAATTGGTGTAATAATTAATGGAACCCTAATACACATCTCTAATCTATATCTATCTATACTATATATTAAGGAAAATGGACTTTTAAACCCACAAACCATGTGAGAGCTTCAATACCCCAATCCTAATTTCTTAATTTTTTGATTTTTTAAAAAAAACAAAACCCCAACACTTAATGAATTCTCCCAAGTCTTTTTGACTTCTCCAATAATTGATTTTTTTTAAAAAACAAAACCCCAACATTTAATGAATTCTCCTAAATCTTTTTGACTTCTCCAATAATTCCAATAATAATTGAATTCTTCAAGCTTGAGCATTGATTTTTTTTTAAAAACAAAACCTCAACACTTAATGAATTCTCCCAAGTCTTTTTGACTTCTCCAATAATCTATCTATACTATCTATTAAGCAAAAGGAGGTTTTTAACCCCAAGGCTTGTGGGAGCTCCAATCTCCTAATCCTAATTTTCTAAATTTTTGATTTAAAAAAAAAAAAACCTCAGCATTTAATGACTTCTCCCAACCCAACCTTAGCATTTATTGACTTCTCCCAACCCACAATCCCTTTTGACTTCTTTCATAATTATTGCAACACCCTTTTCAATTTTTCCCATACACTATGGTTACACACAAAAATTAAAAAAAGATAAGAATTTAGTTATAGATCTCAAAAAGATATAACATCTAAATTTGAATTATGAGTTAATAATATAATTATGTATTTTTTATTATGTATATCTATCAAACTTTAAAATCACTTAATGGGACAAATTAATCAATTTTCTAAAATTATTGATTTTTAATTTACAAAATAGATTAAAAAAATTATTGACTGATTTATTTATTTAATCACAAAAATATTTCATAATCTCTCCCTCCTAATCTCTCTCACAAATTTTCAAAAAAAAAAAAAATTAAAACTTGCATTCATTTTCTCTTTTCCAAAAAATCAGATAATATTTTTTATTAAAGTTGTAAATATCTACCTATACTTTATATATTATATTACAACATAACATAAAAAAAAACTAAAAAACTAAAAAAAAAAATCTTTAAAGTTTATCTAAATAAACTTTAAATAAATAAAACTCACATGTCTATTACATATCTAACTCACATCATAATTTACCTAAATAATAATAATTAAAAACAAATGAAAACCACAGATAAATTAAATTAAAAAAAAAAGATACCTACAACTTCATCTTAAATAAATTGAAAAAAAAAATACAATTTTCCAAAATTATTGATTTTTAATTTACAAAATAGATTAAAAATACTATTGACTGATTTATTTATTTAATCACAAAAATATTTCATAATCTCTCCCTCCTAATCTCTCTCACAAATTTTCAAAAAAAAATATTAAAACTTGCATGCCTTTTCTCTTCCCTAAAAAATCAGATAATATTTTTTATTAGAGTTGTAGATATCTACTTATATTTTATATATTATATTATAACATAACAAAAAAAACTAAAAAACTAAAAAAAAAATCTTTAAAGTTTATCTAAATAAATTTTAAATAAATAAAACTCACATGTCTATCACATATCTAACTCACATCATAATTTACCTAAATAATAATAATTAAAAACAAATGGACACCACAGATAAATTAAATTAAAAAAAAAAAAGGATACCCACAACTCCATCTTAAATAAATTGAAAAAAAAATACCCGACTAGAAACCACACAAAAATAAAAATAAAAATAAAAAGATATATCTATCTATCTATCTATCTATCTATATATTAAGAAAAATGAGATTTCTAACCCCCCAAGTCATGTGGGAGTTTCAATATCCCAATCTAAATTTCCTGATTAGCATTTATTAACTTCTTCCAACCCCCAAGTATAAAAAAAAAAATTTGAAAAGTCCAACACATATGAATTCCATGAAAAGTCCCAACACATACGATTATTATCCCTCATAATAATACTTTAATGCATTAAGAACAATCATAAAAAAAAAAAAATCCTTGAAAAGTCCAACACATATGAATTTCTTGAAAGTCCCACATATATGATTATCATCAAAATATTACGCTTCAATATAATATAAAAAAAAAGAAGATATTAAAAAAAAAAAAAAGACATTTAAAAATCACAATTCACATATATATAAATAATTGTGAAGTACATATGAATTCCTTGAAAAATCCAACACATGATTATTATCCCTCATAATAACATTTTAATGTATTAAGAACAAGCATGAAAAAAATTCCTTGAAAAATCCATCACATATAAATTCCTTAAAAAGTCCAACACATATGATTAGTATCAAAATATTAAATTTTTATATAGTATAAAAAAAGAAAAAAAAAAGATAAAATGGTGAAACACATAGTATGATTATTATCAAAATGTTAAACTTTACTATAATATAAAAAAAGGAAAAAAAGAAGATATTTAAAAAAAAAAAAAGACATTTAAAAATACCAATTCACATATAAAAATAATTGTAAACACAATCCGTGCATAGCACGGGTGATATGCTAGTTTTTCTTCTTAAGTAAAAAGATAAATTATAGATACATATCTTAAGATTTATTTAAAATATAGATTACCCTATGGGATTTGAAAAATTACAAATATCTCCTTATCATAATTTGTAATTTTATTTAATACAAATTTTTTAAATTATTTTCAAACTAAATTATGTACCTATTTTTATTAAGTAAAATTAACAGAAAATGATATTTTAATCATTATATTAATGTAGGTATATGGTTTATGTCTAAATTACCATTTTTATTAAGTTTAATAACTAAATATTATTTTTTCTTTAATTTTATTTAATAAAAATAAATAAATAGTTTAAATTAAAAATAAATCATAAATTTAAATTTAAATTGATAAAATTAAAAATATAAGATTTATTTTGTTACATTCCTCAAATCCCATATTTTTTTCTTATAATTTTCTTAAATTTAAATAAATGAATTTTTATAATAATTTGTTTTAGCTCTAAACAAAAAAGACAAGTAACGTAGACATGAATTCCAGGGTGCATTTCTATAATTTGATTTAAATTTGGATTGATTTATAAAATGTTTGCTTGGTTGGCAGTTAAAAATAGTTATTTTATTTTATTTTTAAACACCGTCGATAAAACGTAGATCGGAGAGCCACGAGGGTTTCTCTCTCTCCTTGGCTACACCATATCACTCGCTCGCGTTCTTGCGATTGCGAGCTCTCTCTCTCTCGCTCTCTGCTGTTCGCATACTGACCCAAAATCTAGGGTTGGTGATTAGGTCTTCTTCTACGCCATTTTTCTGGGTACTGATCGATAGAACCATCACTGTTTTTCTTCATTGAAATCTTTTCCTGTACATAATCAAGAAAGATGAGTGTAGATCTGGTCGCTTCCAACACCCATGGGAATCTCGACGAGCAGATTGCACAGCTCATGCAGTGCAAACCCTTGTCCGAGCCTGAGGTACCTCTCTCTCCCTCTCTTTCATCTTTTGCCTCTGTTCTTGGTCTCATTTGCGATTTCTTTTGAATTATTGATTTTTGTTCGGTAAGGGTACTTGCATTTGAGGCTCTTCAATTGGGTTGTTTTTGTTTTTTAACATTTTTGGACGGATCTGGGTTGATTTTGTTTAGGTGTTTGTGTTCTCAATATAAATGCTTTATAGACACATAATAAATATGATAGATATTCATCTGTAGACATGTGTATATCAGGGAATCTTGGATGATTTTGATGTGTGGTCTGCAGTTTGTAGCTGAGATCGTGTTTTAGGGCACGATGATGGATTTAAATGGTTTAATTTCTAATTTAATTGTTGAAGAAGCTCTAATTATATTATTTCTTAATTTTTGTTTTTTTGTTGGTAAGATTTTGGAGTTACGTACCAATAAATAATTTTTGTGGTAAGTTGCATCGCAAGTAATCTAAACAAAATCAAGATTGAAAGAGGGCATTCCATCTGGTGACTGATTATTTAATTTAAAAGCTTTGGAGGTGTCATCTCGTGGGGTATGCCTCTCAGTGTAACAAACAATAGAAGAGGCATGCTTTGTTTCTAGCAACAACTAACTGGTGCATGTAACATTTCGAGATATTTAACAATTCATTTTACACATAGTAAGGGTTTTGTTACATGATTTGCATTCTTTGTTGGATTTTCTTTTAGTCGAAAAGGAGGAAATCATCATCGTAGTCATGATTATGTAGTGTTTTGATCAATATTCAGATGAGTAGGTTATGGTATTAATAACAATTCAAAAGACGTGGGATGGCAATTTATTCTGATCATCACTACCCTACCCTTTCTAGACAAATGATAAGTTATCCCTCTTGCACTTGATGTTGCCATGTGATGGAACCTCAATGGTTGGCATTGAAAGATGCCAGATAGGATATCACTCTTTCCTCCAGCACGACAGCACTACAATGGCTGGCTTTTCCTTGACAGAAAGTTGCCAAAGAGGACCCCTAATGCTGTCATTGTTTTTGGGTCACGTGATGTTATGGTGTTTCGGATGCAGACCGATATATATATAAATAATTATACATTATATATATGTATGTAAATGTATGCATTCCCTCTGTTAGATGTCTTATTCCTTTTAACAGGTATTTCTATTTGCTTACTTAATGTTGTAGAATTGATTTAAGGGCATTATTTCTTTGGTTGATATAGGTTAGGGCATTATGTGAGAAGGCTAAAGAGATACTAATGGAAGAAAGTAATGTTCAGGTATAAATCTTTGTTCTTGCTGTTCTGATATTTCTGAAATTACTATCTATTATACATTTACCTTGTAATAGAATGGAATGTGAAATATCTTCTCCAATGTTGCTTTGCTTTTGTGTCATATGTAATATTCATGTAATATTCTTTCTCTGTCTATCTTTCTCTCTCAACTTGCGCTCATGTGGACATGCACGCACAAGCAAATACACGGACGTGTATACTTGCCGAACTAAATTTTTAATCCTACGCTTGTACGTGTTTCTTCAATTATTTTCTTTCTGTGATACATGGGGTTGTGCTCATAGGTAGTGGAAGCTAACTATGATGGTTCTTCTTATATAAGTTTTTTATGTACTCTTATCAGATGCCTTTCTTTTTGTTTTTTGTTTTTTGTTTTTTGAAGAAAGGGTGTAAAGACAAGTGATTTCCACTGTTCCCATAGCTATATGTTTTGTGTTTCTTGATGCAAGTAGGGTGATGGAAGTTTAGGCTGTACTAAGCCTTCAGTTCTACAAGTTTCAAGCAATATAAGATGCAATCATGATTTTGCTACGAGAGCACCAGCACAAGGCAATAAATTGTGTTTTGGGTCCTCTTATTGGCATGGAGATGGTATATGGAATACCATTTCTGAGTTTTTGTGTTTTGTGATCGATGTTACTTGAATTGCTGATCATTTCATTATATGCAATGGGAAGGGAATGGGAGCTCGCTGTGCCATATTTTCTCAAGGTTTCCATTTGCTTTTGGAAGTTTGGTGTCTTGGTACTTGCCATGTTGAATTTTTTATGTACCAAACCTGTCGCCAATTCTCCTTTAAAAATGTGTATCAAATCAGAGTTTCAGTTCATTGTTTTAGATGTTTCTTCTTACAATGGGAAAAAAAGTGATAAAAGAATATTAAACTGTATCTAAGATCATTAAATTAGTGATGTGCAATTTGACCGTTCCATGTTTTGGAAAAGTTCGTTTTAAAATGGAAGTTGCTAGGATTTCAGGCTTTTCAGAATTTTCTAATTGGCTTTGATGTTGATCAATTATGCAACCCACTGGCTTTGTTTGTGGCTCAATAAACTTTGCTAGTGGTGCCTTTATCACTTCATGTTTCATCATGGCTTACGGAGGTCGGCATTCTTGGCATGAAAATTGTTGGCTTGGTGTCGATAGATGTGGTGGATCATGTGTCTGGAAGATGTTATGGAACAGGAAATTGGTCAAGAGTTAATTTAGATATGATCATGATCTTTGGGTTTGCATAAATTATGTAATGTGAATATCTAGAAGCTGGCTGCTTTTAAAATTTTCAGCTTATCAACTTTCATTACTTGGGTTCCATGGGTATTACTCCCTCTGTGCCATTTTGTTGGTCCACTATTCTATTTTGAGATGTCCCAAAATGTTAGTCCCATTTGAATAGTCGAAGTAAAAAATTTTTGATTTTCCAAAACTATCATTGAAAAGACAAGGGCATTATTGGAAAAATGCTTTAAATTTTGAATTTAAGTGTATTGATTACATGTCCCCTAAAAAAATTGGAATTCCTAGAACGGACTAACAAATTGGGATGGAGGGAGTATATTACTAGCCAATCCCGCTATACAGCAGACTGACTAGCAATGAAACATGGACACTTATTGAGCATCCTTTTTTGTTTATATCAGAATTTTAGTTGGAAATTTGTGTATTCTTAAGGATCTTTTTTTTCCCTATATACTAGATTATTTTACATTACATCATGATAGTAAAGCCCAGATTTCAAGGACCTTGATATGTTTGTTATCTTATTATGTGGAAATGATTAGTCTTTTGAGTTGTAGGCTTGATCCTGTATTGAACGAAGTTGAATAAAGCCTGTCATTTGTTATGGGGGTTTTGGGTATTATTTTCTTGGGTTGGTGCTCGCTGGGGGGGTGGGGGTTTGAATTTATGAAAATCTAGTTTCAATTAAGGTAGAAAGGTGTAATTTAAAGCTCAATTTTGGACCCCGAATGAGCCCGTGTAAACTTTGCTGCTGGCTTAAAGCTTTATCTGATCAAGTCTTATAGTGGGTTTTACTTATCTAGAAATAAAAAGAGTTTTAGCTTGAGTATTCATCTTTTAATGATGAATTTTTTTTGGCATACTACAAAGGAAGAATTATATAGACTCAAATTACATAGTTGCATCCCATGTATTTGCATAACTAACAAGTCAAAAGAGGCTCGTATCATTAGTTCATTTATAGCATGCTATGAGCAAACTGTATATATAGGGCAAGCTCTTTAGATTTTGCCAAAAAGTTGTAGAATTTTTTATTTATTGGAATTATGGTCTGTGTAGTAGATCAACATGCCCTAACTCATTGAGTACATCAAATAATTGATTGCAGTTTCTTCACGTTCACTTCACATAATCTTGGATTCCAATTGTTTTTGGACACTTTTTTTTGCGTTTTGTGTTCTCCAATCTTCACATTTTGTTGCATTTGAATGTTTTATGTTGTTTTTTTTCCTTTTTCTTGCCATGCAGCCTGTAAAAAGTCCTGTGACTATTTGTGGTGACATTCACGGTCAGTTTCATGATCTTGCAGAACTTTTTCGCATTGGAGGGAAGGTATTTTTTTTGGCCATAGCATATCTATTCTTGTATTTTGTGTTTAGCTACGAGAAGTCCATTTTGAGAATAGGTTATTTTAGTAACTTTTTGGCTTTTTAGCTAAAATATGAGGTAAAAAAAAATTAGTATGTTTGGAATGACTTTTTAGTTTTTTACGAAAAGATGTGCAAAAAGTAGAGAGAAAATGGAATCTTGGACTTTTTAGTATATGTTATAGGCTTTTTGATTTTTTTAGTAATTTTTTAACTTTTAAGCTAAAATTGTTACTTGCCAAACGAGGCCTTAGGCAGGTTGATTTATCTTATGCTCTGTGCAAAATCCAGTGCAATAAATTTTAATTCATTGACAGTAAAAACAGAAGTAATTGCTTATCTACAAAATATAAGGCAAATAGTAGTTTGGTTCTTTATTTCACTTTGAACACCAACATAGCAAAACACATGTATTATGCCCATTTGTATTGCATAGTTGTATCACTTATGAGAGAGCTTTAGAAACCAAATTCTTGAACTTCACTAACGAGGGAAGAAAAAAAAGCAGACTATAAGGATTAGAGCTGGCTGTGGTATGGGTAATACGTATTATGTTGTCATCCCTAAAAGCACATTGCTAACCTGATTAAATCAAATAAAAGTTATCATGATTATTGGACGATTCTCGTCAATCTAATGTATGGTATTCATAAGGTAGTTTAAAATCTATATTCAAAATGCTTGTCATCTGTACCAATTAAACTGTCTCATGACCCTCTAGTTATGGGTATGCACCATTATGAATGTGTCTTTGCCCAAGTATACAGTTCTTGAGGGCTCATGTAGGCTAATTAGTGGAACATGAAAACTTCCCAGATTTTACCGTATTGCTGCCTTGCATTTGTTAATCCTAGTTACTTCATGCATTTGCTAGTATTATTATTCAGGTCATTCCTATGATTATTACCGTATTATTACCATATGTAATTTCTTGTTCGCAGTGCCCAGATACAAATTACTTGTTCATGGGAGATTATGTTGACCGTGGGTATTATTCAGTTGAAACTGTCACGGTAAGTACTTGGTGGATGATGTCTCCTCCTACTTGGACTAAAGAGCTTATTATTGGTATATGTTTTTCACCATGTTATTTGTTCAGCCTGATACGTTATGACTTTTGGCTGTTCCTAATTTTCTCATTTTATTCAGCTTCTGGTGGCTTTGAAAGTGCGTTATTCTCAACGAATCACTATTCTTAGAGGCAACCATGAAAGTCGACAGGTATTCTGTTACTTCAGTGCCATTTTTTCTCCTGTGAAAGTTGAATAAGGGTTCAATGATCATGTTGTTTACATTTTAATATTATGAACATTACTGTTAGGGACTAAAGTTTCTGGAGACATGATGTGAGAGTACACTTGCATATCTAATTTGATCTGGCGTGGTTGTTTTTTCACTTCCATGTATGATTCTCCATTATACGTTTAGTCGCCAATGATGGAAGTTATTGGTTTCTCTTCTGGCCCATGTCTCTTTTGTGCCTGTTACTTTGCATACCACTGGGCTTTTGAATTGGTGTTTATGTGGCTATGATGATTGTGTTGTCTTATTTGTGATTGGGATCCAATAATCTTGCTGTTGGGGAGTTTTTTAAACTGAGTGAATCTGGGAAATATGGAATGTCTAGTATACATAGGCCAAGTTTGATTTGCTGGTAAAGGTGCGGATTGGATTAAATAATCTTTCGTTTGGTTCAGATTTTCTGACCTGGGATAACTAAATCCTGATGGGGCCTTTTGTCCTGCATATGCAGGATTCTTTTTGTCCCAAGGGGAGGGATGGGACAAATTACCCCTGCCTGGATAACACTTTTGTTGCAAAATTCCAAAAATGCCCTCCTTGTGATAACTTATCCTTCTTAATCCTTTCCTCAAATCAAACATGACCATAAGGTACTATTTGGGGGTACTTACCAATTAGTCCTATTCACTAGACTTATTTACCTACAGGTCCTAACTAATAAATTTAACACTATAAAAATAAGAGAGTGATAAATTTATCACTAAAAAATTATTCATAAAAAAAGAGACTGATAAATTTATCACTATAAAATTATTCATAAAAAAAAAAGACTGATAAAATTTGTCTTTATCACTTAATAAATTATATCAAATAGGACTTAATGGGTAATAAGTCTCAAAGTAGGACCTATTGGGTAATAAGTCTCCCAAGTAGGACCTATTGGTAGTTTACCCTACTATTTGTTTGGGCAAAGTTACTAAAGAGCCCTTTAAGGATTGAGGAAAAAAATTGCATTCATGAAAGACCAAGAAGTTTTGTAGCAAAATTCCAAACAATATATTTACCTCCCCCCCCCCCCCCCCCAAAAAAAAAAATAAAAAAATAAAAAAATTTTAAAGAATAAATTCTTCATGTTGGATACCCCAACCACTAACCTTTGCATCAACTCCATTATAGAGGCTAAGTGGACAAAGTAATCCTTTTGTTTTTAAGGCTTTTAATTCCCCTTCTGCTGTGTGTACCTAGTTGTGTTGTTTGACCATCGAGTTCTCTCTCTTTCTCTCATTGCTACACATGTATACATGTGTTTGCATGTTGTCTATTAACAATGACACGATGAACATCACTGCTTGGTGTTGGTTAAAACATTTGCTGTTATTCTTAATGTGTTTAAATAGGGTTGATGTGGGTTTTGCAACAATAAAAACTAAAAACTAACCATAGCAAGAGTTGCACAAAATATGAAGGCAGATGTGTCCATGTGAAAAGAATTTCTTGAACCAAGGGATTGGTTAGATAAATGGGTACACCTGGAACAAAGCAACCTGAGCCTAATATTTGGGTTTAATAGCCAGAGGTAAAGGACTGTTTGGATGAATGGGTGTTTGGCTTTTGTTTGATACACCTGGAACTCTGACCAGATTTCAAAATTGTTGGTTGAATTTACTCATAGATGGTAGTATAGATTGTGGTTTGGTCCATGGGGGAGATAGGGATGCCTGCATTGGATTGCTCAAATCATTGAACGGGTGGACAGTTTTTGTCCTAGAGTTGGATTCCAAGGGATTGAAGGTTTGACTTTACAAAATTGCATTTTTCTTGTTTGCTGCATCTATACAAAGCCTGGTGATTTGGCTTGACAATATTCAGAATATCTTTGTTAGGATTTTTTTGATACAGAACTCACTCTTTCTTCTGGATAGAATTGTGTATGAGGGAACATGTGGCGGCCTCACTATTGTTTCAGGACCAGTTTTGTCCAACAAGTTACTTTCTCCCTTTTAGCCTAGAATGTTCTTATTTTGACATATTATTGTTCCATACATAATTAAATCTTATCGCACATACCATTGGCTGAATAAATGTCATCTTGTGCAGATTACTCAAGTTTATGGGTTTTATGATGAATGCCTACGGAAGTGAGTCTCTTATATCTATTTGTTATTTGAGGTGGCAGTTGAATTAATATGTACCTCTATTTACTGCTTAATCTTGCTGAATATCTATGTATGTGTGTGTGACAGTAAGACGACATATTAGTGGATGCATGATAAAATATATATCGAAACAAAGGCAAGAAAAAAAAATGTCTAGTGTTAACGGTTAGTAAATTTATATTACAATTCCATAAGATAGAAAAAATCTTGCACAATGTTTCCATTTTAAGTAAACACAAGGTATGTGCCTAGTTTTAACAGTTAGTTTAATATCACATCACATCTATAATAAGGTAGAAACGAAGAACACATCAAGAAGTGGAGTTTTGACTTGACATTCTGATGTTTTGTATCTGTCAATAGTTACCGTCCTGGTGTTTGAATATCAATTTATTTCGTTCCAATGTATTTCGGAATGACTGGGCAAATTAAAATGTGTAATGAATATCCAACATAATGCTGAAAAATCATTTACCTAGCTGATTTCAAATAGTTAGGCAATGTTAAATTCAATTAGAAATGCCGATGGACAAGGTTCTGATCTATTTTATAACCATAATTTGCTCATACATTCCTTCTTTCACAAGCATTCTAAAAGTGTAGTGTCACAATCTGCTATCTCAATCTTTCATTGACAATTTATGTGGGATTGTGCAGAGAATTTCTCTCTTCTTTTTTTGTTTTTGTGACTTTCTTTGCCGATTCTAAATGTATCCAATTTTTTTTACAGGTATGGTAATGCTAATGTTTGGAAGATATTTACAGATCTTTTTGATTATTTCCCACTTACTGCCCTGGTTAGTAGGATTATCCCATTTCATTGATGTATTATTGTACCATTGTCTTATGTTTATTTTGCAGTTTAATATCTTCTTGTTTTCCCATATTGTCTACTTTTTTTATTTCTCTGTTTTATAAGCAGAAATAAGGTATTGGCTTAAGGAAATAAATTAATGCATGTACTCAGCCTTATATGTTGTGTTATTTAGCCAAATCCTTGTATTTATTTGGTGCCTTATAATACGGCAATCCTTTTATTGATTCTAATTTATTTGAGGATAATGTGGTTTACACAGCTACCCAAGAACAGCATGAACTGTGCATGGGTAGCGTATGAAACGGTTCTGTGATGCCATGTAGTTCAGTACATCCAACACGCAAACAAATTGTGTACAGTATTCTTGTTAAATTGAATGTTATTTAAACATATTTTTTTTTGACTTTCCATATTAAGGATCTGGTTCTGTTTATAAGCCGAAGCTTGTTGGATTTGATCCTTCTGTTTCAGACTTGTATGGTAGATTATGGGGGTGTTTGGGAAGATGTGGTTTAGGCTAATATAGCCTCATTTGAGATAAAAGCCTGAAATCAACACTGTTGACAGCTTTTTTTAAAAAAAAAAAAAAAAAAAAATAGCCTGCTGCACAGCCGGCAGTGTAGCACAGCCTACACTGCACAGCCGGCAATGAGTAAATTAAGGTTTTACCCCTTGAAATCAATTTAAAAAAAATATTTTTAGCGACAAATTTGTCATTTTAAATTTAAACATCATTTCAACACACTTTCCAATACAACAATTCAACTAAAAATTCATCTCATCTTCCCAAACACAAAACTAAAATAGCCTACTAAAATAGCCAAAAAGCCAAATAGCCTACTAAAATAGCCACTTTCCAAACGGGGCCATATTTTACTGTGTTGTTCATGTAAAATTGACTGTTGGGTTATTAATGTTGTAGGTTGAATCAGAAATATTTTGTCTGCATGGTGGATTGTCCCCATCCATTGACACCCTTGATAACATACGGAATTTTGATCGTGTTCAAGAAGTTCCACATGAAGGTCCTATGTGTGATCTGTTATGGTCCGACCCTGATGATCGCTGTGGTTGGGGAATCTCTCCACGTGGTGCTGGATACACTTTTGGCCAAGTACCTTTCGATATTGTTCTTCAGCTTCCTTTTCTATGCTATACTCTTCAAATCAAATTATGTATCTCATTTGCTTTAATATGTTCTTTACAGGACATATCTGAGCAATTCAACCATACCAACAACCTAAAACTGATTGCTAGAGCTCATCAGCTGGTTATGGAGGGATTTAACTGGGGACATGTAATTATTTATGCTTCAGTCTATTGAGTTGTCTCCTTTATTTATGGTGTCTTTTGGGAAGTTGGTTTTTGCTTAATTGACCATCATGTCTGCAACAGGATCAAAAGGTGGTCACTATCTTTAGTGCACCCAATTATTGTTATCGGTGTGGAAACATGGCATCTATTTTGGAAGTTGATGACTGCAAAGGACACACATTTATCCAGGTCTCTATCACTCCCCCTATCTCATGACAATTGAGTATATCTATGATATTGTCTGATTCTACAACCTAAAATCAGTTGCAAATGATGTAAATACTCCCAAGTTGTTCTGAGTGACACTAAAATTACATAATAAGCTAAATTGTTCATTGTATTAAGCTTTCCCCCGTCCAACATCTATTATTTTTCTAGAGCATTCTATACCAAAATTATTCTGCACAGCTCTTACAAAGTTTATCCTTAACTATGGGGTCGCTTCCAAAATTAGTCATGCCATGGTGAATAATTAGATGCCTACTGGAGGACATGATATACTTAGCTTCAGTTTGTTGGATAATAGATTGGAAAAGTAGTTTAATGTTCTTTATGTGTTTGTTGTTGCAGTTTGAGCCAGCTCCAAGGAGAGGAGAACCTGATGTAACCCGAAGAACGCCTGATTATTTCTTATAATGCATCTGCTTTTGTTGCTGATCTCCGTGGCATCTGCATATGCTGGATGAGAGGTAAGGTGGTAGTGGCACAGAGGTACAGGTGATGATTGGATTCACAATTACTAAACTGAAAGCTTGTTATTGGTAATGGTGGGAGGCCCAATGGCATGTAAAATGGGCAGAGCTAGGGGCCCCATTTAGCTTTAAATTATGTTCTAACCTGCGTTAGATTTCCTAGGACTGGGGCAGTGGGGTTGGTGATATGCTGTAATGTAGTATTTCATGCAGGACTTCTTATATTCCTCTGTGTTTTTATTTTATTTTTAATTTTTATTTTTAAAAAAACAATTTTTGGTTCTATTTTCTTTGTTTAAGGGGTTTGAGGGTGATGATGATGGGGTTGTGTAGAGGTAAGATACAAATTTAACTTTTTAAGTGTGTTGCTCCTAAGTTTTTTTTTCATGTGTTTGTTGACTGGACTGAATTTATTCCGATAGCTGCTGATTTTTTTTTTTTTGGTTCTGAATTTGCATTGCCATTGTTAACTGCATAGAACTAGGTATTGTGGAGAATATCAATGATCAATCTTGCTGGGATCACTGATGTGATACAATTCATGTTGAATGTGTTGAACTTAACCCAAATCTACAAATAAGTCAAAAAGTACAATTTTTTAGGATATCTCAAACCAATCCTTAGTGAGGGTTGAACTCAGGACCTTCCCTTGATACTAAGGCCTTGTTTGGCAAGGGCTATTTTAGCCTATTTTAGGTTAAAATTTATAGAAAGATAAAATAAGTTAAAATAGTTAATAAGATAATATGTCACAGTAAATCTATAATTATTTCATTTTTTTTTTATAAACATCATATCTAAAAAAAAAAAAAAAAATCAACAAATTTTCCAAATATCAAAGTTAAAATAGTCTACTAAAATAGTCAACTTTTCAAATAAGGTTTAAGTCCTTAGAGAAGTTATAATGGCAAACTAGGGTGTTAATTTTGTGTTTTTGGGTGCAAGTGTCAAGTGTAATTATATAAAAATTGTGAGATTTTTCTTCTTTTTTTTCAAACTTCAGGTGAGATTAGTGTAATTTACCCCCAAAAAAAGCAGAAAAATACTCGCATCCTTTTCCATTTACGACACGTCATTTGGTTTCTAAAACTGGGTTAAATACAGTGAGCATGGTTTGGTTTAGGAATAAGCCAAGACCAAACCATTATATATGGTTATGTGAAATCTAGAACTAAATTAAACCATAAAAATCTTAAAAATCAAACAAAATCAAACAATGAAAATCTTATAAACTGAAGCAAACCGTTGGAATTATGAATTTTAGAAATATTGTTGTTATTTATGACATTATTATAAAATATTGTTCACAATTTAAGAATTGTTGAGGTAATTGTTTAGAATTAGTTTTACCATTAGAGAAGAACAAATTTGCAAGAGAAATAATTTGGCAGGCCTTGAGGTAAGGTGGGCAAGGTTGCTGCCTGGGGCTTTTGAATTTTGTCTAAAAAATAGGGTTTCAAAGTAATTTTGGTTTTAAGTCATGTTTCATTGATTATTTCCGTTTTTAAGTTATGTTTGGTTTATTGAAATGAAGTTGAATTGCATAATTATTCCATTATAATGTCCATCTTCATGTTTGATTTACTAAAAAATATTACAAATGAAATAATCATTTATCATTGTGAGAGAATATTCATGTTCCTTTATAAAAAGACTAAGAAATGACCATTCTATTTAAAATAATTTCATTTCAGTGAACTAAATATTATTACAATTTTACTAGTTTAAAAATGAAGGTTTACATAATTAAATTTTTTTTTTAATCGATGAATTATTTAAAAGTAATGAATGATTGCTTGTCAAATGTATGAATTATTTAGGGCAAATTTCATTTTGTTTCATATGGTTTGGACCATGTGCAGTTTACCCTTCTAATGTTTGGAAATGATCACATAACCTTCATATGATTTATGAATTGAAGTGCACCATTAAACATTTTGTTCAACTTAACAGCAAGTATGAAACATGTGACAAATATAAGGGGTTATATGCTCATTTTTAAACTTCAAAGGGATAAATTGCAAATGAAATAAAGTAGAGGGGGTTAAAGTGCACTTTACTTTCTAAACAAATGATGAAAATATTCGTGATTCACACACTTAAGTTACTTATATACAGAGATATTTTAGTATTTTTCATTAAATCATTAACGGGCTTAACGGTGTACTTCAGTCCACAAATCACGTGGGAATTATGTTGTCATTTTCAACCGTTATGGGAGTAAACTGCATATGACCTAAATAATAAGAGAGTAAAGTGAAATTTGTTCAATTATTTATAATATATTGTTTAACTATTAATTTTACAATTTAATATACTACGTTAGGGAAAAAATGTAAATAAATCAATAATGTTAACAATTGAAATGTTCAAAATTTATCTCCATATTTATGATTTATGTCGGTCTCAATGACTGCGATTTATGTCAATTATAAAAATTATATGAAATTGCTCAAGAAATATCATATTATAATTATTAGGAAAAACAAATTATAGTAATTAATTTACTTACTAATATAAAAATTTAAAATTAGATTTCTCATTTAATATTTTAAGTGATTTTATGGGTAAAAAATAGTAATTTTAATATTTATATATACAACAAATTTGTGTGGGTACAATAATAAGGAGAGGATCGTGCCATCGGAGGAAGGATAGGAAATTGTGATCCATCCAATCAACATGATGACAGGGGTATTGATAACTTTCAAAGTAGTTATAGTCGGCCAAGATTGGGATGGTAAAGACAAGTTAAACCCCAAACAATTTGGAAGGAGAAAGAAACTAGTGGTTGAGCTGTGTTTTGAAAAGTTATTTAATGTGTTTGGTTTTAATTTTTTGAATTTAATTTTTTAAAAATTGAATTTTTTTTTCGTATTTTTATTTTATTTTTAGTGAATAGTTTTAAAATTTTCAATAATTATTATTTTTTATTTTTTAGATGCATTTTACTTAGATGTATCTAAATATCAAAATATTTGAGAAAAAAATATTTAAAAAAATTAACAAATATACAAAAATACGAAAAATGTATTGAATTTTTTTTTATTTTTGATATTTAGTGAATTTTTTAAAGATTTTTTTCACAAATATTATACTTTTTAAGTGTATTGATGTTAGGTGTGTTTAAAAATTCAAAAACAATTACTTAAAATATTAAAAAAATTTGTTGAAAATAAAAAAATACGAAAAATAAAAAAGTAAATTAAATTTTTTTTTCTTCTAAAATTCAAAACTAAACAAGCTGATAATTATTGTAATGTTGTAATAGCTCTATGTTGTGATGTGTTTTTCCGTTAATATATTGCAAAAAAAATAAAATAAAATAATGAAGGGCAATAATAAGGGGAGCTGTGAGAAGAGCTGCACTAGGTAGCTATGAATGAAGATCAGTCAAGCCTCAGCCCACGGCTGCACAACTGGCATTAGTTAGGAATTAGTTGTAACTGGAGTTAGATATATTAGTTATGGTTTAGTTAAATATAAATAGCAGTTGAGCTAATATGATTTTATATATAAGATGATAATCATCTGTACTTGAGATTCAAGCAATATAGATTCACTTTTTTCAAAAAAATAAAATAAAAAAAGATAAATTACAAACACATCTCTTGAAATTTATTTAAATTATAAATTATTTTTTGTAATTTTAAAAATTACATTATACCTCCTAAGATTTCTAATTTCATAACAAGTAGGTCATTTTATTAATAAATCATCAAGTTAATTAAAAGTTTTTAATAATGTTAAAATTTTATTTCAATTAATAATTCAGATAATTTTGTTATTATACAAGTGAATAGTTAGAAATTTTACTTTTTCAATTAGTTCTGTTAAATAAAAAATTCTGACATGGAGGTATTTGTAATTTTTCAAATCACAGTAGACAATTCGTATTTTAAGCAAATCTCAGAAATATATTTGTAATTTACTCAAAAATAAAATTAAATTAAAGACTATTATTATTTTACCAATATATATTTTATACTCTATACTCTTGAGACTCGAGTCTCTATACTTAGAGAAGTCTTTTGGCAACCTAATTAAAAACTAACTTTTAGCTTTTAATTTATTTTAGTCCACATCACTTCTTACAATTTTTACTTATAAAAAGACAAAAAGTTAAAAAGTTAACTTTTACCTAACTTTTCAAATCACTCCTGAGTTTGCTTTGAACTCTTAAAAAATCATGATCACTACTATATATAATTGGATACTAATAAAATATTTTAGTATTTATGATAAGTAACAAATTATGTGCATGTAACGTTTCAATTTCAACTCGGATCCGTAATTATGGAACCACGACTTGAATCATAAAATATAGTTCGCTTATTTTAAGAATTAGGACTAAATTGTGCATTGTCCAATCCAAATCAGATTGTGCAATTTGACCTGAATTAGACCGATTTGCAATTTTTCTCCTTTTTTTCCTGTCCTGAAACACCCTTGATTCCCGAAGTATGAGCCCCAATACTAAAGGGTGAATTACCAAAGCAATTAACCAGCATGAAAACCTATAAAAAGTAAGGCAAATTACGCTAACAGTTTTTATAGTTTGAGATTTGTGTTATTTTAGTTTATGATTTTTTAATTGTGATATATTGAACTTTTAATTTTAAATTTTATTTCAAATAAGGATAATTGAAGACCATTGCTTAAGTTCAAGGGTAAAGTCGTTAATTTGATATAATATAAACTAATTTGACAAAAATAAATGTTAAAAAAATATTTTTGATTTTTTAAAAATTATTTTTACCCACAAAAGATAAAATTATATAAAATTAATAAATTTACGCATTTATTTATTTATTTATTTTACCAAATTAATTATTATTATGTGTTTGGATATGATCATGTAATGGGTGGTTGTTAGGCTTCTAGTGTGTAATCGATATATTTAATATATGAAATGTTTTTAGTTTTGGATTTTTTTGATTTAATAGATTGGTTTAATAATGATATTAAAGTTATCGCCACATTTGTCTTTTGAAAAAATAGAAACTAATTTAATAAAAATAAAAATAATCAGGCATGATTATTATCTAAACACATAATAAAAATTAATTTCGTAAAGATAAATAAATAAATAAATGTGTAAAAGACTTATTAATTTTACATAATTTTATTTTTAGTGCGTAGAAATAATTTTTAAAAATTCAAAAAATATTTTTTTGACATTTATTTTTGTTAAATTAGTTTTTATTTTATCAAATTAACAAATTTATCCTTGAAATTAAGCAATGATATTTTCAATTGTTCTTATTTCGAACAAGATTTAAAATTTAGTGTTACATATGTCACAATTGAAAAGTCAGAGACTAAAGTGACACAAGTCTCAAACTAACCATTAGTGTAATTTGCCCAAAAAAGTATGAGCCCCATATTTTATTATCAATTTAGGCTTTGTTTGATAACCTTCACTTTTAGCTAAAAAGTCAAAAAGTCACTATAAGTTATCACATCATTCTCTTTATTTTTCTGCACATCTTTTCGTAAAAAATAAAAAATTACTAAAATAACATGTTCCTAAACGAGGCCTTAGTCCCCTTTTCAGTATGTTTAAATGGTTCATAACGCAATTTTTTGGCTAAATTTTCATCAAAAAATTATTTAAATTTATTCAAAAAATACCCTTGCTTTCATTATAAAATGTGGACAAATAGTATTCGAAACTATTTAAACACAAATTGAACAAATCAACAACTAAAATATTAAGGACTAAAACAATAAATACAACTTCCCTTGGCAATCAACACTACGTTCAATCCTCTATGAAAAGGCAACAACTATTACCATCGTCTCTTGACCATAATTATTGAAGATAATATGCACATATAAACTCCAGAGAGAGGGATAGCATAGTTGGCAATGGGTTTGCTCTTCACAGAACCGACTCTGGCTTGACTCTCGTCGATCTCTTTCCTTTGCCTCGATAAAACAATTACAAAGTGTCGCTTAATCGTTGGGTTTGGGTTCTCTTGAGGTGGGCCTAACTCATCCTGCCATAATAGAGTGAATGAAGCGACATGATAGACATTTTAGTATTCACAACTATGTCGGCTAGTACTTACATTAATCATTCTTCTCTCGAATGCACTGAAAAATCTAATGCTTATTTTTTGTTTTTGAGTCCGGTCTAAAACTCTTTTTATGTAATCGAGTTGATTTTTACTGTGCTTGAGCTCAAGATCATCCTTGACTAATTTTCAACGAGCTCAAACATTCTATTATCTGACTTTGACTTGACTCGCTCGACTTGACTAGATTAGATTGATGACAAAATAAAGAATGATGTGAAACCAAAGTTTCAATTTGTTTGCTTCCATATCCGTCATGTATTATATGTTTATCTACCAGACAATTAATATTAGTATTGGTCAGATGTGTATAAGAACTCCCAACAAAACATTTAAAAAATACTAGAAACTTGTGAAAAAAAAATTGTATGCAACAATGTAAAGGAAATTAATAACTGGAAAATCCCTGCATTCATATTCACAATGCCATTCCTATATATATATATATTTCATCACAGCAAAAATTCACATATATATATATATTAACACAATGTAGAGGTTCTAGCTCCCAAATATAGGGGCATACATGTAATGAAGCATGTAGCAAGAGACTAAATATAAGCCACATTACATTATATATGCATCAAAAGATGACAAAAATACTCATCCGTTTGACTGAAACCCTACATAGTCAATCGGAGGACCGGTTTTTTCCGGGACCCAGATCGCGGATCTCTCTTTACCTTGATCAAACGGCTCAAAACTCTTGCATAGTGACTCACCAGTCTTTTGCACTTCATTGATGATCCATCCAAGTCCTCATCATGCTGCTGCTTCACCACCATCTGAAGCTGCTGCTGCTGCTGCTTCTCTTCTGTGAAATGCTGCCCCAGTGGACTCCTCCCTTTGATCAGCTGTTTCAAGCTTTTGTGATGATCATTCTGATCTTTAATGGACTTTTCTTCTTCTTCTTCTTCTTTTTCTTCTCCTCCTCCTTCTTCTTCGTTGACACCGTCACTTTTTTTAGGGTTTTCTTTCTCTGGAGAGAAAGAGCTCGTCTTCTCGGGGCTCTGATCGGCTTCCATTTGGAGATTCAACGGTTTTCTGGTTCTCTTTGACATGTTAATATCATAGTGGGGTGGTTTGCTTGGATTGTACTCACTTCCCATTTGCTTAGTAGCTTCTGATTTAGTGCAAAAATAAAACTCCTGTTTTGAACTTAGTAATCACAAGTAGAAAAGAAATGGAAAAGAATGAAATCAACTACTATGAATGAATCAATGAATGTGAGTTTATTGAGAGGTTTGCATTGTGACCAATTTAAGAGTGTATTTTTTGGGCCATTGAAAAGGTGGAATGTCTATTTTCTGATGGTTTACCTATCACTTCTGCTGATTGATTAATTCTCCTATAATTGTAGGTAAAACAAACAATGACAAATTTCATTGTGTCCTAATGCACCATTTTTTTTGTGTCCTAATGCACCATTATTTATTTATTTATTTAAATTATTGATATATGACTTTACAGTAATGTCTCCAATGTATTACAATCATAATAAATATAAAATATAATAGATAAATAATATAAATAATTTCTCAAAACGAGAGAGAGAAACTTCAAACAAATACACACAAAATAAGATTCATATGCTAATAAGCAAATTCAAATCATTAATCTCATAGTGAAGTGCATAGGTCCTATCCAATGAGCTAGCCCTATTGGTTGTCCTAATGCACCATTGGATGGTGAAAAATTAACAATGTAACCTTCAAGCTGTACACCAAACGAGAGAGTTGCCATGTATCACAGTTTTTTTATTTTATTTAAATTATTGATATATGATATTACAGTAATGTCTTCAATCAATTATAATCATAATAAATATAAAATATAATAGATAAATAATATAAATAATTTCTCAAAATGAGAGAGAGAAACTCCAAACAAATACACACAAAATAAGATTCATCTACTAAAAAACAAATTCAAATAATTAATCTCGTAGTGGAGTGCATAGGTCCTATCCAATGAGCTAGCCCTATTGGTTGTCCTAATGCACCATTAGATGGTGAAAAATTAACAATGTAACCTTCAAGCTGTATGCCAAACGAGAGAGTTGCTATGTATCACCGGATCAAATTCAACACTTGCGTGGATCAACACAATAACATGGGTATATCTAGAACTTTGTAGTCTACTAGTACATAAATAGAATACATAAAGTTTTACAAAAGAAAAGAATAAATAAATATAAGGGGATGGACCCACCTTTTGTCTTTCTTTCGCAATTTTTTTTTTATGTTTTATTTCTGTATAATTAGCACAATTGAGAAAATATTGAATTATTAAGTTCTATATATATGTACACACATCATTTGTTGTGTTGATTCACATAAAAATTGAAACAACTATTGAATTCATCTGGTAGTATGTAACATTTATATATCATTTTCCTTATTCTAAGTAGCCACTTTGTTTTGGGTAGGTGATGTTGGTGCCTTCAAGTAGTTACCATTGAAACTAAGGCTATTTCTTTTTCATTGCTTTTTGTTTTAGCATTCAAGTGAAAAGTCATGCATAATGGGAGGGGCAAGAAAATTTCACATTATATTGATTTGGTGATTTTGAAAAGACTGCTAGCTGTTTTCCCTCGCAAGGATATACAAATATCAATTCTCTATATATATACTTTGGGGTATATATATATATATAGAAATATCAATTATATATATAGAATCTCTCTCGATGCATGTCATCTTCCTATACTTTTAATTTTATGCTTTTAATGAAATTTTTCTTTACTGATCCAAAAATATATATATATATATATATTTTGGGGTTTGGAAATTTGACTATTTTAATTGGTTTTCTCATTATTTTAAGTTGGTTAAAAAAGTAATGTTTGGGATGATAGTAGTTGTTTTTTTTTTTTTTTTTTGATTTGATGGTTGTGAATGAAAAAGTAAAATAATTATGATTTAAATGTGACATTTTATCTTATTAACTATTTAAGTTTATTTTGTCTTTATTGATCATTTTAGCCAAAAAATCTCCCAATCCAAGTTCCCAAACATAGAGAAAAGGCGTGCACATTCATATATACTGAAATCGAGAATTACACATTTATAGGTATTTGAATTTAGCAGTTGCACTGAAGGGAATTTATAGAAAACAAAAAATTATGGCATTTTATTTTCATACCAAGTTCATATAGACATGATATAATAGTATAGAGGGAAATTCTATAATATAGATATTGCTTCCAATTCAATTAGCCATATGAAATGGAATTTCCATTTGTGATATATCTATCTATCTATACTATTATATATGTGAGTACATGACTTGATGTTTAATAGTGTGGTGATTTCTTCTTCTGTTACGTCGCAAATTTTCCTATCCTAAAATAAAAAAATATTATTTAAAGGCGTTAGTAAGATTTGAATCCAAGATCTTAGGTTTTATTAAGAACACTCTTATCATTTAAATAACATACATAAGGTGTTTTGACAAGTTGATTGAAAACTGACTTTTTGACTTTTTTATCTTTTAGTAGGTAAAAAATGTGAGTGGTGATGTGACCCAAAATGGGTTAGATTTCCAAATGAGCCCATATTATGATATTAATTTATTTATTATTTGTTTTTATACTTACTTATCTAAATTGCACACGCATTGCGTGTGCCACCCACTAGTGTATATATATATATATATATAGGTCGGGCTTTCTCTTTAGTCTAAGATCTAGAGGATGTTGTCCAGAATTGTGGGATCCAACATAGGTCTTGTTTCGATAATCTAAACAGCTTATTTTGTAGAGGTCTTTAGGTATATTATTGACACAAAAAATCAAGTTGAACCGATAATTGTAATCTATTCAATTTATTATATTTGTCTCTAAATAAATGGACAGTATGTGTATTTTTAAAAATAAGTTGTCCCTTTTTTATTTTGTTTTGTGACAAATAAGATAAATTGAGCAAATTACGTTTATTGAATCAATTTAATTTTTTTTAATAGAATATATAAATAAAGGATCCTACAAAATAAGCATTCAAATTATCAAACAGAACCCATAATAAATTTCACAAGCCTAGATAATATCCTCCAATTCAGATCTAAACTAGAGGCAATTCACCCTATATATAAAATAAATGCACAGCATGACCCTTCACCATATTGTTCCCTTAATACTGTGGACACTGAACATTAATTTGTTTGGTGTGATAACCAACATTACACACAACTTAAAACAATATCATCACTTTACTATTATAACCTCCAACAAAGACATAACACCTAATAAAGGGTATATTCTTTATATATAATTTGAAACCAAAGTAGGAAAAAAGAAGTGGGAATTAAACGAAAGTTAAAGCTGAAATGAACAAATTCGAATCATCACAGTTAAATAGGTGCCTTCAAATTCGGAAACACATTGAAAACATACTGAGAAACATATATAGTTTTCAAGAGCTTTCTTTGTTGTCTTTATTCGTACCATTTTTTAAACAATTTATAAAAAGTAAACTGATGAAATTGTGTGTGGGTGCTTTTAAACAATAGAGCTATAATTTAAACAAGGAAATGTAAATTTCATCATTTTGTGTGTGTGTGTGTGTGTGTGTGTGTGTGTGTGTTTAGAGCAACAGAGGCCGTAGCATGGGGAGGTGTATCTTTTTATGACAAGACTTGAATTTTTGACCTCTTAGGTCATGTTTGATTCACAAGGATTAATAGTGAAGTATTAATAATCTTATTAAATTAGTGTAGTATTCACTATCCAATAGGATTAATATTCATTGGATTAATAATCCCACCCCTACCCCATTATTAATAATCTTACAAATTTGTTGGATTAATTATCCATTGGATTAATAATCCTAAACCAAAATGTTAAAACAAACATAGGATAATTGGGCCCACGGATTAATAATCCTAATCCCATGTTGTAATCTACCCAATCAAACATGCTCTTAAGGGATTGCAAGAATTTTGTCTAACTCGATTAGCTTGAAGTGATTATATTCATTGCCAAAGCTATAATTTGATTAGATCTAAAAAATTCAACTCCAATAGAGCTATAATTTGGCTGGATCTCAAAAATTCAACTCCAATAGGTCATATTTTGTGTCAAATATGATTTAAGATTTGTTTCAAGTCATTTTTTTTTTTGTGTGCATTTGGAGCCCACAAAAATAGCTCTAACTAAACTTTTTCTCTATATTTCTCCTACACTATAGGAGCAATATTACTGAAAACACCAGTTTGGCACTGTAGTTAGCTGAAAACTAGTTTTGATATTGTTATTTTAAGAATGAATGACTTCACACGATAAAAATGAAAATGTGTGGGTATTTTTTTTTTTTTTGGATAAATTACATTAACTCCTTTGAAATTTATGATAATTAGAGAGACCACTTTTAAGATTTTGAAATGACACAAGCCTCTCCTGTTAGTGTTGTCGATTGGATGTTGTTAAAGAAAAAGGAATTTCTATTTACACAACTCATATTTATCTCTTTACACTTTCCATTTGAGATAAATTTTCCACTCAATTTTGTTCATGTGTGAAATTACTTTTAAGGACAAAAGATAAAATTCAAATAAATTTGATTATCTTTTTATACCCATTACACTTCAATCCATAGTCTTTTCTCATTTCTTCTTCTTTACTATATATCTACTTTCAAAAAGTAAAAATTATAATGTTTTGATCATAAAAGAAAGTAATAGACAAATAAATAGTGATGAAGGACCAACAAAAAAGTAAAATAATGGATTTTAAATTTTTATTTTTTAATTATTTTTTAATTTTTTATGTTTTCATTTCGTTTTTTAAGAGGGCTATTTGATTTTTTTTTGGTGCACCAGAACTGAACAAAATCAAATAACCCGAAACTATACTGTCGAACAACAAATACATATCTAGTAACTCACTGCCGAACAAAAAATACTTGCTCAGTAACCTACTACCGAACAAAAAATACATGTCCGGTAACTCACTATTAAACGTTTTCAGTTTCATTAACTTGACATTTTTATTTATATTTATTTATATTTTTTTTGCTTTGAAGGATTATGCTACTATTCATTATAGTAAGGCTAGTAGTGAATTGTTAATAAACTATAGTCATGAATTCATTAGAGACAACATTTGTTACATTTATCTACTTCTTAGTCACCCAGTACTTCTTAAAGCAAGTAATTAGATTCGTTTTCATCACCCCGTGTATGAATAGATGAGAGAAAACATATAGTACCTGTATTGATCAATTTAGTAACTACCGAAACTATCAACATAGATGGATTGTGGCAACATCTCAGTATGTTTTTATAAATATTTGTATTGACATATTTGACGATATTTGTATTGATTTTTATTTTTTATATTTTTATAGACGTTTGTACACTTTAAGTTTTTATAGATGCTTGATATTTTAATAAAAGTGAATTTGTAAACGTGCAGCAACAGATGGCTGTACAAATCTAATTTGTTTGGCAACATGAGACCGGAAAAATCCAAATTGTTTGGCAATGTATAGCTTAGGCCCATTACAAATTTAGAAGAAAAAATTATGTTTCAAGGAAAGTGAATATATAAACGTGCGGTAATAAATGACTGGACAAATATAGTTGTTCGGTAACATAACACTGAAGTAATTAAAAAAGAATATGCGTAATAAAAAAAAATCTATAAGGGTTTAATTTAGGATTAATTTTGGTATCAAAAATGTTTCATGCCCTCTTTTTCCCCCACCCCCTTTGATCCCCTCTCTCTCTCATTGGTTACATTTTTTTTTTTTTTTTTTTTTTTTCCTGCTCCTCCAATCACCACCCGTCACGTGTGTGTGGGGGTTGTGATTGGAAGGGGTCTCTATCATGACTCTTTTGGTATTATAAAGAGTGTAATGAAAATTTCAATTATTTCTTAAAAGTGTAATGAGGAAATAGGTATAAAGAGATAAATTGTGATGTAATTAGAATTTCCTAAACAAAAGTGGCTTGTTACATTTTTGCCCCTATAATTGAATGATTGACGCCTCATCTAATTGTTTCTGTATAGTGAGGCTTACTCGTTTCTTATTTTATTTTTTCAAAAGAAAGTGAAAGGCTAACTCATTGTTTTTCCCCATTTTTTTTTGGGGGCGGGTGAGACTTTGTGGTTGAGATTTGAAAAAGTAGATGGTAACCCTATCATTCACTTTGTCAAGTGTGGGTTTGAATCATATGATTTATCAATATATATATGGTGATTACTTTGAAGCCTAGAAAGCCATTTGATCCAATTTGCAGCAGAGATGCTAAAATTTCCAACTTTAACTACAAATGACTTATTTTCTAACACAATCCTTGACTCAACAAACTTTTCAAATGCTTTTAGGCATTCCACATGGCGTAAATTAAGTAAATTCTTATTTTAAAATTAAATTAATACACAAGCTTGATAATAATACTTAACCCTTTTGATCCTACCCCTTCAGCAGATGATCTAATGTAGCCCCAGTCTCTACACAATCAACTTTGTTATATTATATATCTTTTTTGGTCTGAACTTTTACCAATTAACCTAAAATCAATTAGTTTTAGACCTGTTATCAGCGATTAGCCTGTATCCTTCCTCCCTCCTAGTTAGCAACTCTTCTTCAGCCAGCTCAATATTATCTTCCACATCATCATCCACCACATCTGCCAGGTCATCTTCCTCTTCCTCTCCTCTGGGTTGCACCTCACCATTGACATTAGAGCTGCCAAACTCGTCAACTCCTTCTAATTTGTTGCATGTGCAAGTTACTATTACCTCCTTCACAATCTGCTCTTCACAAACTCTGATAGGATACATTCTTTCTTTGCATTCCAGATGCACATTTGCATTTATCGGCTCCATAACTTTGGTGGCGATCTTGATCTTTCCACAACGAAAAGATGCTGCCTCATAGGTATCACCATCAAAGTACATCACCTCCCCCCATAAGCTTCCAATCCTTCTGAAGGTGTCTGTATTCCAGACATTGAGCGGTATTCCGTAGCAACTCAACCACACAAACCTCTCTTGCTCAGGACATATATTTGTTGACCAATCCTTTATGAACTCACACCATTCCAGAAACCAGGCAGCAACCTTGCTTCTATTGATTCTCATATCCTCCTTTGACTTGAAAGTTAACACCACATCACGACCTCCTCCCTCTCTTACTAACACTTCTGTCATTCCTTGTCGTTTGAGCTCTTCTTTGATTGTCTGAACAGAGAAAATTGGTTTGAGCCTTAGAATGATGCTTTCATACAACCATCCATTACCTATCTCCTCCACATTGATAGTAATCTTGTGCTTTTCAACTGCGATCCCTCCCTTTAGGACCTCTGCAAACGATCTTTGATCAATGCCTTGATGCCAGCTTTTCAGCCTAGAGTCGACTGATACAGGTGGCCTCTCCATCGTCCTCCTTATTGCAGGCTTCAACCATTTATTTTCTTCATTGCCCTTCCCATACTCTGCAGTTTTAACATTCAGTTTTCTATCATCTACCCATAACCCATTCGCTTTTTGTGCTGCCACATTGGCTGCAACAAGGCAATCATACCGCACAAACCCAAATCTTGAATTTGAAGATCTCCTTCGCTTCTGAGGAATGAATACATCCCTAACCACCCCGAACTTTGTGAACAGCTCATACAAACCTCTTGGATTCATTGCTTCAGGTATATTGTCCACAAATAGAGTGAAGAGCCCCGATCTTCTTCCATCAAACCTTCCTCCTTGATTCCTTGATCTTCCTCTCTGTTTCAGTACTGGAATCCACCCACCTTGCTCTTCTCGTATTCTTTCTCGCATACTGTAGGCAGTGACCAGCAGCTTGGTTGCAACAAGACTGTTAGACGATGGACTTCTTGGCCTCATAACCTAACAATCCCTCCCCAAAAGAACCACCATTGTTTACTCTCACAGGGATATAGGGCTCTAATATCACAAGTTCGTCGAGAATTCAAGCTTTATACTTAGACGAAAACGTTTCAGATCCATAAAATAAATATTCATAATTTAACCGACAATGATGTGATATAATAGGTGTCAATTTTTTATTTATCACATACTCAACATATAGGGTTCTACTACTTTATCACATCATTGTTAGTAAATTTAAAATTATAAATAAATTAAGAGTCTCTAACATTTCTCTATGCAATAATAAACTAATCAATAATAATCATAATAATAATAATAAAACTTAATCTTTTATACCTTGAGCCATGTAGTTATGGTTGAATAGAATACCACCTTTTATTGTAGCTTTAGTCTCCACTCCAAAAGCTAATTTAACCTTCACACCGACAAATATTGAGCAGATTACAAATTCTCTCTCTCCTTGGTCATTTTTTTAATGCTTGTTTTCTCTTGGTGATTAGATGAAAAGTTTCTAGGAAAAAATTGTATATGTTGCATATAAATATAGTGTGGGAAAAGCTTTATACTTAATAATAAGACTACTAATTTTATTTTTTTTCTAAATGAAGGTCAAATGTATCTACCTTGGGGAAGATTTGATTTATTTTGAATTAATGTGGGAGACCTGATTCATTTTGAATTCTTTAATTTAGAATTAAAAAGCTTATATTTATTTGTTATGAGTAGACAATCCATTTCCTGTCATTATTTCTATGGTATTATATCTCATCATATCATATTTAATTATGCAATATTTGATGTTAAATTTAATAATTATGATAGTCTTTGTTGTATTGTTTATTATATCCCCATTATGGTGTTCTTTCTTAACTTGGTTAGTTATTAGATTGGTTTTTAGAGTTTTTATAACTATTGGACTATAATTCTGAATATAATTCTTTTCATATTTTTCTACCAATTAAAAAAAAAAAAAAAATTCCATGAACATTCATGATTTGTTCTTTAGATTTCATAAGCATTTTAATGTGATAATGGGAATGCATTTAAGATTCACAAAGTCACATAGGTTCCATGAATCACTTTAATATGATCATTAAAGTCAATTAAAAATTCACGAATATAACAATTATGGCCATTAAGGCCAGTAATGATGAGTTTCATGAATCAAACATTCTTTCACTTGCCTAATGAACAGTTACATATTTGATTCCAAATTAGATGTACGTACCCATTTAAATATGGCAACCATTCTTAACCTTAATTCTTATAATCATGGCAGTTACATATCATTAGTTCCCAGAGTTTGAATAAGGTCATAGAGGATAGGCCATTATTAGAGATCTTTCTAAAAATGTTGTAATTTAATAATCATGATTTACAAGTGCAAATGTCCATTTTTAATCAAAATAATAAAAAAAAAATCTGACACAATGCCGAATCAATATGCTAATTTATATGTCCCATCCTAATAGATAGAAAGGATGTCTTGTAATTTATTATAAGGTAAAAACTGATAATAAAAAAGAATAAGTCCAAAATATCCTTTCACTAGTTTTTTAAATAATCAATTTTTTTCTCCCTAATTTATTTAAACTATTTTTGCATTGGGCAAATTTCACTTTACCTCCTGTGCTTTGGGCTATGTGCGGTTTACCCTCTAACATTTAGAAATAATCATACAATTCCCACGTAATTTGTGAACCAAAACACATTGTTAACTTTTCCATCTAAGTTAACTGGCAGTGACATTGACGGGCTGATTTAATGAGTAAGCCATTGTTTAAGACATAAATATCCTTTTCATATTTTCAAATTTATAAAAGAATGCCATTATTCGTTCTCTCAATTTTTTTTTGGATATAGATCTTTCTCTCTATTCTTTCTCTCTATTTTTTTTTTTAACACAGATCTTCCTCTCTATTGTATACTATCCCTTTTCCCCTTTCCCCTTCTAGTTCTCTCTCTAACACCTCCGTACCTACATTTTATCTTGTGAATGAACTTTGAATTTGTGAATTTTTTTTTTGTTCTATTATACATGGTGCATGTATATATACAATACATGCATATATATATATATATGTGTGTACATATGTATGTATTCAACCTACCACCACCACTAATTTTATTTATTGCATTTTTTGTATGTGGTTTTTAGTGAAAAACATTTATGTATTTAATATAATGTATCACCACGATTTTGTGGGTGTTTGGAAAGTTGGTTTTTATGTAAGTTTTTTTAGTTGTACGATATTATTGGATAAAAATTTTTTAGTGTTTGGGAAGATAATTGCATTTTTTTTGTGATTGGATGTGATGTTTGTGAGAGAAAAAGTGAAATGATTATGGACTTGTATGTGATATTTTGTTTGGATGTGTTTTTTTTGATTTTGCAAAACTGTTGTCTTTTAGTGAAAAAAATGAAAAAAAAATTTGAGAAAAAAATGGTGCTAGTGGGTTGTATTTAATTTTCATAATTTCTATATCACCACAAGTTCGGAATTCAATCTTAATGAAAAGCACACTACCACCATTTCTGTACACAAGTTAATCTTATTAAAAAAAAAATAGAAATTACACACACACGCATATATATAAATATATACAAATATACTATTAATATACGGGTTGTGCTACATCCTCCTAATTTTTGACCCCCTAATCCCTCTAAATTTCAAACCAAGGCTAAAAAAAAAAATTACCCAAAACGACGTCGTTTTAGGCATTAGGGAGATTAGGTGAGACTTTTTTAGGGGGACAAATCATTTTCCTTAATATACGGAGTTATGTATTTGCGAGCGAATCAGTGAAGTGTTCATGACTGTGCAACCCACTAGCTGGGGAAGCTATATGGTCATGGATGAATTGAATCTTTATAATAACACACAAATCTCATATGGGTCTCAACAAAAAGTTATGCTTGATGGCCCCTTCATTTTTGAACCACCAATGTCCCTCATCTTCACTCTTCCTCTAAAGCTCTCTGCTAATCTTCTTTTTATCTATTTTCTCTCTAGAATCTACACAAGGGTTACAGGGGTTGTGGTGGTGAAAAGGAGACGTGTGAAAACTGTTAAGGATTGTATTCTCATTAGTGGTTATAACGAATTTTGCTATAGTTGGTAACTATGGAAGGAAGAAGAAAGAATATATATAGGTTTAATTCGAGAGAGAGAGAGAGAGAGAGAGAGAGAGAGAGAGAGAGAGAGGATAAGGGCATAAAGGTCAATTTCTATGTTCTGTTAATAGAAGTTTGTGTGCGTTTTGATCCATAAACTATGTGGAGGTTATGTGATAATTTCCAAACGTAGGAAGAGTAAACTGCACATGATCTAAACTATAGGGAGTTAAAGTAAAATTTGCCTTTTTGCATATTTAGCTGTAAGAAGAAATTGTACCAAACAATTTGACACGTACTCTCAAAATAAAATAAATTATAAACAACTCATATAAATTATATCAAATAACATCCAAAAAAAGCACATGTAAGTAATTAAATTTTAGCAAATTTGAAACTTTATATTAAAATGACACAAGATTTACTATCACTAAAATTTGGCAGGGATATAACAGACCATTGAAGAGGGAAATTTTTGAGGACTTGTTAAGTTTTGGCAATAAAAACTCAATTGGTAATCTGTTAGGGTTGCTCTAGCCCCTTTTAACTCGGTTTTCAAACATTGTCAAAATGTTGTTAAATAAAATTAAAATCTAAGTATCAAAATTAAATGTTAAAACTTTTTAATATGAAAAATTGTTTAATATTTACTAAAATCTAGTGCTGAAATTAATCAAACCATTCAATATATAAAAAAAATTTAAAAATTTGAAATTTATTAATTATTTTCTTACATTATTTGTATTTGTAATAGTGGTAGGATGGTGATTGGTGGTGTGATGGAGTGACTACATTGACGATAGCTATGGTGGTTCTGTAGTTACAAGACCGTGGGAGTGATTACATGGCAATTGTGGTGATGTTTGTGTGAGGTAGAATAGGCTTGGCGAAATTGATGGTGGCTACAGCCGCGATGGAGGAGGTGGTAGTAATAATAGAACCTTAGTGACAATGATTGGTATGTTAACAATAGTAGTAACAATGAATAGTAGTGATGTGATGATGATAATAATGAATCTTTCCAAACACTTTTTATATTTAAATATTATATTTTCAATTTAAATATTAAAAGTGTTTCGAAAGATGATTAGATTAAAATAATTTATTAAAAGATAAAATAAGTTAAAATAATTAATAAGATAAGATGTCATATCAAATCAGTAATCATTTTATTTTTTTTCTCATAATATCAAATCAACTATAAAAAAACCAACAAACTTTTTTTTTCAAATACAATTATTTTAATCAAACTAAAATAGTTAAAAAAATTAAAAAATTAATAAAATAATAAACTTTCCAAACAAGACCATGCATAAAAATATAATACTTATATGATTAAGAGCATTTCCAACTGTTTAGCAAAATTTTCACCAAATATGAGTAAAAAAAAGTTGATTTTCTTGATCTGATACGCGTAGCTCCAATGATTATGGTTACTGTAGTGTGCATCAAAAAATGAAAGGGACATCCGGTGGGTCGACCGGTTCAATTTTTTTTTAAATCGTTTGAACCAGTAATTTAAACTATTTGAACCAGTTCGCAGACCAATTTTTGCATGAGCCGATCGACCAAGTGGTCAACCGGGTGGTCGACCCCGTAGTGTAAAATTTTCACAAATTTCTACTTTAACGGCTATGCACAGTGAATTGGTAAAAGGAGCAAGCCGTCCTCAGTTTGGTGAAACGTTTGATATTTTCTTAATTTGATATTGTTTTGGTGCAACCGTTGGAGCACAAAAAGCTATTTTTTTTCGTCAAATTTGAATTTGATGTTGGATTTGGTGAACGGTTGGAGAAGCCACTCGGTTGACCACCTGGTCGACCACCTTAGCATTTTTCAAGTAACAGAAATGAAGGCAAAAATTGAAAATTTTCTCTTACCGGTCGACCACCCGGTTGACCCTCTCTGTTTGATGCATGCTACAGTAAACGGTTGGAGCTGTTGGTATCAAAATGAGAAAATTGGCTTTTTTTTTACTCAAATTTCGTAAAAAATTTGTTCAACCATTAGAGATGCTCTAAAGTAGCACAATTTGCCGTATATATTTGATGTAGGGAACAATGGATAACAAGGGGTTATTGGGATCATGGACTACTACTATGTACCATTTAATTTGTGAAACTTTCTCTTGTCTATTAAAAGGAGACATAAAAATAATGAATTAATATCACTATTTAAATGAATAAAAATTGAATTAAAACATTACAAGTCTCTTTGGTAATGTTTATATTTACAAAATCATAAAAATTGTAAATAAAAATTTGTTTGGTAATCAATTTTTGTTTTCAAAAGCTTGTAAATTATTAAAAAAGTTACTAAAATTTTGTCATTAAGAAAAAGTTGATTTCGTTTGTTCAAATTTTTTTCATCATTTTCTCATCTTTTTCGACTACCACCTATAACTCATCACCACTTCTGGTTATCATATTGGCCATACCTACTTTTAGCTATTGCTGTCGATGACTGCTTTCAGCAACCACCTCCAATCGCCTTACCATCAGTATCAACCACCTTTGACCACCACTTCTCATCAACGACAATACCTTTTGCTGAAAATCATCTTTGACTACTATTTTTAACTGTTAGCAACCACTTTAGGCCACTGCCAATCGCTTCTCACTAGCAACAATCACTGTGGTAGAAACCACCTCCGACTCTATCTCTAACTGTTGACAACTACTTTTAGCCTATATCTTTCGCCAACTACCCCTCTCGTTTGTTTTCAAGAGAACCTTTTAAAATACATAAATATAAACATATAATCCTTTTTGTATGTGTGTGTGTGTGTGTGTGAGAATAAAAAACAACAAACAATTAAATATTCCCAAATTGCACCTCCTTCTCCCCACAATCCTAAATAATTTTTGATAAATTACATTCACTCCAAATATGGATTCTTCCCTTATATTTTTAAAATTACAAATATTTCATTGACAAATTTTTTCTTAAAACTAACCTAAAAAAAAAAAAAAAAACTAGAAGTTAAAATTTCTCAAATGCCCTCTAATACCAATTAAAATTATCATACTACTCTTATTTTTATCCATCCACCAAATCCCTCCCTTTACACCATTATAATATTCTCTAACCTTCATCAGCGAATCGGCAACACATAATATTTGTAGACAAAAACGATAATAGTGGTCTTGTTTGGTGTAACTGTTAAAATAGATTATAAATTATAACTTAACAGATTATAGATTATAATTTTAATCAGAAGTTGTTAATCTGTTTGGTGTAATTGTTGGATTATATATTTAAGTTGCTGAGTAGTGTTTGTTAAATAAGTTGTGAAGTAGCTTTTTCAATTAACTTTTATTTTTTGTTATTCACTATTTATCTATATTTCTCATAAAAAATAATAATAATATTCTATAATCCATTTGGGTCTTTTTCTATTTTAAAAAAATAAAAAAATCTAAGAGTATAATCGTGAATTAACATGTTCATAAAGAAGATTTAGATTCGATTGAATTTATTGATTATATAACAACAGAGTTCAATATCTATTTATACAAGAATCTGATTAGCTAACCTAACCATAACAAACAACTAACTACTGAACTAAACTGTAGTTAAGTAATAACAAACTATCTATAACTAACTAACTAAGCTTGCACGTGTATGGGTTGTAGTTATAACTGTTGCTGAGAAGGATGCAGCAGCTCATGTGTAAGCTTGACAGATGAAGACTCAAGTGGCTCAGATGGCTTAGCAAGCTGTGATGGCTGATATGGTTTATCAGTCCCCCATAAACAAACAGGGCTAGGAAGAACAGTGAGTTTGGATTGAAGATATTGAAACCGAGAAATAGACAAGGTATGGACGCGCCCCCGGGAACTCTCCGAATATCCGCGCCCATACCTGCGAGGGCAGGGCCCGAATTCTCGTTTTGTTCTCTGAGCTACTACAGTTTGGACTCAAATGTCACGATTCTAAATCTAATCTTACAATGTGCGATGTAAGATCAATAAATCACCAAAGAGTCCAAATCTGGCAAATCGTTTTGAAAAACTGATTTTTATAAAGAAGTGCCAAATATGGACTGCTTTGCCAGATACAGAGTCGCCATCTAAATATTTTATTTTGGGGGAATTTAGGAAATCCTGACTCGTGCCTAAGGCCACGTGTTCGTCATCACCAAAGTTGCTTCGGCTCGGGAACTTGGGTACGAGAGGGGAAGGTCATTTAATGAGCACCCCCGCTTGCCCGATCAAAGATTGGCCTGTACCAAGCATGATATCTTGTTTTTGAATACACATGTGTTCTTATTCCGATTAATTAGCTAATCTTACTATGTGATGCGCACAACAAACAAGTATAGACTAGATCGCCTAATTTGGAACAAAACATTGCATGTTCGTTTAAAAACGGTTTGAAGTTTGCTACTCACAAGTAGGCTAAAACGCGATTTTGAATGAATTGTTCCAATTCAAGTAATCCAACCTTCACCCAATCCAACCTTCACCCACAGGCATTCAGGCAGTTATATCAAATAAGCAGTTAGCCTCATGGCAAGCATACTTTCATGGTAGTCAATAACACACATGTAGTATGTTAAAGCGTAAACACTCACAGTGTACTCCGAACCAAAACAAAGAACTAGTTAGAAATCAGGCATGATCCTAGTTTATGTTAAGATGGCTAATACAACACATGCGAAAATGAAACTAAAATAGGCTCGGCTATTCTAGAAATGGCATATGAAATGCAACTTGATACATGTATTCAAATTGAAATTGAAATACAATGCAGTTAGTATGATGTGCCGAGCCCGGTGCATGTAATACAAATGAATGGATGCACACATGCGAACATAACATATGCTAGATGAAATATGCCCTAAAACTAACCATCGTAAGCGGTTAAGTAAAAGGGAGAAAGAAATGGAGGATAGAAGACATGCATCACACACACGCACGCTTATTACAATAATGTGCCCTCTCGACGGAGGGACCGAATAAGAAGCTAACTAGCTAATTGTAGACACCCTATTTTTGACCGACCTTAAGACTTAGACGTCACCGATTGAGCGCTCGGTGATGTTGCATATTGTGCTCGTTCAGAAGTCTCAGAGTCGCGACCGTGAGCCCTGCCTCCGGACTTCCGAACCCACTTCCGAACCCTCTTCTGTACCTTGTCTCAGTCTGCGAACCAGACTCGGTTTTCTCTGTTTCTCTTCCTGAAGGGAGAGAGAGGTCCTGTAGACCATGTCTCAGTGGCCGTAGGCTACATTTTGTGGCCGTAGGCCATTTTGCCCATTTCGGAGCCCGGTTCCCGGTTTTCGAAGCCGTCAGGCCGTGTGCCTCGGTTCGGGACCGTCTAACCATCTCCGATTCCTCCGGTTTTTGGCATACATCTTATTTACTCCCTTTTGAGGGACACTGAGGCCTGAGAGACCCACTTCGTGGTCGAATGCCACTTTCGATTAATGACCTATTTTCGGGACCCCGAACTGCGTGTTTTGGCCCCCGAGCATTCGTTTTGCATCGGTTTTTGTTCATTTTTGGAAGGTACCTCTGTTTTATCACCAGGAAGGTCACTGAAGGGTGGGAGGCCAGCAATTGTCTCAGCAACCAGTTACATTCCTCCGACGCCCTCCGACGCCCGTTTTTCCCACTTCCGAGCCAATGTTGACCACCCTAGGGCCATTTTCTCCAACCCCAAACCACATATTTGTGTTGTACACACATGGGAGGACCCTAAAATTCTATGGCCAGCCAGTAATTCTTTTGTCCATTTTGAAACCTCTTTGAAAAGTGGCTTGTTGTCTCTCCTGTTTTACAGTTGCCAATTTCCAACCACAGGGTCTTGTTAAGCACACATGGGAGGCCACCAATATGTGGTGGCCGGCCAGAAAATCAGCTTTTCATTTTTTCCCCTTGGCCGGCCGGCCATAGGGGGTGGCCGGCCGGCCACCTACAACAAAAATACCTAGTTGGCCATGATCCTTGGGAGATGTGCCTTACAGCTGTATAGCTTTTTCCCCCAAAATATCTGATTTCGGGGGACTTTTTGTAGAGAAGGGAACTTAATCCCTTAAGACTACACACTTTCCCTCCATTGCTCATTGACACTTGCATGTATACAGCAGCCCTAGCTTTCCCTCAAGGTTTTGGAAGATTGCTCTTAAGCTCACACATACATATCTCTCCATTTCTCTCTCATTTTCTCTAAGTTTTGGACCATTTCTCCATCACCACCAAGCACCACCACCACCACTCCATTTCCAGCAGCTTGGAGGGCTTTCCAGCAGCTAGGAAGCACCATTTCTCAAGCCAAAAGGGAGCAAAAGTTTGGTCTTCAAGGGTAAGTGCCAATCTCCCTCTTTTGTAGCACTTTTTTGTCCCATTTCTTAGCCCTATTTTCTTGCTGTTTTGGGCTCCAACCCTAACTGAAAGGGTCATTATTTTGAGCCATTATTCATGTTTGTTTAAGGGCTCAACCCTGTTTGAGCCCCCTATTTGATACTTGCTTCAATACCTCTTTGTATGCCATTATTTTGCATGGTATTTCTAGCCTATGTGTGATCTGTTTTCGAGCATGATATAAACTGTGAGTGGGCTTATTTTGAGTCCCTCTACAATATTGTAGAAGGGATCAACACTGTTGGGGGCCTCCATGCTGTACTTACCATTATACCCCTCTTTGGCCCCCATTTTTGCATGCTCTTTTAGGCTTATCTAGCTTCTGTTTTCGGCCATGATCAGAACTGAGAATGGCCATATTTTGACCTTCTTGGCATATCTCATTAAGGATCTTTAGTTTTTTGATGTATATTTGGCCTACTTCATGTTATACCCCTCTTTGGCCCCCATTTTTTGCATGCTTTTTTAGGCTTATCTAGCTTCTGTTTTCGGCCATGATCAGAACTTAAAATGGCCATATTTTGACCTTATTGGAATATCTTATTAAGGATCTTTGGCTGTTTGGTGAATGCTTTGTATACCTCATGTTATAGCCTCTTGTTGACCTATTTCTTGCATTGCATTTTGAGCATGTTTTCATACTGATTTGAGGCTTATCATCTACTGTAAATGTTCATATTTTTAGTCCCTATTCAGTGTTGTAGAAGGGTATTTTTCCATTTGGGCTTTGCATCTATCACTTGCTTCATTACCTCATTTGCGGAGCCATTTTTGTATGCCATTTTAGCCCTACTTGTGATTGCTATTTGGCCATGTTTTGTACTGTAAAAATGTCATTTTTGGGGCTTCCTTGCTTCTTCCTTTTCATGTCATGTATCAATTATGCATGTATGGTATAGCTGTAGGCCATTTTATGCATTGAAATCCATGTTTCGGAATCATCTCATATATCGGGTATTATTTCGCCTCATTTCGGGGCTGTTTTGCCCCTCATTTTGTCACTGATTTTTGCATGTTTGCATATCATATTCCATGCCTTTGCCATGTCTCATCAGAGTGGCATTTCGGTGCCCGAGGGTCCATTTTCTCAGTTTGCGTGCCCGTGTGCACGCATTTTGAGGCATCTTGTTTTCATCTCACGGCCTCTTATGTGAGTGTGGCCGAGGCCCGCTTATGTTAGTATAAGTCCATATTGCATTGTGTATGCCATTGTAGCCTCATTGCATTGCGTATGCCATTTTTTCGGTTTGCGTGCCCGTGTGTACGCATTTCGAGGCATCTTGTTTTCATCTCACGGCCTCTTATGTGAGTGTGGCCGAGGTCCACTCATGTTAGTATAAGTCTAATTTGCATTGCGTATGCCATTTTTCTCGGTTTGTGTGCCCGTGTGCACACATTTCGAGGCATCTCATTTTCATAACATTGTGCATGCTAGGTCATATGTTAGTTGCATTCATGCATATCATGCATTTTGCATTGTGTTCGGGATAAGAGTTTGCCCGGGCACGGGAAACGAGGCACGTTTCGTGCTCCGAGCGACGGAACGGGTCTCAATTCCCAAGTCACCGACACTCCAGATTACTCATGATGGAGTTAGGTTTTGTTGCAGCATTCATCCTATATTGAGTTGTGCAATTCGGCTCCTCGGCCATCATGCATCGATATGCGTGATTGGTGGCACGAGGATCGAGGCATGCATATATTTGTGAAATACATTGCTATGTCCCTCTCCTGCTCTCTGTTGCAGCAAAATGAAGAATCAGTAACTTTTCGGAGCCTGGCACGCATTTTGAGAAACATTGCAAACAGAGGCTAATTGGGACATCCCAGTGGATTTCCGCGCAAAGTAGTCCAAACATGTAGCATTCATCAGAATCAAGGTAGTCCCTGGCTTGCATGCCAGTTTTATTATTTTCTTAGTTAATTTGTAAATTAATTAGGAATTTGTATATTATTCAGACTGTATTATTCGGACTTTATTATTCTTTCATTCGGGACTGTATTATTTATTCGGACCCTCTGTGCGAGGGCATAAATGTAATAAGTGTGGGTGAGTGTGATGTATGTCTTCCAACCCCACGTCTTTCTTCCCTTTTATTTATCTGCTTATGATGGTTAGATATAGGACATATTTCAATTAGCATACAGTATGACAGCATGTTTGCATCATTCATCTGTTTTGCACGCATATAAGCATCATACAAACTGCATTTGTATTTCAATTCCAAGTTGAATACATGTTAGCTGTAGCATTCCATATGCCATGTTTAGGATAGCCGAGCCTGCTATAGTTTGCATTTTTGCATGTGTTGCATTAGGCACTTCTGTATATTTAGGATCATGCATGATTTCTAATGAGCTTCTGTTTTGGCTTGGAGTATTCAGTGAGTTTTTATGCTTTAGCATCCTTGCATGCATGTGAGTGTTGCCATGAATAGCATGCTTACCATGAGGCTAACTGCTTATGTGATATAACTGCCTTGAATGCCTGTGGGTAGAGGTTGAGTTACTTGAATTGGGACAATTCATCAAATGTTTGTTTTAAGCCCACTAGATAGTGGCAAAATCATGTTTTCTTAAGCCCACCCGAGGGTGGCAAATCCACGTCTTAGCCTACTTGCAGGTAGCACCATCAAACCATTTTCAAACAAACAAAAATGAAATGCTTTGTTCCAATTCAGGCGACTCAGTCTATACTTGTTTGCTGCGAGCATCACATAGTAACCTAGGCTAATAATCGGAATAAGAACGCACAATGTTTTCAAAAACAAATATCATGGTTAGTAGAGGCCGGTCTTTGACCGGGCGAGTGGGGGTGCTCACGAAGTGACCTTCCCCAATCGTACCCAAGTTCCCGAGCCGAGGCAACTTTGGTAATGACAGACATGTGGCCTTTGGCACCGAGTCAGGGTTTCCTAAATTTCCCATTAAAAAAACATTTAGGTGGCGACTCTGTATCTGGCAAAGCAGTCCATGTTTGGCACTTCTTTCAAAAATCAGTTTTCTCAAAACGATTTGCCGGATTTGGACTCTTTGGTTCGAGATTAAGAACCGTGACATTTGAGTCCTTCGAACTGTAGTAGACCCAATATCGAACCAGAACGGGGGGGGACTCGCACTCCCTTCCTCGGGATGTGTTCGGGGACGTCTACACTAATCTAAGTTAATTAAACTAATTATTACACAACAAATTAATTAACTAATTCTAGTTAACTAATTATTACAAAATGAATTGAAATAGCTAAACGCATTAATTATTAAGGGTACAAATCAAAGCAAAAGCTAGCTATCTAAGCATGGTAGCTAAGGAAAGCAGTAAAACAGGAGGTTCTTGGAGGGAGAAGATTGGATGCATGCTCGGTCGCCTTGTTCGGAAATCCAATGCAATGCCCCGATTTGCCTTTGTTTCCATTTGTTCTCAAAAACTTGCACCAAGCTCCAGAATGCTGAAACTCCACCTAGGGAAACCTGTGGGAGGGTGGCCGACCACTTTTGGTCTCTCCAGACACCTGCCGACCACTTTTGGTTGTTAAAAAACCAGAAAATGGTCGGCCAGCTAATTTTTCTGGGTGGCTGGCCGGCCAATTGTTGCTGCTGAATTCCAGTTTGCTGCAATAGAGAGCAAGAAAGGGCATGACAATGTATTTGCAAGATATGTGTGTACAACCACCCCCCTATCATGTTATGAACTCAATAGGGTGTGGTTTTTGACCCTCGGGCCACCAATTGCGCATTTCAATGCATGATGGCCGAGAGGCAAAGTTGCACAATTCAATGTAAAATAAATGCACAAGTAAGCACATAAAGCCTAAAACTCTATCATGTATGATCAAGAGCGTCGGCGACCGAGAATTGAGGCACGTTTCATCACTTTAAGTATGAAACGTCCCTCGTTTCCCGTGTTTGGACTAACACCTAATCCAAACAACAATGCAACACATAACATGGTATACACAATGCGACTCAAGCATACAAACGTGGGAGGGACAAGCAGACAAACATGCAATTAACATATTAGCATACACAATGCGAATGAACTACATGGCATACACAATACTCATGACAACTAGCATACACAATGCAAATGGTAACTAGCATACACAATGCAATGACTAACATGGCATACTCAATGCAATATGATCATGGCATACACAATGCGAAGTAAGAGCATGGCATGCGCAATGCAAACAACAACATAACATGCACGATACGATGTGACATGGCATACACAATGCTCAATGGGCTTAAACCGAATGTGGGTAGACCTCAGCCATGCCAAAACAGAGGCCATAATGCTAAAATGAAGACACCAAAAACACATGTAAGCATGCATGCCAATTGGCTCGCCAATTAAGGTACTAAGGTGTAACTCTCAAGAACACTTAAAGAATGAAAAGCGTGGAAGTGTAACAACACTAAGTGCACTGGAATAAGGTAAGAAATGATGCCAAATCATTCAAACAACACAAGTATGGCATGCTAGGGTCCTTAAAGCATGAAGCTAGTAAAGAGGACTACAAAGGAGGCATGCAATACATGGCACAAATGCATGAACTAAGCATGGACAGAGCTCAAGTAGGTCAAAATAAGGACCTAAACATGCTGAGACGAGGGCTCAAAGGCCTAGGCATGCAAGCATACGAGCTAAGGCATAAACTAGGCAACAATGCATAACACTCGAAGGCACTTAAAGCATGATTGAGGTAGGAACATGGCAATGCTAAATGCTTTGAAATGTCATGTTAAGTGATGCCAAATCATGTACACAACACAAATGAAGCATGCAATGGTACTCAAAGCTTGAGCCAAGCAAGAGCATTTGTACTACAAGTATACAAAACATGAAACATGTGACCAAGGCAACCCAAAACAGTCCTAGAACATGTCAAAATGAGTTTAAATTATGCATGGAAGGAAGACAAAATAAGCTAGCATGAAGGGCATAAGGCATGATGCATACAAGGCAAATAAGGTGGATTACACTACACCTATTAAGACCAAGCATGTGATGACTTAACAAATAAAAATCAGAGTTATATCATGGCATAATAACCCCAAATAAACACTGAAATGATGGCTCGCAAGCTAAGGCATGAAGGCATACGCAATGGTTCATGTTAAGGCATAAAGGGGGAATCCCTCCAACGCATTGAATGAGTGACAAATGTGAATCCATGGCCATGACACATGGACTAAAATCACATAATAAATGATGCCAAATCATTAAAATAGTCCAAGAAATGCATGCTAATGGACTTGATACACAAAGCTAACAAGCTAGATTGAACCATGGCTATACAAAGCAAGTCATGCATGACCAAAACAACTAAAATTAGACCTTAAGCATGGTAAAACATGAATGAAATCTTCTTAGAGCTAAGCCAAAAGTATGCTAAAATGACATGTCAAAGCATGATGCATGTTAGGCTATTTCATGGAATTACACTACAAGTGTATGGAGCATGCAAGGGGCCAACAAACCCATCCAAAACAGAGTCATGGCATGCTAAAACATCACCAAAAACATGCTGAAATGGAAAGAAAACAAGCTAGAATGACATGCTACTTCATGAAGCATACAAAGCTAGTTTGTGTGATTTACACTATAAGTGTATTAACCATGCATGGAGTGACCAAACCAAACAAAAACAGTGGTATGCCTGAGCAAAATAACCACAAATACAAGCTAAGATATGGCCAACAAAAGCTTAACAAAGATGCTCAAACATGAGGCATATGAAGCAAGTAAACAAAATACAAGGAGAGGGGATGACCCTCTCCTATTTAGGATACCAAAACCATTTTTCCACCACTAAAAATCCTCTGGATTTCATTGGTAGAAAGGTCATGCAAAGGGTTTAACAAGAGCCTAAAGGAATGGCTCAAAACAAGGCCTAAGAAGGGGTAAATCACCCCAAACAAAAAAGTGACCTTAAACAACTATTTTAAAAATGCAAAAATAGAAATTTTTCTAGTTAAGAATTAAGCTTAAAAACGTATGCAAGAAGGGCTAAAAGCTTAAGCAAGAAAGGGGGATATAAAGGTCAAATACTCACCCTTGAAGACCTCCTTTACAACTGCAACTCTAGCAAATTCTTTGAGCTTAAACCAGTCCAAGAACACCAAAAACAACCCCTTAGCACCTCAGCAACCAAAGGAAGGTGTTTGAGTGTGTGTTTGTGTGTTAAACTAAGACAAAATAACACTTTAAGGCACAAAATGGGAACAAACAAGGAAGAATAGATACAAGTGTATATCTATCTCTCAAGCCTCAAGTTTCTGAACCTAGAGGAGGGAGGAGAAGCCTCCCTCTTATAGAAACTAAAAGGCAAAGCTTCTTGGAGAAGCTAATCTTCAAACAAATCCCTCCATACACGTGTACGGAGGATAGCTCTAATGCCCTCCAGCTGTGCCATCTGGAGAAAAATATCTCCAAAAAGGTGCCAAAAAACAGCTGACCACTTGAAGTGGTCGGCTTGCTACTTAAAGTGGCCGACCGACCACTTCAAGTGGTCTCCCAAGACAAAAACTAGTTGGCTATAGGTGAGAGAGGTCTAGAGTATGAAAAAAAGCTAGTGGTGTGGTTGTCGACCAGAAAATGTGGCCCAAAGACCAAGCAAGCCAGTTATCCGACCAGAAAACTGGCTAGCAGAAGGAAAAGTGGTCTCCAAGGAGAAAAAGTGATCTCCCACCCTTGTACCACCTTTCAAACAAGGAAAACAAGGTTTGTACCAAAAACAAACCAAAGCGAATGCAAGACGAGAGATCGAGAGGCAAGGCACACGGCCGAAAGCCTCGAAAACTGGTCTATGAGCATCAAAAGTGGTATGCCACCATAAAAGTGGTCTCCCGGACCACAGTGTTCCTCTAGGCAGAGGCAACAAGGTGCGGTTCAAAAACCATGCTAAACGGAGAACGTTAAGCGGTCCCGAGCCAAGGCGCGCGGCCGAAGACTCCGAAAATCAAAAACTAGTCTCTAAACGGGAAAAGTGGTCTACGACCACAAAGAGATGGTCTACAAGACCTCTCCCACCCTCCGAGAAGAGAAACAAAGTTCGGTCCACAAACCGAGCCGAAGCACAAAAGAGTTCAGAGGCCCGGAGGCAAAGCTCTCAGCTAAAACTCTGAAATCTCTAAACGAGCACAACATGCACCATCACCGAGCGCTCAATCAATGACGTTTGAGTCTTAAGGTCAGTCAAAAAAGGGGCGTCTACACAAGGGCTTTGTAAAAATATTAGCAATCTGATAAGTGGTGGAAATATAGCTAATGTCAAGCTTCTTGGCTGCGACCCTTTTCTTGACAAAGTGATAATCCACCTCGATGTGTTTGGTACGTGCATGGAAAATAGGTTTTTTAGTCATGGCGATGGCAGAGAGATTATCACACCAAAGAGTAAGGGTAGGAACATTGATATGAAGCTCTGCTAAGAGCATACCAAGCTAGCTAAGCTCGGAAGAAGTCTGGGCCAATGCTCTGTATTCTGCTTAAAAGGAAGATCTGGATACGGTTGGCTGCTTCTTAGCAGTCCATGCAATTAAGTTGGGGCCAAGATAAACACAGTAGCCAGTGGTGGAGCGGCGATCAACTGGATTTCCAGCCCAATTAGAGTCAGAGAAAGCATTAAGGATAAGAGGACCATTGGAAAAATGAAGATCATAATCCAAAGTACCCTTAAGATAACGGAGTATCCTCTTGACAGCAGAAAAATGAGCATTAGAAGGAGTTTGCATAAACTGACAAGCATGATTAACTGCAAAAGCCAGATCATGCTTAGTAATAGTCATATACTGAAGTGCACTAACCAAACTCCGATAAAGTGAGGGCTGAGAAAAAGGTAGATCATCAGTGGAGGAAAAAAAGAATGCTTAGTAGCCATAGGAAAAGAGTATGGCTTACAAGAGCTCATACCAGCTTTAACTAAAATGTTTGAAGCATATTTATGCTGAGAAAGAACATAGCCAGTGGAGGTGGAGACAACTAAAATGCCAAGAAAATAGTTAATGTAGCCAAGCTCTTTCATAGAAAAAGCAGAATGCATTGCTTGAACAAGAGTTTGAATATACATAGGATCACTTCCTGTGAGAAGAATATCGTCTACATATATAAGGAGAATAGTAATGGATGTGGAGGTTTTCTTAATAAACAAAAAAGAGTCACACTGGCTGGGAATGAAATCCTAAGTGAGAAGAAAAGTAGAGAAGATAGAGAACCAAGCTCTTGGAGCTTGCTTCAATCCATAGAGGGCCTTGTTGAGTTTGCAGACAAAGAATGATTGATTGGATTGAACAAAACCTGGTGGTTGAAGCATATAAACTTCTTCTTCCAGAGTTCCATGGAAAAAGGCATTAGAAATGTCCATTTGCTTGATAGACCAATTGAAATGTAGAGCAAGACAGAGGAGAATGCGAATAGTAGGTTGTTTGGCTACAAGACTGAATGTTTCATGATAATCCACTCCTTCAGTTTAAAGAAACCCCTTGGCAACTAGCTGAGCCTTGTATCGAGCTATGGAGCCATCTGAATTTTTCTTGAGTCTGAAAACCCATTTACAACCAATGGCCTTTTTGTGAGAAGGTAAAGGAACCAAGATCCAAGTGCCTTGCTTCTGAAGAGTCTTATATTCATTATCCATGGCAGCTTTCCAAGCAGGGGAAGAAAGAGCCTGTTGATAAGTTTGAGGCTCAACAAGGTCTGTAGAAGCAAGCAAACAAGGAGAAGGAAGACTAGTCTTGGATCTGGTAAGCATGGGGTGAGTATTGGAAGAAGCAAAAGGAGGAAGATTAATAAAGACAGAAGTGATGAGAATCTGATTAGAGACATCAGAGGAAATAAGAGGAGGAGAATTAGCAGTAGTTGGAGAAACTACAAGACCAAGGGAAGAAGAAGGAACTGCAAGACTGGGCAGAGAACTAGGAAGTGCAAAATTTATTAGAGGAACAGTAACAACAACAGTAGAACTGTCTGCAGGTGAAAAAGAACTAGAAGGAGAGGAGAAAAGAACTGAACAAGGCTGCTGAGACTGAGTAGTACCCTAGAAAAAATTATGCAAATGAGAAACAGATGAGGATGATGATGATGTAGGCTGTGTAGTTTGAAAAGGAAACAAGTGCTCATCAAAGACCACATGTCTAAAAGTGTAGATTTTGCCTGTTTGAGGATCAAGACATCTATAGTCTTTAGTAACAGGTTGATAGCCTATAAAAACACATGGTATAGACTTGGGCTGAAGTTTATGAGAGGTATAGGGTCTTAACCATGGATAATATCTACAGCCAAAAGTTCTTAAGAAAGAATAATCAAGTTTGTGCTTGAATAGAACCTCATAAGGAGTAAGTTGATTAAGTTTGAGAGTGTGATGTCTATTAACAAGAAACACAACAGTGGCAAGGGCATCCACCCAATAAGACAAAGGAAGAGATGAATAATGCATAAGAGTGATGGTAGTCTCAATGAGATGCCTATGTTTCCTTTCAGCCACTCCATTTTGAGCAGGTGTATGAGGACAACACAACTGATGTTCAATGCCTTTTTGATTGAGAAAAACTTGAAACTCTTTACTAAGATATTCACCTCCGTTGTCACTTCTCAAAATCTGAAGTTTGGTAGTAAATTGAGTTTCAAAAAAAGCTTTAAACTCAAGAAATTTAGTAAAAACCTCACTTTTGTAATGAAGAGGGAAAAACCAGGTAAATTTGCTAAAATCATCTATGAACAAGACATAGTATTTAAAACCTAAAACTGAAGGGGAGAAAGGACCCCGTACATTAGTGTGTATAAAAGCCAATGGCTTATTTACAGTAGAATTGGACAAACCAAATGGTAACCTATGACTCTTTGACACACAGCAATGTTCACATCGACTAGAAATTTTATTGGAAAGAACAGAATCTGAACCTACTAAATGGCCATGTGAAAGAAGATGATGAAGTTTCTTGGAGGAAGGATGACCAAGCCAAAAATGCCAATTTGGAGCTTGAGGTGAAGAAGTAGTACTTCTGAAGCAAGCTTGTGCTGTTGCAGGAGAGGTGGAAGAAGAAAGAAAAGGATAGAGACCATTAGTATAGTTGCCTTCATATAGCACTTTCAGAGTATTCTTGTCCTGAACAAGAAAAGAATTCTCATCAAAAGTAATGGTACAATGATTGTCAACAGCCAACTGATGAACTGAAAGTAAGTTGGAAGAAAGATTGGGAACATGAAGCATTTTCGTGAGATGAAAAGGAAATGAGGGAGTATGAAGAAGTCCTTTACCAGTATGTGCAATTGGTAGGGTTGTTCCATCACCAATAGTAACCTGTTCAGAACCTTGATATGGCTGATAAAATGACATATTATTGAGATCATGTGTCATGTGATTGGTGGAACCAGAATCAAGAAACCAATGGGAATTAGGCTGTGGTGAGCTGGGAGCTGATGAAGATGCAACATATGCCTTGGAGTAACCTGGAGATGGTGAGGCAGCAGTGGAATAGGAAGATTGATTAGGTTGAAAACCTGAATCATGTCTATACCAGTAATCCAGTGCTGTATGATTTACTTTTCCACAGATTTGACAAGTCACTTGGGAAGCAGAATTGATTTTGCCTCGAGAAAATTGATTAGAACCTTCTCTTTGATAGTGACTGGGCTAATAGTGACTAGTCTGAAAAAGTTGACTAGGCTGAGAAAGTTGAGAAGATTGACCTCGAGATTTGCCTCCATCTCTGCCTCTATATGAATTTCTGCCTCTATATGCACCTCTGTGACCTCCTCAAGAAGTAAAATGACCTGTGTGAGCAGCATAAGCAAAAGGAAGGTCTGTAGCCTGATTATGTTTGAGAGAGGTCTCAACATGTATAGCTTCTGAGCATAATAGAGAGCACATAGTGTCCATAGTGATAGGTGCAGATCTAGCATGAATTGTAGTTTTTAAAGCATTAAACTCGTTAGGTAAACCATTGAGAATTAACAAAACTAAATCCTCATCATCTACTGGCGATGAAGCTAAAGCTAACTGATCTGCAATAGTCTTGAACTGACTCAGATAATCTTTCATTGTTGTTCATTTATTAACAATTTTGCTAAGTTTGTTCTTCAACTGATGAATGTGAGACCTTGACAGAGATGTGAATCGTCTTGCAAGAGTACTCCAAACCTCATTACTAGTTTGACAATGCATCACAGTTGTAAAGATAGATGGAGACAAAGTTGCTGTTATACAGCTTAAGAGATGTGCATCAATGGTGAGCCACTGAGCATGATTGAGATTCAGAATTTCATGATTGCTTAAATCTAATACAACCAGTGGAGGACAAATTTTAGATCCATCAACATATCCAATAAGCTTTGTTGCTTTTAATATGTTTTGCATATGACTTTTCCATACTATATAATGGCTTGAATCAAGTTTTGTGGAAACAAAGGCATTAAGATTTGAAATCAGTAATGTGAGATTTGGAGGTAGAACAGAGGATTGTGAAGAAGAACCTGTTGCAGTTATGGTGCCTGTTACAGCTATGGTGGTGTCACGACCCAAACCCGCCCCAATGGGTTTGGTACCATAACTGGCTAGTAATCCATGATTACCAAAGGCACGCTATGATAAAAAGACAAGTAATACACAAAAAGGGGCGGAAGCTAAAAGCGATAATAAAAGGTATCTAATGAGTCATGATACCAGTATGCAAAAAGACTTTTCTGTAACATATTCACATTCATAAGCAAAACATATATACACCATATGTACAACATTCAGGTTAGGGACCAAATCCGTAATTAGCTTAGTACAATACAAGTCTTAAACAGTACTACAAATTAGAGACGGAAGGGTGAAACTGAGACACCCTAAAACAGCCTTAACTCGGTCAGACTTGGAACCTCAAGGTGAGGCACAATGGTTAGCTTGACAAAAAGGGAGTTAACCTGACGCTCCTAGCTCCGGTTCGGTGCCTGGACACCTACATATAAATATAAACAGTGAGCTAAAGCCCAGTGAATAACAGTTGTGTAAAGAGGTTAAGAATGAATGTCCTTTCAGTCATTAAATAGTCATATCAGTCATTTAGTAACCATAGCAGTTATAGGTGGTACATCCAATAGCAAAACAGTACAGTAGGTCTTAACAGACCGAACAGTCAGTTGATGGCCATCATAACAGTAAACAGTAGTGGTTCCAATATGGGAACCAACAGAGATCTCTGAATAAAGATGAATAATAACAAGAATGAAGAATTGCTATGGATGCCACGAATACAGTTTACAAAGAGGACAAACATTCATTCATTAAACAATAACGTTTCAGTAAGCAGAACAGTTGATCATTCAGAAATATTCATAATTGAACATATCTTTACAACATTGTTAGTCACAGAGCACTGGGCTATAGGCAGTTAATGAGCGTCCTCGGATGCCAACCCTACACAGTTACAAAACGATCACACACTAAGTTATACACTTGGGAATCAACAACTTAGTCCCTATCTTGACTCGGTGTGGTTTTACATCAATAGCCTCATTAAGATGCCTAGGCCTAGGAATGCCTAGGATGAAATGAGGATGTAAAGATGTACTTTAAAACACTTTTCAAAATTTTCAGAAAACAGGGGTCTCGCTCGAGCGTGGCTTTATTTGCTTGAGCGAGCTTGTCAAAACAGTGGGGTCGCTCGAGCGTGAACTTCCTCACTCGAGCAGTCTGTAAAAATGCAAAAAGTGCTGGATGTTGAAAATCCTCACTCGACGCTCGTTCAACGCTCGCTCAAGCGTGAGACACAGTCCTCGCTCGAGCGTAGGTTCTCTCGCTCGAGCGTGTGTCTGCGTGCACCAAAAACCTGAGAGCTTGCAATTCATGCTCGAGCCAACATTCTGTCGCTCGAGCGGACCTCTGAATACACAGGGGCTCGCTCGAGCGTGGAAACCAAAATCTGGAATTTTCAGATTTGCCTCCCAAGCTCAAACCAAGCATTCAACACATCAAAACTCAACCTTTTGGGCCCATTTTCTGGAAAACACTTGAAAACTCATACTACAACATGTTTTGAAGATCAATTTTGTAAAATCAAGCCCAAAGGTAAGTCAATTGAACACAATTTCAAAGAAACTCTCATGAACTATGTAAAAATATAACATGTAAGAACTCTTATGAATTAAGTTCTCTAAAACTTGGCCAAATGCAAGATTAAGTTTAAGAACATGGTGAATTCATGGACTACATTCAAAATATACACATGCATGGAAGAAATTCATGCTAAACAACCTCAAAATGCAAGAATATGAACATGCATGCATGAATTAGCTCATAATTCAACACTTTACTTTAATTCTTGACCTTAAGCTCTAAATTACCATGAACCTTGCAAGATACAACTCAAACTCACAATGAAGAAGGTGAAATCTCTACCTTAGGTCTTGAATTCTAGATGTGGAAGCTCAAATATGCAAATTCTCTTCAAGTCTTCTAAATTTCCAAGCAAAGCTCTTGATGAACTCTATTTTCTCCTACCTCTCCCTCTCCCACGGTTTGGCCTAAGAAAAGGATGAGATGGTGGTGCAACAATTGGTATGAGTCACACTCCAAACAAAGCTTCTAAAGTGGCCCATTAAGTGACAATTTGGTAAATAACTTGAACTAATTTGATTTAACATTATTTAAACGTTCCAAATTTAAATTAAATCTACCATAAAATCACATAAATTTTAACTAGCATATGTAGACAGCCCATTTTTGACCGACCTTAAGACTCAGACGTCACCGATTGAGCACTTGGTGATGTTGCATACTGTGCTCGTTCAGAAGTCTCAGAGTTGCGGCCGTGCGCCCTGCCTCCAGACTTCCGAACTCTCTTCTGTGCCTTGCCTCGGTTTGCGAACCAGACTCAGTTTTCTCTGTTTTCTTTCCTGAGGGAAGGGAGTGGTCCTGTAGGCTATCTCTCGGTAGCCGTGGGCTACATTTCGTGGTCAGAGCCATTTTGCCCATTTTGGAGCCCGGTTCCGATTTTGAGGCCGTCGGGCGTGTGCCTCGGCCGCCCAACCATCTCCGATTTCTCCGATTTTTGGCAGGCACCTCATTTACTCCATACCGAGGGACACTGGGGTCTCAGATACCCACTTCGTGGCCGAACGCCACTTTCGGTGCTTACAGCCCATTTTCGGGACCCCGAACCGCGTGATCTGGGCCCCGAGCATTCATTTTGCATCGGTTTTTGTTCATTTTCGGCGAGTACCTCTGTTTTATCATAACGAGGGACACTGGGGTCTCAGATACCCACTTCGTGGCCGAACGCCACTTTCGGTGCATTCTGACCCATTTTCGGACCCCGACCGAGCATTCATTTTGCATCGGTTTTTGTTCAATTTTGGCAGGTACCTCTGTTTTAGCACTAGGAAGATAACTGGAGGGTGGGAGGATAGCAATTGTCTCAGAAAACTAGTTTCGCTCCTCCGGCGTCCGTTTTGCTCACTTCCGGGCTAATGTTGAACACCCTAGGGATATTTTCTTCAAGCCGAGACTACATATTTGTGATGAGGGGACATGGGAGGACCCTAAAAAGTGGTGGTCGGCCAGTAATTATTGTTTTTATTTTTGAGCCTCTCTTTCAAGTTGAATGTTGTGCCTCCTGTTTCAGAGTTGCCAAATTCCAACCATGGGGTCTTGTTCTACACACCTGGGAGGACACCAAAATATGGTGGCCGGCCATTAATTCTTCACTTCATTTTTGGCCTTGGCCGGCCGGCCATGAGGAGTGGCTGGCCGACCAGTGGGGTGGCCGGCCGGCCATCTTCAAGAAAAGCACCTGGCCGGCCTGCTTCCTGCTTTTGACCACTTTACAGCTGTCCAGCTGTTTTTCCAAATATCTCAGCCCTCCGGGGGATATTTTGGGAGGGAAAGCTTGGGTGCATTTCCCTCCCCTTTTACACCCCTTTTGGTCCATTTAAGGGGCTGATGAGCTCCTTTGTTAGGGTTAGAAAAATTCTCCTCAAGAACACTTAGCCATTTGCTTCCATTTTCATCTCCAAAACCTTGAAAAACCTTCAAGTCTCTAGCCCACTTCTTCATCAACCCTAAGCCTCACCATCATCACTTCCATTCCAGCAGCAAAGGGAGTTTTTCCAGAGGCTAAGAAGCAGCAAATTCAAGCCAAGAAGCATCCAAAGACTTGTCTTCAAGGGTAAGTCTCTATTTCCCTTTTTCTAACATATTTTTGCTTCATTTCTTTACCCTATTTTCTTGTGGTTTTGGGCTCTGACCCCTACTAGTTTTAGGCCTATTTTGAGCCCCTCTTCAACATTGAAGAAGGGCTCAACCTTGTTTGGCACCTCTATGATGCTCTTCCTTCAAAATCATCTTTTATGCCAATATTTTGCATGCTTTGTTTAGCTTATGAATGATCCATTTCCGAGCATGCAATAAACTGTGAGTGGGCCTATTTTGAGCCCCTCTTCAACATTGAAGAAGGGCTTAACCATGTTTGGTGGTTCTATCATGCACTTGTTTTGTAATTCTTCTAATTTACCGTAAAATTGCATGGTTTCTTTAGCCTATTTGAAGTCTGATTTTGAGCATGCCATTAACTGAGATTGAGCTTATTTTAGGTCCCTCTACAACATTGTAGAAGGGATAAATCTTGTTTGGGGCCTCCATGCATGGCCTCTCTTTATACCTCTCTTTGGCCCCATTTTGCATGCCTCTTTAAGCTTATTTGGCTTCTGATTTCGGCCTTCATCAGGCCTGAAAAGAGCCTTATTCTGTCCTTCTTGTCATGTTTTGTTGAGGGTCTTAGGTGGTTTGGTGATGTCTTTTGGTACTTCATGTTATACCCTCTTTGGTTCCTTATTTTTGCATACCTTGCTAGCTCATCATGCTTCTGTTTTTGAGCCTTCATCAGGCTTGGAAAGAGTCTTAAAATAACTCATTCTTCATTTTTTATTAAGGGTATTTTCTGGTTTGGTGAATTCTTGGTATACCTCCTTTTATAGCCCTCTTTTGGCTCATATTTTGCATGCTATGTTGAGCATATCTACATACTGTTTTGGGGGTTTTCATAAGCTGTAAATGTGCATATTTTTTGTCCCTCTTTAATGTTGTAGAACTGTGTTTTTCAATTTGAGCATTGTATATACCACTTGTTTCATTATTTCTCTCTTTTCCCCCATTTTTGCATGCTATTTTTGCCATACTTGTGATCATTTTTTGGCCATGCTTTGTACTGGAAAAATGCTAGTTTTGGGACTGCCTAGCATCTGTATTTACACTTCATATCCATATTGTGCATGTTAGGCATAGCTGCAAGTCATTTCGGGTGCTTAGCATAGCATTTCGGGCATCGGGTGTTATTTTGCTATAATTCGGGGGCTGTTTTTTGCATCATTTTGGCTGCTGAAATTTGCATTTTCCATATGCCATATGCCACATCTCATTTGTATACCATTTTCATGATTTATGCCATCGTCTCGGTTTGCGTGCCCGTGTGCACGCATTTCGAGGCAGCTCATATTCATCTCTCGGCATCTTATATGAGTGTGGTTGAGGCCCTCTCATGTTAGTGTAAGCCCAATTTGCATTTTCACACCTATATATCATTGCCTCGGTTTGCGTGCCCGTGTGCACGTATTTCGAGGCACTTCGTTTTCATCTCTCGGCATCTTATGTGAGTGCGGCTGAGGCCCCTCTCATGTTAGTGTAAGCCCAATTTGCATTTTCATGCCTTTATATCATTGCCTCGGTTTGCGTGCCCGTGCACACGCGTTTCGAGGCACTTCATGTTCATCTCAAGGCCTCTTATGTGAGTGCGGCTGAAGCCCTCTCATGTTAGTGTAAGCCCAATTTGCATTTTTCATGTCATTTGCATTGCGTATGCCTTTGCCTCGGTTTGCGTGCCCGTGTGCACGTATTTCGAGGCACTTCATTTTTATCCGATGGCCTCTTATGTGAGTGCGGCTGAGGCTCTCTCATGTTAGTGTAAGTCCAATTTGCATTCTGTATGCCATTTCATGTCTATATGTCACCGCCTCGGTTCGCGTGCCCGTGGGCACGCATTTCGAGGCATCTCACTTTAGTCTCATCGTATATCATATTTCATGTTATTCATGCCTTAGGATCATCGCCTCGGTTCGCGCGCCCGCGTGCACGCATTTCGAGGCATCTCATTTTCATAGCATTGTGCATGCTAGGATTATATTTTAGTTGCATTCATGCACATCATGCATATTGCATTGTGTTCGGGATAGGCGAGTTGGCACGGCACGGAAGCGAGGTACGGGTCAATTCGCAAGTCACCGACACTCCGGATTACCCATGATAGAGTTAGGTTTTGTTGTAGCATTCATGTGCATTCATCCTATATTGAGTTGTGCAATCCGATTCCTCGGCCATCATGCATCGAGATGCGTGATTGGTGGCACGAGGATCGAGGCATGCATATATTTGTGAAATACATTGCTATGCCCCTTTCCTGCTCTCTGTTGCAGCAAAATGAAGAATCAGCAACCTTTCGGAACTTGGCACGCATTTCAAGAAAAATGCAAACAGAGGCTAATCGGGGCACCGCCGTGGATTTCCGTGCAAAGGCATCCGGGCATGCATCATTTCATCATCCGGAGCAGAAGCAAGGCAGTCCCTGGCTTGCATGCCAGTTTTACAGCTTTCTTAGTTAATTTGATAATTAATTAGGAATTTGTATATTTATTATTCGAACTGTAATATTCTTTTATTCGGACTGTATTATTATTTATTCGGACCCTCTGCGCGAGGGCAAAATTGTAATAAGTGTGGGTGAGTGTGATGTATGTCTTCCAACCCCCACTTCTTTCTTCCCTTTTATTTACCCGCTTACGATGGTTAGATATAGGGCATATTTCAATTAGCATACAGTATGATAGCATGATTGCATCATTCATCTGTTTTGCACGCACCAGGCTCGGCGCATCATACAAACTGCATTTGTATTTCAATTCCAAATTGAGTACGTGTTAGTTGTTGCATTTCACATGCCATGTTTAGAACAGCCGAGCCTGCTATAGTTTATATCTTTGCATGTGTTGCATTAGGCATTGCTGTATACTTAGAATCATGCATGATTTCTAATCGGCTTTTGTTTTGGCTTGGAGTACTCGGTAAGTTTTATGCTTTAGCATCCTTGCATGCGTGTGAGTGTTGCCATGAAAAGCATGCTTACCATGAGGCTAAATGCTTATGTGATATGACTGCCTTGAATGCCTGTGGGTGGAGGTTGAGTTATCTGAATTGGGACAATTCATCGACTGTTTGTTTTAAGCCAACTAGATAGTGGCAAAATCATGTTTTTCTAAGCCCACCTGAGGGTGGCAAATCCACATCTTAGCCTACCTGCGAGTAGCACCATCAAACCATTTTCAAACAAACAAACATGAAATGTTTTGTTCCAATTCAGGCGATTCAGTCTATACTTGTATGTTGTGCGCATCACATAGTAACCTAGGCTAAAAACCGGAATAAGAACACACAATGTTTTCAAAAACAGATATCGTGGTTAGTAGAGGCCGGTCTTTGACCGGGCGAGCGGGGGTGCTCACGAAGTGACCTTCCCCAATCGTACCCAAGTTCCCGAGCCGAGGCAACTTTGGTGATGACGGACACGTGACCTTTTGGCACCGAGTCAGGGTTTCCTAAATTTCCCATAAAATAAAATATTTAGGTGGCGACTCTGTTATCTGGCAAAGCAGTCCATGTTTGACACTTCTTTCAAAAATCTGTTTTTTCTCAAAACGATTTGCCGGATTTGGACTCTTTGGTTCAAGATTAAGAACCGTGACATTTGAGTCCTTCGAACTGTAGTGACCCAATATCAAACCAGAACGGGAGGGGAGGGGGGACTCGCACTCCCCTTCCCCCGGGATGCGTTCGGGGACGTCTACAGCATATAACACTAATCAATTTCTGGTTCGGTCGCCGATAAGACCTTCAATTCGCAGTTCAAAGTTAAAACATGAACAGATTCATTCAGAAATCAAACAGATAGAAATGCATTCAAAACAATACGCTCATACAATCAGTTCAGAATTTCATTCTTATCAGTTACTTATCATGCTCAGTCACAGTTTAACAGTAATTAGAGGTGAAGGTTGTCACAGGTGGTTGAATCTGCAGTAGCCATTGAAACTACTTGCTGTAAATCGAGACTCAGAAGAGCAAAGGCTCTGATACCATAAAGAAGATTTAGATTCAATTGAATTCATTGATTATACAACAACAGAGTTCAATATCTATTTATACAAGAATCTGATTAGCTAACCTAACCATAACTAACAACTAACTACTGAACTAAACTGTAGTTAAGTAATAACAAACTATCTATAACTAACTAAGCTTTGCGTGTATGAAATGCGGTAGCTTGTAATCGAGAAGCTATTCATGTGGAAGCTTGACAGATGAAGACTCAAGTGGCTCAGATGGCTTAGCAAGCTGTAATGGCTAATATGGTTTATCGACCACGAGAATCGATAATCGAAGTAAGGAAGTTTCGGCCGTAACCAACTTTTTTGACTTAAAATAAGTTGTTAGAATTAGAAGCTGTTTGAAATAAATTTAACCAAACAGTCGAAAATAGCTTTTCAAAAGTTAGAAGCTATAAGTTAACTCAAAAAAGCCTAAACAAACACCCATAGTGTTGATCAAGAGTGAGAAAGAGTGGGACGATGATTGGATAAAGTGTTATTATTAGGGACTTGGGGTGGCTGCTGTGCTCCTTGCACAACAGCCACTGCTGTATAGCTAAATGGGTCCATTTTTGGGTCTATTTTGATAATCTGAACTGTTCACATTTTAGAGTATATCGAGTAGAATATACCTACAAAAAATTAAGTTAATCGGATATGGTTAATCCTTTCATCTACTCACATTTGTATTCATTTTAATATTTTAAATCACAATTATTATTTATTTTTGTATATACAAATGTGAGTGGATGAAAGAGTTAATGATATCCAATTAACTTGATTTTTTGCAGGTATATTCTATTCGATATACTCTAAAATGTGAACGGTTCGAATCATCCAAATGAACCCCAAAATGGGTCAATTTAGCTGTACAACAGTGGCCACTGTGTCCCTTTCAGAGCAGCCCTTCCAAATCTTATTATTAGTAGGGAGAAAATAAAAAATAAGAAGGTGATATACGGGAAAAAAAAAAAATAGTGTTGAACTTTATAAATGTTAATATAAATATTTTTAAAATTTTTTGTTTTTATTACTAACGTCATATGCACTGTGTTAATTTGGCTTAACAATTGATCAATATGTAATTGAAAACCTCAAAAAATAAAATATGCTTCTAAGGTTATTTATTTATTTTTTTTTATATGGGAGATTTATAATCCCATTTAGTAGACTTCGTTTGGAAATATACTTTTTTAGTAATTTTTTGATTTTTTTTGATTAAAATGTGATGTAAAAAAAATTAATATGTTTGGGATAAATTTTTGACTTTTTACGAAAAGATGTACAAAAAGTAGAAAGAAAAGAGAATCTTTAACTTTTTAGTATGAGTTGTTGGTTTTTTAATTTTTTTAGAGACTTTTTAGTCACTTGCCAAACGAGGCCTAAATAATCCAATAAATCCATAAAATTTTCTTAAATGGTATATTTGTAATTTTAAAGGTTGTTTGGCATGTGTTACTTTAACACATCTTTTCATTTTTTTATTTTAGTTGAGTTATGTCATTTCATCTTTATTACATTACACATTTTTTCGTAAAAAATAAAAAAATATACTTATTTATTTTGACAATTTAAAAAAATTAATTTATTGACTTATTAGCTTATTTAAGTCATATTACTTATTTATATATATATATATATATATATTTTAAAAATCTAATAAATTAAAAAAATCACTACTCAAAATAAACCCTAATTATATCCTTCGAAACAACCCTTCATTCTAGGTATAAAATGGAACGGAAGCATTGTCCACATTAGTTTGTCAACAAGCATTTGTCCTGATAGGGATAATATACCTAGTCACCTGCCATCTGCACCTAGCTCTCTCTGTCTCTCGAGGAGTAGTTATTGGTTGGTCGTCAGATATCTTACCTGCTGTTATTGACCGGTAAAAATGGTAAAACTAGACAACAAATGGTAAAAAAAAAAAAATTCAAGAAATATAAAAAATTTAATAAATTATAATTGGTCAGGATGGTCACATGACGTCTTAAAATCCACTAATAATTTTAAATAATATTAAAATAAATTATTTTATTTTTTTTTAATTTTTTAATTAAAATATATAATTGACAAATAAAATTTAAAAATCTCAAATATTTTATCAATAATAAAATATTTAATAAAAATATTTGAATTCGTAATATTTTTCAATAAATTTTTCTCTGTAACCAAACAGTGATGTTACATGTACTAATTAGTATACTAACTACTATATCAACATTAGTTATGAAATTATTATTGACCTCTCTCATTATACAAATTATAAATATTAAAAATATCTTAAATTATGTCACATTATCAATTAATACACTAATTAATTTGAGAAATTAATTAAAAGTTACATTTTTGATTTTTTTTATATTTTTATAAATAAAAAATATAAAAAATAATATAACTCAAAATAAGTTAAAAATTAAAAACCTACTTGTAACTAGCTTGTTAAAAGACCCCAGAGTATTATCAAAATTGCTACCAACACTAAAAATTCTACCAAATATCTGAGATGAATATGAAATTCATATGAAATTAACATTGTATAGATATTTAGTAAAATTTTTAATAAAATATAAAAATCTCTAACATTATTATTCGCAACCAAACACCCCCCCCCCAAATCACATGACAACGCGCCACCTGTCCATCCCCCCACAACTCGGCATCTCTCCAATGACGTCTTGAGATTGGATACTTTCCGTCTTCTTCCTCTTCTCTTCACTCTCCATCCACCACTGCCGCCTCTCCACCTTCACCCACCTCCATTTCCCACCACCACCACCAATGGTGTTTTTGGTGCTGTGCTGCCATTGTCAGACCCGGTATCAATCCACACTTCTCAACTTCAACCACAACAATGGCGTCTCTCACCCCTGGCGTCCTCTCCAAACTCCTCCAAAATCTCGGCAACACTGTCGCCGGAGACCACCGCTCTCCCCTCTTACAGGTCATCGGAATACTCCCCTCTCTCCTCGATGCCGATCCTTGGAAAACCAACGGTTTCTTCTTGAGAGTCTCCGATTCAATGCACTCTGCCTATGTTTCCATCTCCGATGACGATGTTGATTTGATACTCAGCGATAAGATCCAGCTCGGCCAGTTCATTCACGTGGCTCGGCTCGACTCGGCTTCTCCTGTCCCGGTGCTCCGCGGCGTGAAGCCGCTCCCGAGGCGGCGAGCTTGCGTCGGAGAACCGAAGGATTTGATTTCGAGCGATTCGCTGCCGATTCGGACGAAACTCGATTTCTCTGAGAAGAAGAAGAAGAAGAAGGGGTCGAAGATCGTGAAGAGAGCGGAGGCGAACACGAAGATTCGGAGGTCGGTGTGTGAAGATTCGAAGCCGAATCGGCTTTCGATCGAGAATGGGGAGTCGAAGAGGTCGAGCTTGGATTCGGTGCGGAGGGGATGGGATCGAATTCCGAGTACTACGAGGAATCCACAACCTGTATCGCTTGTGAAATCGAAAGAAACTACCAATTCTTCTAATTCTCCTTCTGTGAGTCTTCTTGTTTCATACTCATATACATGCATCAATTTATATATACATATTTTTCTTTTGTATTTTTTAAGGATGTGTTTGGCTATTTCTGTTTTGTGTTTATATGGGATGAAGTTGGGTTATTTTGGGTTGTACTGTATATACATCCAATTAATTGACATAACTCTCTCTGTGTATATAATCAAAAATATTTTTATTTTTTGTTTGATGCTAATAATGACATTGACAAATATATATATGTTTCTCTGCTTTAAAATGTATGTTTTGGAGGGAACTTTGATTGTTTAAATGGTCCAGCCTCTGTTTCACAATGAGATTTTTACATTACATTGTTTGTCAATAAGAATCAAGCACTGCTGCTGTATAATATACTAAACAAGTATATGGAGCTTTCAGGTATGAGACCAACTGTTTATACTTCTTTCTTTTGGTGGTTTTATTGACAGGGTAACTTTTATGTGAATTTGATAAAATTTTCATTTAAAGATTCATCAAATGATCTTGATCAAGGGGTAGTTTTGTTATTTCACTGGAATTTTTCGTGGCAATAGGGCTGCTTTGTTATCTTCTATTTATTTATTTTTTCAAGTACTTATGGATACAGAACCCTGAAAATAAGTAATAACTTTACTTGAAGGTAGGTTAAGTTAAGATTCCACTCACAAGTATGAGTATAAGCTTGCCTGACTATGAGATTAACTTGAACTTGGCGTACTAACTTTACTTACGTGCGTGAGGTCTCTGTTTCAAGTACAGAATGGCCCAGCTGCGTTGGATGAAAAGAATAGAAAAAGCATTTGACTCCTTCATTCGTGTTCCACTTGGTTGGACCTTTTTTACAGTATTAGGAAGAATAAACACTATGTAAAGAAAGAGAAATTCTGTTGTTTACTGGCATAGACCCTATTCCTAGTGCATTTTGATGGGCATAGAGCCATCTAGGATTGGCAACCTTTGGTTTGGCATAGGGATGGTTGATGCTCTATAGGACAATTGTATAGCTGATTGTTACAAATGCCTAGTACACATGCTCCTCATTTGTATGCATTTTCTGCAATGATTGAAATTGACAACTTAATTTTGTGTTCCATATCAATCATTTTCAGGACGTTCAGTCCAGTAGGAAGGCTTCTTCTGAAAAAGATTCAGCCATGAAGCGTCTCAATTTGAGCATTTCACCACTTAAAAACAAAAATCAGAACATTTCACAGAAATCAATAAGCAAACTTGTAGAAAAAGATTTGAAGTCATCATCTAATGGTCCTATACCAAGCCATCTCACTAAGGTGCCACTCAGTTTCAGAACTTGGTCAGATCGGAAGATTTCGTGGGATTTGCTTCCGCATACTATTCATGATATTGGGAAGGTATGCAATTAGATACATATCTAAATCTTGGTAGTATGCAGCATATTCATGTAACCGATGATATGTTTAGGAAGCTATGGGTCATAGGAATCTTGCATTTTTGGCTGCTGTACATGCACTGGAAGAAGCATCAGCTGCAGAGTGTGTCGTCCGATGCATGAGGTACACAATTTGTACATGCACAAGTTTTCTTGTCTTTAGTTTTGTCATCTTATTATGATTATTATGCATAGCATAAAATTGTGAATGTGAAGTTTGGATATTTTACTGACACAGTTTGGTTTTATGCCATGCAGCACTAGTAGGTTATATTGTTGGTTAAGTTGTGTCTCATCTTGTCTTCTGTCAATATGCTATCCGGTACTTTTCCATATTGCCCATATCACTCAATGTTTTTGGTTTTTGTTGGACACAACCAAACAATATTCTGCTGTAGTATTTTGATCTCTCATTGTTGATGACTAAAGAATAATTTTTCATTAGGAGTATGCTAATGAATGGGATGGTACCCAATAATAAGTAAATAAAAATTAATTTTATGCCAAAACTTTGTGGATATCATGACACATTAACAATCATAGAGTTCAAGAAATGTTATGAGATCATGTACATAAGCACGCTCAGCAATCGTTAATTTATGTACACTGCAATTCAGGGATGTGACTTACTCTTCTGCATAACATGTGTTGCATGATATGGTCTCAACTCAAGAGAGCCTTAAATCAATTAGCTACATGAACTATTTTATTCATTTAGCTATGTCCCTGGCCATATCATTTAGTTGATCATATCTTTTGTCACCATCTTTACTTCCACTAGTTTCATCAATTTTCTAATCCTTGTAGACTTCAACTTGCAATCATTCACTCAGCTGTACCATTTGCATTTGTTGGTCTTCTTTCCACTTTGGCAAAACATCATAAATATCTTATATTCGTTTTCTCTTTCCTCTCATGTTTTCACCCTAGTTTTCTCAAGAAGTCTAGATTATAATCTTTTCTTTTTTGATCCTTTTCTTAGTTTAAAAGGTTGTTCTCTTTGAAACCTAAGAAGCATGGACACGTGACACGGCACAGACATGTTGACATGTAAGTTTTCAAAAATTATAGGACATGACCCATAGGTGACATGTGCAAAATATTTTATATTTTTATTATATGTCATGTATAAGGATAAATAATTAATATGTCGTATATATGAATATTTAAGTCAAAGATGATAATTTTATAGCCTAAAGTAGGAGAATAGGTATAAATTTACATTGTTTTTGTTTTATAATTGGATTTCAAGTTATTTTATTTGAACTTGTAATGTGTTTTATGTGTGTTGAAGTTTTTGGGAAGTGTCCGATGAGTGTGGTGTTGGTGTCTGACACATTGTCGGACACGACACATTACCTTTGTAGAAATGTCCATACTTCTTAATTTGAAACCAATGCAATTGAGAATGAAAATTTTCTTTTTACTAACTTGCAGTTTATTTTCTGTATCCAGCATGTTTGAAGAACTGTGCCAGTCCTCTCAGAAAGGTTCTGCAGGTCAACTAGTAGAGCAATTTTTAAACCTTCACAAGGGTATGCAGAAAGCAGCAGCCATTGTCAATACCTTACTCAGTACTAGTTTTCAGGAACCAAAAACCAGTGCTTACTCAAAGCGCCCACTCCCAGAAATCTGTGAAAATTTCCCCAATAAGAATGCCGCATCATGGGTTCTAGCTGCTGTGGAGACTGATCTTTCGAACTTCTGTTTGTTCAGAAAGGAAGACCAGAGTGAAAATTCAAAAGATGAGAAATCTCATTTTGTTGTCTTGGACAATGAGTCTAAAAAATCTCAATACAAGAACCATTCACCTCAAAATAAGCGCAGCCCTGGTAATCACGGAAGCTCCTTATCAGAGTCACGCGCAAAAGCGACACCACCTATACGGAGGTGTCTCTCGACCGTGAAAAAAACAGAAATGGTAAAGGAGTGGTCTAAAGGGAGTGGGTTAAAAGAGGCAGCTAGTTTAGCAGAAAAACTGCTTTTAGTATCTCGAACATGGTTCTTGGACTATTTAGAGGATTCCTTAAGCAAGGGATTTGGGTTGAAGATCGGGGAAGCAGACTCTGAAATTGCAAGTCTCCTTAGGCAGCTTAAAAGGGTTAATGAATGGTTGGATGACTCGGTTACTGATGGAATTGGGACCGATGGGAGAATAGAAGGCTTACGGAAGAAGTTATATGGATTCCTATTGGAGCATGTTGATTCTGCTTTTGTTGCAACTAGTTAGTTAAGGTACAGACTGTCTTCATTAGAATATAGTTATTTACTATTACTGGCCAAGTTCAAATTGAGATATGATTGCTATACACTTAGAAGAGCTTAGAATAGCGCAAAGCATCTGAAACTTTCTGATTTTGTTTTTTTCAACTGTATTTGTAACTTCCACTGATTAAGAAAAAAAAAATCAGACACAAAATACTTTGTTGTAAAACCTTACATTATTCAAGTGTATAGAGGAACTCAAGTTCATTTGGTTCCTTTGATGACTCTTCTTAGCTGCTTTTTTCGTTAGTGTTTTGCTTGTTGCCTTCAAGTTGTAGCTGGATGCGGAGTTTTTGCAGTATTTGGGATCAGTTGAGAATGTTAGATTAAAGAAATGGTTTTTAAAGTTATCTCATTTTTTTTTTTAAAATTATTTTTGAAAAAGGTTAATTCTATCTTTTTTTAGTACCATATCTGTCACGACCCAAACCTGTCCCTAAAAGTTTGGTCCATGACCGGCTTGTACATAGGCCTCAAAGCAAAATTTATGAATATTTATTCACATATGGGGCCTTAAGCGGAAGCAAAACCAATATAAAGGCAACGCCCATTGAGCTTGTGCATACATGATGACTTAATAAATTTAAGCATTTAAATATACTTCCATATTTACATATATAATCACAGAATTTATATAGATTACACACACACACACACTTACATAAGACTCCGTACATTACATAATTCCCAGTAATAAAAATTAAGGCCTCAACACGGAGGCGTACCCCAGGCGGCTTGGCAGACAAGTAGATCTCAATACAATTCTAGTGTTAATCCCCAATAGCTCACCTACATAAATATACATAAACACGGAGTGAGCAAGGCTCATTGAATAATAGTAATGTAAGGTGGTTAGTTAAACGAGCATAGTCTCAGAGAATGTAAATATGCATTTCAAACCATACACAGATCTTAATCATAATCATATTTTAGAACGGCCTCAGGCTCACATGTAATACAGAACGGCCTCAGGCCCACATATGTATAAAACGGCCTCAGGCCAAACATATTATACAGAATGGCCTTGGGCCCACATATGTACAAAACGGCCTCAGGCCCAACATATTATACAAAACGGCCTTAGGCCCACATCTCGACAGTTGTTCACACATTGGAGGGTAGGTAGAATATCGACATGTACACTACCTCCCTTAGCCTCTGGCCATGAATCATAATCGATTCGAATCACATTAAGGTCGGTGAGACATCGGCATGCCTCACCTCCTTCAATCTTAGAGTTGTCCACACTCCGTGGCTTATAACTGAACGGCCTCGGGCCCATCAATAGCATAGTAGAACGACCTCTGGTCTTTAAGGATATCATTGCTCAATAACACACATAAGTTTTCCAGTTACTCACCATAAGGAAACATAGCTTACTTATGCATAACAGAACGCCATTGATAACTATTAGCAGTAAATGAAACAGAACATTACACTACCATTACTCACAGTGATGAGCTTTCGGTAGCGATGGAACGATGTCCTCGTCTTAGCCTGCAAACACAATACACATAGTATAATATGAGGATATAATCAATCTCTCCCTTGTTCTTTAATCAATTAACCATGGTGGTTCTAAACTCATTAGTCTTCAATAGGTCATAATCTATGTCTCAGAAAATAGGAGAAATCGATAGAAAAATAGTTTAGACAAAGAAATGGTATAAAACTAGTAGACAGAAAGTGAACAATCATCACTAAATTGGGCATATCTATTTGTGTACTAAGAATTTGGGAGTGAGGCCACCACCATTGAAAACTAGACTTTCGGGGCTTGAATTTAGACTTAAGAATCACTCAAAACGGAGTTCGGATGAAAAAGATATGCTTATTTAAAGTTGGCTGAATAGAGTTGTCCCCGCACGTGCGGAACCACGTGCTTTTTTAGCAGAATCTGAAAATGGATTGCTGCACGTGCGGGAAGACCCGCCACACGTGCGGCTCTGGGTTAGTTTTGCTGTCCGAAAATGTTGCTTGCTCTATCTCTTGCTCTTTCATTTTTAGGCTTGGTTTCCAACTCAAATTGAGCAAGGATCCTCTAGATTTTTTTTTTTCTAAAGTTTCCTAGAGTAGTGCATTGTGTGATTGAGATTTAATGACAAGTCACATCAATTTTTCAACATTAAATCTCACCTACACAATACACCACTTTAGGAAACTTTAGGAAAAAAACACTCTAGAGGATCCTTGGTGACTCAAATCACCCAAAAACATATAAAATTGTCTCACAACATGATAAACTAACATCAATCAAGTGTAATTCCATTTTAAACAAATCAATCCTTGCCTCAAAATAGAAATTCAAGTCTCATCTTTCTATATAATTAAACTTCCACAATATATACCCCAAAATCATATAAATACATCTTACACATGGTTGATCTTCACGCCAAAACTTGTTATTCCATGAATCATTCTTAAGATTGAACCCAATTCAAGCAAATTTAAGGAAATCAAGGTTTAATTCCTTGAGTTTAACTCATTTCATTCATAACCCAACACACTTGTTCATTTACATATTAATTTTCCAAGTCAATCCTTGATTTCATGTAATAGATGAATTATTTACAAAAATAATAGTTGAAGCCACATACCTTAACTCAATTTCTTGTTTTTCCCTTTAATCTCTTCAATTTTCCAAGCTTCCATGGATGATCTTCTTCCTCTCTCTTCAATTCTCTTCAATCATCTTCAAAGTCACCATGAATGTTGAGCTTCACTTAGAAAATTTTGTCTCTCCTTCCCCCTCTCTCTCTCTCTCTTTCACGGTTCTCTCTCGCTCTCCCTTAGACATTTTTGGCCCAAACATCTTGAGTTCAACTCATCTATCTCATATGGCCTATCTATATATATCAATATACCACACACATAAACTTATCACAATTAGGGCTAGCCAAACGCACCCTTACGAATCACACAAAATCAAATTTCAATTAAACTTCCCAGATGACTCTAAAAATTATGCTGATCATAAATACGTCACCTGTTCCAGTTTCTGAAGCCTCTAAGGCCTTCAATTTGCAGTGTAAAGTTAATCATCCAAACACACCTTAACCCAAACACACCTTAACGAATCAGACAAAATAATTTTCCAATCAACTTTCCCAAATAGCTCTAAAAATTCCCAGTAACATATCTATGCAATCGATTTTGATTTTTGAACCCATAATGGTCGGCAATTTCAATCTTAAGATCGTAACTCAACAAATAATTCCTCAATTCAAATAGATACGATTAAGGCCAAGTTTGGGTACTCCCAAATAATCCAAAAAGCCAAAAAGTTAAAAAGTTAACACTATTCACCAAAAGTCAACAATTACGGCTGCACAACTCCCAATTCAAATTTTCCTCTAAAAACTAATTTTCACAATTTTTTATTACACATTTTCCATAAAAAGTCAAAAAGTTAACCCAAACATCTATATTTTCAACCTCAATTTTTTTGTCCAAAAAGACAAAAAGTGCACTTATGTAGTCTTCCCAAACAAGGCCTAAATTAAAACACATTAATTCTATAGTTGAAATAAGATGATTTCTTATACGCATTTTGGATTCGTTACAATATCTACATATATATGCGTGGCCACATATAGTTTTTTTTTAGAGGCAACAGAACTTCATAACAAGAAATCAAGAAAGGAGTGAACTTAAAATTTTTGTATTTCCAAAGATGACCAACTGCATATGCTCCCTATCTCCCACTTCACATTGAGAAAATATTGGAAAGACGGTTGAAAAAAGAACAAAAAAGGTTAATTCTATATCCTTTTATTTTTTCACAAAATATCTGAGAAAATAAACTGTTTCTACTCATAAAAATTTACTAGCTTCCATTAGCCAAGTAATAGCCAGAAACCGATTCTTCATAGGAACAATCCATTGATTTCCTTGGCTCGAAAGCAGAAGCAGCAGAACCGGTACCCTTCGCCAAGGATTTCATACCTCTACACGACTTCATGTGCGCGTGCATTTTCTCTGGCTTGAACATCTTCCCGCACTGCCTGCACCCATATAATATGCATGTTTTGGTCACTCCTTGGCTTTAGAAAACTCAAAATAATGAGATCATAGAGAAGACGTAATACCAGGTTAATGGTTGATTAAGCATAAAATCACACTTCCCACCTCAAATTTATATACCCAAATCAGACATAAAACCATAGTTGACTGTCCTAAAGTACTATTGTCAATAAGGTCTGTATTCGTCTAGTCTTTTGCATTTTGTACAGAGACATGAAACGAACTATGCCAATTTGTGTCACTAGTCTTGGAAGTGAACCATTTCAATCAGAGGGGCAAGTAAACCATAGAAGAGCCATGGATCAATGGAGCTTATAATTCCAATTTTGAATTATCAGTAAAGTTACAGAGACAAAAAGTTCACAAAAAAGTGAATTGTGTTATTTGAATTTATATTAGACTAAGAATCTTTTGTTCTCTTATCTCAAATACACTTTCTATTATTGTGACTTATCTCACTGAGTCTAAACCTATAATAGATAGGGGAATTGAGATGGGGAGATAAACAGAGAGTGAGACAGATGATCTCCTTCCATCTCTAGTTTAGTATTATTGTTAAATCATATTGATTGACACAATTAATAATTGTAACAACGAAAACAAGTAAAATGTACAGTTATGTATGAAGTAGAGTCAAATGATTTAATAATAAGGCAAGTGAGTCCAATGCCTGAGCCAAATGTAGGGTGACTAAGTAACTTCAATTCTAATAATGCTCTCAAGCTTACATCATTGTCAACAAATCAAATGCCAGCTTTAGAACAAGTAAAACTTTTGCTTAGCTCAGGGTTTGAACTACTAGTAGTAAAATATAAACACCAAATAGCAGGTTTTATATGCTTTAGATTCATGTTGATTTGTAATGAATCTTTAACCTAAAGATTCTCTGTGCTCAACTTGTACCATTTGGATTGACCATAGTCCCCTAAAGTTCAGCCTGCTAAGCCTATAGAAATATAAAATTGGGTCTTAGTTATGAGAAAAAATAAATATAAAATTGGCATTTACTAAAGTGAAAAAGTGATATGATCTTGATTTAAATCATATTAGGCAAAAAAATATTAAATAATTCATATGGTAAAAAAATCAGATTTTTACGAGTTATTTAAGCTTAGCATCCAAGTTGGAGCCCTGGCATTCACTTCCCCTATGTCCCACCCTATATGACAAAAAAATAAAAAATAAAAAGAAAAGAAAAACCTATATTTAGGTATACCAGGTGATATAGCACTTGATATGATACTAATTTCATTATTTGATAAATTTCATATTTTATCTAAAAAATATTTACGCTAATACTTTATGAAACCCCTCACATTAAAAATGATCAATACCATTTTAATGCCATATCAAATGGTTACTTTGTGACAGAATCATTAAAAGACCAATAGGAACATGTGTTCGTCCTCAACTTTAAAAAAAATATTTTATAGTCTAAAATTCAGAAAATATTTTCAATTTTTTCCCTAAAAAATTATGTATATGCCTTTCAAATTTTTCTCAATTTTTTTTTTATTTAAATTTTAAAAACAAACTTGAAACATCATTAACTAAAGATGGACATATAACTGCCTATTTAATTTACAAATATATCTTTAAAAATATTTTCTTTTACTCTTGTGTTTTTGGCATTTTTTCATTTTTAATTTCATTTCATATTTCTGGAGAATTCTATGGATTTAAATGTTAAGATAATTCTATTATAGCACTAAAAAAAATTAAGATTTTAGATATCAAAATTTAAAGACAAAATTATTTTTTAGGAACCAAATATTTTTGTTGCAAAAAGTGTCGTCATTATATTTTTAGTAATGAAAATTGGACATTAGTGATGAATTATTATCATTTTGAGACCAAATTTTTTGTTTAAAAAAATAAATCATTTTGAGACCAAATTCTTTTGTCCCTAAAAGTCTATTTATTAGTGACATTTTCAAACATTTGTCGATAAAAGTCTTGTTTTTGACTTTTTGGGATGACTTTTTAGTGACTATTCTCTCGACGATAGAAATTTGTTCCTAAATGTCTTTTATAACAAAGTTTTTATTTTTAGAAACCAAACATTTGGTCTCTAAAACTCTTATATGTTTTAATGTAGTGATATGTACAATATCGAAATAGTTTTAAAATATAGATAGTTAATTTTTTACAAAACCATACTTTGTATTTCAAACC